>JAVRKA010000014.1:8419219-9028829 GCA_034508555.1 Venustoraphidia nigricollis | reverse complement strand
TTGTCAAATTAATTAGCATTTTTTAGTTTATAAAAGCGTATTGTTTTTGTTTTTTTAACTCTTATTTTAATTGTAAGACTAAAAAACAATATCGCATTTGACTATAGGGTAGGCAATGCAACGTATGTCACTGTACAGCGTGTCAGCTTGCTTGTTGTAATTTTTCAAGTTTTTTTTTATCCTTAAGGGCCTGGTCAGGATAATGGGACAAACTAATTAAATTATTGTATTGTCATCGGTCCTTGACAATTGTGCAAAGTTTCAGTTGAATCTGACGTTTTGAAGTGGGTGAATTTCAGGTTCAAATATTCCTTTACAAACAAACACATATGTAAAGCTAATAAAAGCGTGTTAAAAATATTATTTTATTTGAACTTTCGTGCATAATCGAATAAATACACTATTGGCATCGGTCGGATGGCGGGACCTAGGGTTCAGACCAGAATTTCCCGATATTCATAGCCTCCTGAATAGTTTGGCACCGTTTTGGGAGAGGTTTATATATTGCAATTTCCAAAATTTAAATTACAAAGTTACACACATTCCCACAAATATATATACGTACGTGGACTATTATTAAATTATGTATCCGTAACCTATCCTAGCACTGGCCTTACCAAGTTGGATAGGTTAATTCCAATTAATATCTATATTGTAACTTTTGTACATAATCAATATTTTGGTGGAATACATTTTTATTATTATTATTGTTGGATAAGTTTGGATAAAATCCGTGGCACAGGATCAATAAAACACAATACTGAAGTTAAAATTGCATTTTCACTAACGTTTCGGTGTTCGAATGCTGTCAATTCATATCAGTATTTAGTCGAAAGATTTTAATCATTCGCATAAACAAATTTAACTAAAATATTTTATTACAAACAACCATTTTACCATTTATATATATATTGTGAAACCAATCACTATGTTTTCAATCTTTCGACTAAATACTGATATGAATTGCCAGCATTCGAACTCTGAAGATGGAGTAAAGCATACCGAAACGTTAGTGAAAATGCAAGTTTAACTTCAGTATTGTGTTTTATTGATCCTGTGCCACGGATTTTATCAAAACTTATCCAACAATCATCAAGGATCACAACCACTAGAGTCAATCTCGTATTATTATTATTATTATTTATTTATTATTAGATACAGAGGTGACCTTGTTCCGTTGGATAGTAATGGGAAGATGATCACGTGTACTGTCAATTGATATTGCGTGCTTGATAAAAATATTGAACGGTCTCCCAGCTGACGTGATTCATTAACGAGGTAACCTGTATATCTAATGACCTTGGTTATCCAATACGTAACATGAAATTATGTGTATTATTATGCATTCAGTCAATTAAAGGTGTATAAATTTATTATTAGTAATTTCTATGCAAATAGACACAACATAACCTCACATTTCCAAATATTTATTATGTATTTCCTTTGTTGTTGAAATTTTGAAACCCCTGATGAAACAGCACTGTTCTGAAATTCAAATTTCCTTCCGCTGTGAAAACTGCTCTTGTTTCTGAATAAACTTGTTTATGAATTTTGATTATTGGTCGTTGTAGATATCAGCGAGTTTTAAAAGTCTAATTTAAATTTAAACTTGTCTTTCAATGTGAATTGTAAATTTTTTATAAGATGAAAACACTTTTATTTAAATACTTATAAAATTTACTTGAAATTCGGAAATTGTTGAAAAGTTTCTCTTATACATTCACAAAATTAATAATTTGCTAAAGCGTATAAAACAAAATGGATGCGAAACTTTTCTTTACATTGGAGCAACCTGATTCAAAATCTGAGTATACAAATTCGAAATAGGATTTTGCAGAATCAATTGTGTATTCAATTTCCATAGAATCAAAAGCTAATTTCATTACAAAAACTTTTAATTACATAATATTATGTAATTAAAAGTTTTTGTAATGAAATTAGCTTTTGATTCTATGGAAATTGAATATTGATATTATCTACTTTTATTAAATAGGCGCCGACCTCAAAATTTCATTATTTTCATCTTTTTAGTGATTTTTTTGAAGGAGGTTAAATATTTTTTTTTTAAATTTTTTTATTTTTTACTTTTTAGTGGTGGATTTGATTTCACACATTTTTAAAGATTTCCCTTGATTTCTCCAGGGTTCCATCATCAGATCCTGACCTGATGACCATGGGACCACCTGGGATGTATACCCTTCAAACAAAAAAAGAATTTTCCAAATCGGTTCAGGCGTCTTCGAGTAATCGGGGAACATACATAAAAAATAAAAAAAAAGATTCCGACGAATTGAGAACCTTCTCCTTTTTTTGAAGTCGGTTAAAAATGGATGCGAAACTTTTCTTTACATTGGAGCAACCTGATTCAAAATCTGAGTATACAAATTCGAAATAGGATTTTGCAGAATCGATTTTGCATTCAATTTCCATAGAAACATAAATAAATAAAGATACAATACAAGGTCAGGAGAATACTATAGGTTGGGCGTTATAACACTGTTGAAAGTTTGACAAGGCGTGACTGAAGAGAGAGCGGGCTAGTAGGATTGTGACATCACATGAAACCTTTTTCCAACAGTCAAATGTTCATTATAAGTAATTGAAAAATCAAGCCAAGGGTTTCGAATGATGTAAGCAATCGATATAACTAATCACGGACGTGACCACTTTTATATAGCCTCTTACGCGCCACGGTTAGTAGAATACTATAGGTTGGGCGTTAATATTGTTGAAAAGTGTGACATGGCGAGACGGGAGAGAAGGCGGGGGTAGTAGGCCTTGAGATCTTTTTCCCAATTGTCCGACAACTGTTAAAATAAACAGACTGCCACCAGATGGCGACATTTTTATGAATGTTATGTTCTGTAATCAAATGGTGAAAATTTTGAAACTGTAATTTTTTAATGAAAACATTAATTTTAAGATATTAACTTAGTCATTACAGAGAAAAGTAATCTCCAAAATGGCGTATCAAATGCAGTATTAAAGGAGATATTTCATACCGACAAAAAACACCTTTGAGAAATACTATATACTGATAAATAGCTACCGATATTCAACCGGCTACGTACTCTGTTTACATCAGTACTTACGGATCCCAGCTTTGAAAACGCTGCCTACGACAGTAGTTGAACAGGCGACCTCCAGCTTATTAATTTTTATCGGTTGGCTCATGAAATCAAATGGCTGTGATAGAATAGTTGAGAGGGCGTGCGTATTTTTATGAGTGGCTGTGACGCGTGACATTTGTCACTTGTTATGTCATTTTTTGTCTCACTCTTACGTAGCTACAACTCTCTCTCTGTCTGCCATTTCGAGGGTTGTTGGGTTTCAATTGGCGTATTTATAAAAGCTTAATTAAAACAGAAATTTATTCCCGTGTAAACACCGTTATTTTGTTTCATTCGGTAATCTGTACGTGAATTGCTATGCTGAAAAAAATTGAGCTATAATTATTTTATATGACTTACATGATTGCTGAAGTTTTTGATTTTTTAATGAATTTGGAATTTTATAATAGATTTTAAAAATGGATAACGAAATAATTAAAGTTAATGACCAAATTATTTGTTTTTTTTTTACTACAATTTTAATGAAAGAAACAAATCTATTAACAACGGAGATCAAAAATGTGGAATGAGCTTCCAGTATTAAAAGTAATCGGGTAAAAACATTTTTAATGTCATCTTACTTCTCTAATGATTTTCTCGAATATTTTTCATATTATGGAAGGCTTTTTTGTATTTTTGTTAAATATAAAATTAGGTGTTTTTTTTTCGACGACTGCAAATTGCTCTTAAAATGTGGTTCCATACGATCCTTCTTTTAAGGTGATTGATCCTTCAGATGCAAAAAATGCTCTCGGGAAATATTGAACTGTGCTCGCAAAATTTTTATTACTGTTTTTGTCAGTGATTAAGGATTCAGCTTCACAAAATTTGGCTTGCTGCTTAAAAATTATAAAAAAGCATATATTTTTGCCCTAAAAATTTAATCAAAAAACATGATATTCATCAATACCGGTATTTCTTTACAGCACGTCACGAGATTTCATATTACGGAATGACAAATTAACATTTTGAAGTTTTTTCTTTACAGTTTTAAAAATCTTGACAAATTTGACGAACTCAATAATTTTTTTTTCAAATTAATTTTTTTCTGTACGAAAATTTGTGTAAAAATTATTCTAATTTTCTCCTTTTTATCTGATTTTAAATCGTTTATCTAGATCAAATAAAATGTAAAAACTTAGCTAAAAGTCATATGTGAAGAATGGTACATATTTCTAGTTTATTTTGTAAGCATTAACATCAAAAAAAAAACTGGAGATTTCTGAAACGTAAGTGCGTTTTACATACACATAAGATGAAAAATGGGGCATATTGAACAATTGGTAAACAATGACCAGAATTTAAAATTTTTGAGTTGATAATTCTTTGACTTTCAAAAAACCGATGTAACTTTAAAAAATGTATTACAGCGATTAAATTTCGCTTCTTCAAAAGGTAAGAAACTTTAGACACACACTGTAAAATCCAAAAACAATTATATAGTATAATAATTTACCAATATTTTAATTAGCAGAGCAACCGAGAATATTAAGTGTAGTTTTTGAGAATAATTTAATCAGGGCGTCGTAAATGAAAAAAAACCCGGGTCGCAGTGCCAAAACCCTGCCGACAATATAGTGTATTTGCTTGTATAGGGCCGTGTGGTTTTTATACTTTTATTATGTGAAATTAAGTTTGTTTTTGGGCAAAATAAAAAAATTAACCCCTTAATACACCCCTTAAAATAACATTTTTTTCTTAATTGTAATATTATTATCAATCTAACGTCTACACCGAATTAAATACACCCTTCAATAAATAAGTCACTATCTGCAAACTAGTGTTTTCATAAAATTTGTAAATCCGGTCCTGTCGGGCCGATTTTATTAAAATTGTGGGGATACTTTTTAATCACTACCAGAGGGTTAAATTTCAATTTTGAAACGATTCGGAGAATTTTTTCGGTATTTTGGGGCCCAAAAACAGTTTTCAACCCCTAAAAACTACCCTTAAAATAGCCCGATTAGGCCCATTTTAAATAGGCTTCTTGCGGTGATGGGTTTCAACACGTGGCCCAAATTTCGTTGAAATCAATTAACTCTTTCGAAAGTTATCGCGCGTACACATATATATATATATATATATATATATATATATACGTATATAAATATATATATATATATATATATATATACATATATATATAAACATTTTTAAAAATAGTGCCAAAGTGTTTAGGAGGTTATGAAACGTCGAGAAATTTTGGTCCGACCCCTAGGTCCCGCCATCCGACCGACGCCAATAGTGTATGTTGCCTTATGGCAAATACACTAATAACATTAGCATAATATTTCAGCAGTGTTTTATATTATCCTCATACTAAAAGTGACAATTAAACTTTCTCTTGTTCTCGAGTTTTCTTTTAAAAGTGAGTATGAAGCGTAAATATATTCAAATGAGCAAAAATTAAAAGACAGAAAAGCCTAATTAGTTCATACAAATGGAGAATAGAAAAACGTTTCCAGTGGTATAATATAAATTGGTCAAATTTCATATTATGATTATCGACTAAGCGAGCAAAGCAAGTGAAGTGCCAATTTGGCTCGATTTTTTGACAAATGGAACTTTTATGAAATCTCACTAAAAATAAAAAAGAACGGTTTTATTATACAAGCGATATTATATTCAAAGCTAGAAAATAATAATTATGGGTCACTAATCTTGGGTTTTGATCAGACTAAAATAAAAACGTGGGACGCATTTAGAAGGAATCTTACTTTTGTTGGAGCTTGGAAATCATATCTGGCCTGCGATCTTAATATTACTAAAAACACCCCACGAATTTATTTGTCTGCTCAAAGCTCCATATTTGTGACCGATAATTATTTTCTAACTTAGTGTACCGTAGATTATATGATAAAACCATATAATTTCAAATAATTTTGAATGTAAAATTTCGTTCTGTTTGAAATTTTCTGTGAGTTTTAAGAGGAAATAATGCGTTACGTTTAAGAGGAAATTGTTGTGGTTGTAATTTTTATGAATATTTTAAATTAATGCACACTATTCTTAATTCAACAGAACTTTATTATCAAGTGATCATTTTACAATTTATAATACTTAATTAAATAAAAGATATTCTTATTATGCAACCATTGAAAGGTTACCGCTTACTACATAATACCCTACAGAAGTATAAGCGAAACCTTGGCAAAGCAAAATTGTATAACTTATGTGGATGCGCCTCAAGCACCGTATAAGAAAGAATGGTAGTTTCGTATTGGGCTAGTATACGGAGAGCCCGCGGAGTAGCGCTGCCAGCTCAGCAGCAATGCTTGCTGTGTTAAATAAAAAGAGTAAAAAGATTAAATTCAATTTTCAAAGTATATTTCGTAACGCCAACGCATAGACAAACCCGTTACGCATCTCTTTTAACACAGCAAGTATTGCTGGTGTGCTCGCAGCGCTACTCCGCGGGCTCTCCGTGTACTCGCCCAATAAGAGCTTCACCCTTTCCATGTATAAAAGAATATAAGATACACTACCATTCTTTCTTATACCGTGGGCTCAAGGTTACTACTAGTTACTAAGGCTGGGCGTTAGCAGTGTTCAAGGTGTGACTAGACGAGACGCGAGAAAGGGCGGGGGAAATACGCTTGTGACGGTACATGAATTATTTTTCCAAACAGTTGGGATAACAATAATTGAAAAACCAAGCCATGGGCACCGGTGACGTAAGCAAGCGACTCAACCAATCACAGACGTGATCATGTGTATAGCCTCCTTCTACCTTCTAGTATTCTAGGAGCCTTGGATGAGGCTCACACATTTTACCTATTTTTTTTCATAAGAAACAGCTATCCAGTGAATGAGCAGATCAGTGGGTTAAACTGACAGTTAGCCGAATTCGGCCTGTAGTGGTTTCTGTAAACGATTTTTCATTAGTGTTTTATTAATTAACTCGTATTTGAATTAAAATTGCCGTAGAAGATTTGGGATGTAAAATTAATTGTAAAATTGTGATAAAATAATTAAATTAGTACAGTATTACTGTAGGAAATCTGTCGATAAAATTCTGTGAAATGTAGGCTAACAGTAGGTATTTGCTGTTAGAGTGGTTAATTTACAAGTCTAATTTAATGGTTTCGAAACTTGATGAATATGAATGGTCTATTTGATCCATAATTCATAATAGGGTTGGGGGAACATAGATCTAGTCCGCTTTATAGTATGCGCTTGTCCCACAGTAGTTAATATTAATATAATACAGGCTATTAGGTTGTGATAATTTACTTGTCAGTTATTATTATTATTATTGTGATTTGGATTAGAAATGACAAAACCTGTTATTTTTTAGAACCAAGTATAGGTACTCGTCGTCATCAGTACCTACAATATTTTGTAAATTTTTAAAAGGGAATACTCTCACATTTTCATTTTTCAATATTTACCAAAAATATTGTCACTCCAAAAAAGTGTCAAAATTTACCAAAAATATTGTCAAAAGTCGTCAAAAAATTCACCAATCATTATGGTAATTACTCTTTAATGTAACGTCACTTTTTATTTACTGTACGATAAGTGCTCATTGTTAATAAAAAAGTATTAAAAAATTCACAGAGATATGAGTTTGGTGGAAGAACAATAAATAAAGCTTTATCACTGTTTCGTTGTGGGCAATGTTTCAGAATATATAATTCCATTTTCAGAGCCTATCAATAATATTTAATTATACCAAAAATGACAATTATATGATATATTCCGAAACGTTGGCCACTAACGAAACTTTGGCAAAGCTTTATTAATTATTCCTGCACCAAACTCTCATCTCTGTGAATTTTTTAATACTTTAATTAACAATTATTACAGAAAGTTCAGCTCCTTATTTTTAATTAAAATAAATAGTACAAAGGATATTTTATGGAGCAGATAAATTAGTCAATATAGAGCACCTGATGAAGTAATAAAATATTACGAAACGTTGTGTTAAACAAAATAAATATTGACTAATTTATCTGCTCCATAAAATATCCTTTGAACTATTTATTTGTATTAATTAACAATGTGCACATATCGTATAGCAAATAAAAAGTGAGGTTATATTAAAGATTAATTATCATTATGATGATTGATGGGTGAATTTTGACATTTCTTGGGGTGCATTTCGACAATATTTATGGTGAATTTTGAATTGTGAAAGTGATCTCTTTTCAAAATTTATAAATTAATGTAGGTATAATAATAATAATAATAGTTTTTATTTGTGGTGCCATAGTAGATACAAATTGTCAATTCAGAGTCCATCAAGGACATTAGTAGGTTCATCAAGAACACAGTCGTTCATGACCCAACAGAAATTCATCTAAATTATAAAAAGCGCTTGCTATCAAAAATTCTTTCAAGTATTTTTCAAATTTTAATAATTCGCCACAATTTTTAATATTTTGAGGCAGTTTGTTAAAAATAGTAATACCCAAGTATACTGATACCGAATATACTTGATTCCAAAACATAATGAGTTTTGATATTTCTAGTCCAAACTACATTTTGGAACAAAAAAATGTATGATAATAATTCAATTTGTGTGGACCCTTGACACTTGGAGGCCCAGGGCTTACGCCCTATTAGTCCCTACGTAGATCCGTCCCGAATCATCTCACATCGTGAATAATAATAATAATGCGTTTAACGTCCGTTTGTCGACTTTTTATGTCATAACAGACACCATTCGCACCATTACTATTTTTCAACTACAACTTCCCGTTATTTTCTACATTTCTGAAACTTCAACTTAACTAATAGCAATGGGCGAATGAAGGAATTATAGGAAATTAGGATAGGATAGGTAATTTTTGAACTGGGAGTCTGATAGGTAATCGGCCATGGCCTTGAATAAGGAACCATCTCGATATTCATCTGGAATTAATTGAGGGAAACCATGGAAAACCTCAATCAAGATGGCTGGTTAAGGAATTACCGTTTCTCGGCGAGAGGCAGTAAGAAAAACTCCCAGCCACATCTGCCCCCGCCGGGATTCGAACCCGAACGTCCCGAATGCGAGTCTAGTGCTGTCACCACTACTCTACCCAGCTCGGTCTCACATCGTGAATCGTTTTCTAGAAGACATTTCGCAGCTGCAGGTCTATATGTCTGCATGTATCATTTGATACGCAAAACTTTGTTCGCTCGCATGTCAGTTACAAGGAATGTAAATATTTTACTGCGACGCAACGAGGCGCGGCAAACGTCGGGGCAAAGCGCCTTCTCTCATCTCTCTCTCTCTCCTCTCTGCTCTGCCGCACCGCCGGCTCCAGTTTACAGCGTTGCGGTGTGTCCGTACAATTAACGGTGAATCATAATTAGAGTCGGAATATTATTCCTGCAGAAAAGTTCGTGACGCAACGGAGGAAACCAGGCTCTCGTATGCTAATGTGTGCTTTACATATGCCATGTATGTACGAGTATAACCTCCAAACTATTAACTGCATACTCTCTATTATATACAAGTTTAATAGTATATTAAGGTCAAGATTACTAGAATATTAGAAGGTTGAGCGTAAGAGACTATAAACATGGTCACGTCTGTGATTGCTTAAGTCGATTGCTTACGTCACTGATGCCCATGGGTTAGTTATTCAATTATTGTTTTCCCAACTGTTTGGAAAAAGACTCCACAAGCCTACTTCTCCCGTCCTCTTTCGCGTCTCGCCAAATCACACCTTCAACAATGAGGTTGGGCGTAAGAGACTTCAAACATGGTCACGTCTGTGATTGCTTAAGTCGATTGCTTACGTCACAGATGCCCGTGGCTTGGATTTTCAATTATTGTTATCCCAACTGTTTGGAAAAAGACTCCACAAGCCTACTTCTCCCGTCCTCTTTCACGTCTCGCCAAATCACACCTTCAAAATGAGGTTGGGCGTAAGAGACTAATAAACATGGTCACGCCTGTGATTGCTTGAGCCGATTGCTTACGTCACCGATGCCCATGGCTTGGATTTTCAATTATTGTTATCCCAACTGTTCGGAAAAAGACTCCACAAGCCTACTTCTCCCGCCCTCTCTCGCGTCTTGCCAAATCACACCTTCAACAGTGAGGTTGGGCATAAGAGACTGTAAACATGGCGTGGGCCTCTGATTGGTTGAGTCGATTGCTTAGGTCACCGAACCCCTTGGCTTGGTTATTTAGATATGTTTATCCCAACTGTTTGGAAAAAGGCTCCCCCGCCCCCTCTCGCGTCTCGTCAAGTCACAGCTTCAACAATGCTAACGCCCAACCTTAGTTTTTAGTAATCTTGTATTAAGGTTGCTGAGTAGTGGGGGGATGACGTTATCCAGTGGACTGTCGATTGATATTGCCTGGTTGATAAAAATATTCCAGATTACGTCATTTTCATAGTGTTCAATATACATTTACGTTTCGGAAATCTCTCATTTCTATGAAAAATCTTATTCAAGGTCAGATTGTAAAATATGCTCTCGGGATATTTCGAATTGTGGTCGCAAAATTAATTTTGTTACTGTTTTTATTAGCTGTGATTAAGCATTACTCTTTACAAAATTGAGCTGGCGGCATTAAAGATTTCAAAAAACGTATATTTTTGCCCTAAAAATTGAATCAAAAAACATGATATTCCTCAATATTTCTTTACAGCACGTCACGAGATTTCGAAGCACGGGAAGGCATATGAACATTTTGAAGTTTTTTCTTTATAAGCTTATGTTAAAAATACTGACAAATTTGACACGCTCAATTATTGTTTTCAAATTTAATTTGTTCTGTACAAAAATTTATGTAAAACTTATGCTAATTTTCTCGTTTTTATATGTGATTTTAAATCGTTTATTTAGATCAAATAAACTGTAAAAACTTAGCTAAAAGTAATATGTAAAGAATGGTACATGTTATTAGTTTATTTTAAAGCATTCAAGATTGAATAAAATTTTTCTTAGAAATTACGGAATTACAAGTGCATTTTACATGCACACACAGATCCAACTATCGTAAGATAGATCTATGCAGATGAAAAATGGAACGTATTGATCAGCTTGTACTAACCTTAACTAAAACTTTGCATTGAAAACAGTATTTGATAAAAGAGCGAGGTTTTATATTTTTGAATAAGTCAACATATTTTAATTGTGAAAAGTTTAATTGATGAAAATAAGGCTTCATTTAGTGAGAAGATTCTGCGGTGAGCTAATGCGCAGCTACGCACTGTTTAAAACGCAACGCCCTCGAACAGACGAGTCGATTTCTCGAGTCGATGCAGGCTTGAAATTATTTAAATTCGCTCAGGGTTTACACAAACGTGTTGGTGTATACCTTTGTACTGTGGCCACGGGGCAAAACCGCGTATGTCAAATTTGCCTATAAAATCAAATCAACTCTTTCGACTCACAGCTTACGCACAAGACAGAACCGTTTGTCCAATTTTTAATGTAAAACTTCATTTGGCGCGGCAGGGTAAAAATTCATCCTTGAGATTGAAAATGTAACGAACGTGTCGCAATGTACCTATACTATAAAAACCGAGGTAGAACACTTGCCTGGTGTACGTGCCATGGATCTAAAAGCCTTTAAAGTTAGAGATGCAAATGGAGGGTTGCGCAGGTACAGTCGGTTGAAAAACTACAAACTTGCGCTATATTATTATTTTTAATTTTTCTTTAATCTAAACGTCTAATTTCTTGCCTAAGTCATCCAATAAATTATGTTTTATGCTTGTTTATGCAAAACTGTATTAGGTATCTTGATCAATTAACAATCAAAGAAAAAAAATAACGTATTGGATTGTGCTTTATAACAGGAACGCGACAATTGACAAGACAACCAGCGATGAACCATCACCTACGAGCGCACGTTCTGTGCCGGTAACTGGGAAGTGGTGGGAGTGTTCCTTTCCCACAAAACAACCAGGACGGCTCTAAAATATGCATTTGCGACGCTGTTTGTGACTAACTTCAGAACCGTTTAGAACCGTGGCGCGTATTATAACATAAGATTGTGCAATTACAAACTAAGTTACGATTTTATTTAATTGTAATCAGTCAACTGCATCTACATATATAATTTGTTAAAAATACAACTCTCGCAGTATGTGGATTTTGTAATCCGTTGCTATGTATACAAAGAATTTTTTATGGTCCGTATAGATTCGCTATACTGCATAAATGGACTTAGGGTAAACAGCGGCAAAATCTCTCAAGTTTTTCGTAATAGACGCGAACTAGTGACGATTTTACTCAGGGTATTTCTTCAAATCTGAGTTTTTGTGAGTTCATTAAGGGCGCCATCTTGAACATAAAAGCCGTAGTCTGGCAGCTGAAACCGAGGACAGTACGTGGGTGGACGCGGTCAAAGATGTCAAACGAAACTGGAGGTGTCAATATATTTCCTAGCATGCTTGATTTTTTCTGAGCGAGAAATTCACGTGCCCTTGAGCACAAAAATTCAAGTCAGACATTTCGACCAGGGACAATCCCCGTCTGGCAAAGAGTTGAATATATCGAAATCCATATTTTTTATCTTAAACAAGTCACTTTTTTGACATAACAACTTTGGTGTTAGTAGACAATTTTGACATTTTTCGTTTCATAACACTTTCGTCGACCTGCCAGATATACTTTTCCCCAAGCGCGGGCCGCCAGACTTGAGTTTTTGTGCTTATAAGGACACCTGAATTTATCGCTCAGAAAATTTCAAACATGAGGAATTGTATTTAGTGATACCTCCAGTTTGACATTTTTGACCGCGTCCACCCATGCATTGCCTCCGATCTTAGCTACCAGACCACGGTTTTTATGTCCAGAATAGTGTCCTTAATGAACTCACAAAAATTCAGGTTTAAGAAATACTAAAAGTAAAATCGTCAATAGCTCGCTACCCATAACACAAATTCACAAAACGTGCCTAAAGAAGCTTTATTTCAAAATGTAATTACTATTTACCCGGAAAGGTAGAAAATTGTGACATGCGCGGTTTCGCCTTTAGGGGACAAATATTATTATTATTGTATACCTCGACTAACTGGAATACCAATGGCGTTCCACAGATGCTGATTGAAATACCTTTTATTTAGTGTGTTCCGCTTTAATGAGCAAACATTACGTTAATTGTGTTAATTATTTTCGATATGCGGACACACATGGTCGATCACGGTGCCTCGTTTATTGAAGTAACACTTCTTTAGCGTCAACCTGACGGTAGCTCAGATCTTTTCAACCGGAAAAATCCGATAATATAAGTTCTACCATCCGACCGGCGCTAATAGTGTATGTGTTATATGGCAAACACAACTAATAATTCGGATAGATAATTATCTATCCGAATTATTAGTTGTATTTTCTTTTGAAATCTCAGATTATAATCTGATATTTCAAAAGAAAATAGACCTTTTCGAACGGAAATCAATCGGATTGTTTATTGTGTTGTGCAATATATAATAGAGCAGCTATGTACCATTCCATGAAAATTGCTAGATATTAGTTGAGATTTGTGGAGTAATGGATAATGACAACACTTTCGTAGGCTTCACTCCACGCAATCCGCAGTTACACGAGCGCAAAAACCGCCGGACACCGTAGAATTCCGTCATATTGCGTTCTTTTCTGTTGCAGGCTTTTACTAAAAGTCATTTCATGTGCGAATATCCTTTGTCTGCTCCATACTGTATTTATAGTTTGGACATTGTTTTTAAGTTTTAAAATTATAGAACGAAACAGCATTATCGTCGATTTTTGTAACACTCGAAAGTGCCGAAGATTTTGTGACCATCCTGTATTAAATGCGTGTGCGCCACTGACGCCATTTTGTTGTGTACCTACGGGTTAATCATGCAGCTAATTCTTACTTTTAACTGCAGTATAACATAAATCTTAAATAAGTGTTTTGTACAGAAATCTTTATTTATACACTAAAATTATGATTATGGCGTGTCTCTTCCTTTGTTTATAAATTATGCTTGTGCAGACCTTACTCCAGCTATTTTCCGTTTGGGGTACGTATTATCCTTTGTAACTTCTCTTATTTACATTTTACTTACGTATAGTCAAAAAGACAAAATAGCTTATGTCGTATTTTTGGTATTTTCTTACATGGAGTTCCTCAAAGGTCAGTATTAGGTCCACTCTTATTTATCCTCAGATTGTCAAATATGCTCTCGGGAAATTATGGTCACAAAGAGCATTTTATTACTGATTTTATTATCATTGATTAATCATTAAGCGCCACAAAATTTGGCGAGCTGCTGAAAAATTTCAAAAAACATATTTTTGCCATAAAAATTGAATAAAAAAATCGTGATTTCATCAATATTTCTTTACAGAATGTCACGAGATTTCTAATTACGGGAAGGCAAATTAACATTTTGAAGTTTTTTCTTTACAAACTTATGTTAAAACACTGACAAAGGCTTACTCAATAATTTTTTTCAAATTTAATTTTTTCTGTACAAAAATTTATGTAAAACGTATGCTAATTTTTTAAGTTTTTTAAGTTTTTATGTGATTTTAAATCGTTTGTTTAGGTCAAAACATAGATTGTACAAACTTGTCTAATGAGAAGAATGGTACATTTTTTCAGTTTATTTTGAAGCATTGACATCAAAGATTGAATAAGATTTTTCATAAAAATTAAAGATTTCCTAAACGTAAGTGCATTTTACATGCACACACATATCGAACTGCTTGTTAGATAGAGCTATGAAGGTTAAAAAGGGGGCATATTGAACAACTGATAGACAGTCTCCTTAATGAATTGTCCCAGTACAGAACTTAGCTTGCAGACGATACCATTGCATTAAACAAGAATAATTTAATAATAATTCTGTATCCTGATCTAAAAAAGGACCCTTCTTTGTCAAGAAGACGTGAAATAAATTGCTTAATAGCAATTGCGACAGCAAATTGAAAGCCTAACTGACGTACTTTTATCAGTTCTTGGATTAAAACCTGAAGAACTAGGAAACGAAAAAATCGGTATTTAAAATCCACATGATCACTTTTGTCTTTTGGTCACACATATACTTAACAGTGCCTAGGTGAAAAGGAAAATATTAATATGTTTGAGAGTTCATTTCAAAATTTAATGTAGACACAGAATTTTAATTAAGTTTTAACATTTGCAGTTACTGAAAGAAAAGTTGTTACATTTTCAGTTCACTAATATCTGTTTAACAATTCTCAATATTCTGTAAATTTTGGAAAGAAAACCGTAACCAATATTATAGCCCAACGATTCACTTAGCGTTCAATTTTCTCAAAGCCCATTTATCAGTGATAATTTTGGATTGATATAGGTTTCTGAAATTTTCGTTTTTATGAAAAATTCAATGAATTCATTTCGATTGATGATTTCAGTTCAGGAAGACATTAAGAATGAAATTCTGAAGGTTGCCAGAAAAAATCGAGGTGCATTTTTTTTTACCGGACTTTGGAATCATTATTTATTTCACTTTGTGTATTTGTATGTCCGTTAAAAACGCAAGAGCTACTAAACGAATTTGAATGCGGTTTTTATCATTTATCTAAATTATAGATGCTTGACAGTAGAGATCATAAGCGTTCTCTTTTCTTCAAGTACATATTTTTGTGACGTAAATCTATAGGTAGATAAATAATGTTGTGTTAATAAAGGCTGCGCAGTGTGCAAGCATTTGTTTGTTATATTTGTCACTTGTTACACATAACGTGTCAACACAAGCCGCCATGCGAGATGACGTGTACCTATTGCTATTTAAATACATTTAATCATATAAAATAAGACATGTACGCAGGACCGACTTCAGGAGCAAACAAAATAATCGAATATCGTTTGCTCAGACTACAAACCCGATGACTCCAGAACTACTAATTTTATAGAGGACAGTAAAAACGAAATATCTTCTGTATAGGTCACAGCATTTTGGCGCGAATTTTTAAGTCATATTTTAACATGCGTTTTTAAATTAAGTGCGGTAGTTTATATTTTTAATTTTTCGTTTTAAATATATTTATGTGAGGCTTAAATCTTTTCTTTGCGCTGGAAAAAACATGACGTGTTCACGTTCTCGTTTTGTTTTAAAATCAGTCTAATCGTTTTCGAGTAGGTATAAATTACGGACATAAAAAGACTGATACACAAAAAATCTAGAATAGTGCTCTCCTGATTTTTTTAAAGTTATACTGCTTTTGGCGCGTTAAGAATCAAATTTTAGCAAGTAACGGAAGTTGCGCGCGCACAGCTAACGAAAATATGAGGTTGGACGCGCTAACAAAAATTGGACAGTATGAAGCTGACCGTGTTAACGAAAAGTCGACAGTATTAAGTTGGCTACAATAGGCTTAGACTGAAATGACAGGTGGATGCAAAATCAGTGCAGTTTCTAGCATCTGGAAGCTATATAATATACTAGACGACGAACAACTTTTGATAACAACCGCAATATTCGTTTTTTAAGTGTCATTCAGCGGAATTTATAATATAGTATTTTTGATTACTCAATGGATTGATTAGGTATAAAAGTAAAAACTAAGGAGAGCGAAATTTTGAAAGTGTTTTCAAATATTTATTTGAGGTTAATTTTTTGTATTATTCTTAAGCTTTACGAAGATTTTATTTCATGTACATATATTAAGAATTCGTTTTTAATCACGCCAAAGTAGTATAACTTCGCCGCGCACTTACTTTTTTTTGTGAACTGTCCTGAATCCATATGCATATTACCTATATACTGCGAAGCACTAGTTTACATAGCTATGTATAATGTATATTATGTACAGCTACATTACTACATTTAGTTAAATTGGTAATTTGTCTAATAATAATGTAATTAATATGACCGTGAGATCCCATAGCGCTTACACTCCCCATTCCCCCCTTCGTGTCTGGGATTCTCTGATTAATAATGAACTTTTATATAAATACTATAATTGATTAAGTCGCTTAACTGAAAACCAGTGCTGTACTGTTACGGCTATTATATTTGTTTATTATGGATAATAGACGCTCGACAACTTAGGTCATTAGCGTCTTTTTTTTGTAGACGCATAATAATAATCACTTAAAATTAAACTACATCATTAAACATCTATGAGTAGATGCAGGATTCGAACCCACATATACCTTAATAGTATATTGTCCTCCTTATTTTTTATTGATAATCTTTTAGTTATATTTTATTTATTAGATACATATGAGTTTGTTTACCAAAAACAACGAAATAAACTGACTTCTTCACAAAGAACAAAATATGTCAAATGAGGAACCTTCCTCACCACAAACATAACTTTCTATTCGAATTTTTATTTGATTTTCATAAATGTTTTTGAACAAAAATCGATATTAGCAATTAATAAATCTACAATTAATGTGATAAAAAAGTATTTAACAATAAATGTTACAAAATTAGACAAAAAAAACTAACAAATTGTCTTATTCTCGGTTCTGTTTCACTCATACTTATTATCTACGTATTAAGATGACCTCGTTCAGCGCTGTTTCGTATAGCGCAGTAACTTATTGGAACTTATCTCCCGCGTTAAACGGAGTCTTGCTGTATTTAAAAAGTACTTTATTATTTAATATACCTATATAAAAATAAAACCCGCTTCCACAGCAACTAAAAGATTTGGTATAAATTTATACTTCAAATATGATTTAGATTTTCGATCAATTCTCAATGCGCTGTTAAATAAACAAATATTTATACTTAGTCTTAAGCTTTTCGCTACATTACTCTGGTACGGTTCATTAGAGCGATTTTAAATTAGCCTCCGAAGAAGGCGGTCTGGGATTACACTTTTGTCTGCGTTCATAATATTGCACAATTTATTGACTTCCAGACCATAAGCTTCTAATTACTAAAAGTGTCTTACAGGTTTCTTGAAAGTCTGGTTTCGCACGGTAAAGACAAAGAACAGTATCGTCTTGGTTTCGATATGTACTCGTTATTTATCTCGGTCTCGTCTCGAATTGTCGTTTAAATTTATTTTTGATACGACCACTGATAAAATAGCTGATCCGTTTCGCATTAGAGCATAGAAAAAGTAATAAATTCTACAATCTAATAGTAATATCACGCTGATGACCTTAGATGGTGACCGTCTATAATCTACAATAAATCAATAGTATCAAAGATGTCTCGAGAACTTGCTCAAATTCATTTTTATACCTACCAGGTACAACTTATTATACAATCTCCAGTAAAAAATTATTATACTACGCTCTTTCTGTACTGGATGCAAATTGTCTCTTTCAGATTGCATTTGACAGTATTTAATATGTGATTACTGAGCCTTTTATCAGCCACAATTATAGCACAATTATAGGTGACTTTCTCAAAACTGACAATCGAAAAGAAGAGCAAAATTAATTCGAGAGTTGAAACATTCATTAATTCACGTCATAGTACCAAGACACGTATTATTATGATACATCAGTTGAAGAAATCAATTCGCATGAATCGTTCGATTCTAAAAATCATTCGAATGATAAACCTTTTGATTACCAACATCATTCGATTATTCCCAACACTAATATATGTCTGCCGCCAAGTGTGAACAGGTAGATGAAATATACGTCTAATCGAAGTGTTTGATATTTCTGACTCTAAGTGGCCAGAAATATGGTTTTTATAAATTGCTCGAAGGACCGTTCATAAAACACACGTTTGAGTTTTATATTTTTTATTAAAAACCTATAATTATTCTATACATTATTATGTGCACTTTGTTTATAATTTATAATTTGGAGTGATTGTGACACGTAGTTTCAATTTTGGAAAAACTTTTCTAACTTGTTTATATTTTCCTTAGTTACTAAAAAACATTGGTTTTTAAACAATTAAAATAAAAACCAACTGTTCCGATCTGGAACATGCAGCCCACGCCGGATGCGGAAGCATAAAAAATTGAAATTGAAAATGAAATTAGAACAATTAACTCTTAAGCGGAAGTAATATTAACTTATTAACAGGACGATGGAATTCGCCTTTCTCCGTTTTTAGAAGAGCAGAGCGAACTAAATCGTCTGTTTTGTTTTTAAAAACTTTAAGAACTCTGGCTTTTGGCCATGATAAAGGAGGAGTGGCGTCTTCCTTTATTAGAACCAAGTCACCAACAGCGATATTGGGTTTAGGAGTACACCATTTTGGTCTTTGTTGTAATTCAGTTAAATACTGATTTGACCATTGTTTCCAAAACTGTTGTTTTAGTTATGTAATTCTTTGCCACAACGATAATTTATTTAATGGTATATTACATATGTCAGGTTCATGTATATTTTGTAATGATTCTCCTATAAGAAAATGTGAAGGCGTCAAGCACGTCAAATCATCAGGGAGATCACTAACCGCGCACCAAGGTCGTGAATTCAGTATTGCCTCAATTTGAGTCAGAACAGTATAAAGTTCTTCGTAAGTTAAATGAGCATTTCCTAACTGTTTTTTAAGAAAGGTTTTAACTGACTTGATTCCAGCTTCATACAATCCACCCATGTGACTGGCACAAGGTACTGTAAATTTCCACGAAATATTCAGTTCGCTAGTAAAATTAATTATTTTACTGTAATCATTTTGGTTTTTAAACAATATGATAGAGTTTTTGTAACTCATTGAATGCACCTTAAAAATTGGTAGCGTTATCTAAATATATTGTACTACACACACCTCTACGTGAAATGAATCTTTTAATGCTGCTAAAAAGGCTTCTGTTGTTAACTCAGTAACGAACTCTAGAGGTATAGCTCGAGTGGACAAGCAAACAAAAAGACATATGTATCCTTTTGTAAGTATAGCTTTTCGTAAGCGTAATGATTTAATATAAATAGGGCCGCCAAAGTCAATGCCTACATTTAAGAAAGGTCTATTGACTGCAACTCGATCTTTTGGTAAAGCGCGACCATTGATAGGCCAGTATTTTAAACGTAAATTAGTAAGTGAATGTTGAATTCCGGCATGAAATAATTTTAAATGCAACTGTTTGATAATGAGCGTTGTAACATGATTTTTAGACGGAAGAATAATAGGATGTTTCTGATCAAACTGAATATTTGCATGTTTAATTCGTCCACCTACTCTGAGGACGCCGTCTTTGTCGATAAATGGTGTTAGTCCTTTTAAAAGACTACAATTGATATTGTTTTTATATTCCATAGAATTATTTAGAGAAATCTGACGAATTTCATGAGAAAATGCGTCATTTTGAATTTGTTTGACAATAAAATTATGACTTTTATGAGCTCAGGAACGCTAAGTAGTCCTGGCAACTTTTCTACATTAGGTGTAGAGTTTGTAGCAAACCTAAAACAATAAGCTAGCACCCGTTTGAGAGTACGGAAGTTTGAAAACTTAGGGAACTGTACAAATAATTGTTCCTTTTTCTTAACAGTGGTTGTAGCTAATTGTAACAATGTTCGATATGCTAAGTAAGCAGCACTTTTAATACCATAAGTTACGGTTTTCAATTGAAGACATTTTAAATGCCTGTCTGGAGAGTCTCTCCAGAGCACACTTTGAAGGGATTGGTACCGCTTTTCATTGGGATTTCTTAGAGGAACGTAATAAGCGTGGCCTAATTCTACATATCCTTCTATAAACTTTTTAAATTCATTGTATAGAATCTGACTTTTTGGAAACTGTTTTTCTAATGACTGAAGGCATCTGTAACCTATTGGAAAAGAATCGCCTAATTGCTGAACTTTATCTTGTATTAATGGGAGATCAACTGTGTATCGACCCATTTTATCACTAGTTACTGAATTTTCACAGCTTTGCTCGCATAATTTATCTTGAGCTGATAAAACAATTTTATTTGAAATTTTTTCAAGCTGCGAAAATGGCTGTAATTGTTCATTGAAACTTAATACGTGGGTATGTAAACTGACAACTAAATTAAACGCTACTGGAGCTGGAGTTAAAGAACCAGATACAATCCAACCGAAAACAGTTTTGTTCAAATGAAGAGAATGAGGTCCTAATTTTACGTGACCGGTTCGCATTATTTCAAAGAATAATTGAGCTCCTAGTAAAATATCTATCTCGCCGGGTATATTGAATGTTGGATCAGCTAATTTGTGATTTGATGGAATGATAAATTCCTCAGTGTTAACATATTGATGTGGTAAAGGAATTGTTATTTGATCAACTACTAAACATTGCATTCGGTAGTGACAATTACTTATTCTAGACTGAATTTTAACGGAAACACTGCTCTGAGTGTTCGTTCTTGAATTGCTTAAACCTTGTATTATAGTCGGATTGACTTGACGTTTCAAATTCAATCGCGAGACTAATTTTTTAGAAATTAAATGAACTTCACTAGCTGAGTCTAGCAAAATTCTAGCAAATTGCCACTGACCTGAGTCAGCTTGAATTTTAACAACTGCTGTTGAAAGCAGCACTTGGCTTTTATTGTCATTGACTGACATTGTCATAGGCTGGTAACTACCTTTTCTGGCAGAATAGTTAGCACTTGCCTGATTCGGTGTCCATAGTGTCATGGAACAAACCTCATTATTATTGATCTGTTGATCTGTTGCATTATTTGACTTTTGTGTGTCGTTTGGCACACTGAAATTAATATTTTTATTATGAAGTAACGTATGATGTCTTTTGCTGCACATTTTGCAGTTGATTTCAGAACATTTGTGGTTGACTTTATATAATTTTAGACAGTTGAAACATAGTTTTTTGTTTTTACAGAATTCATTTCGCTCATGTACTTGCATTGCTAAGAACTTTGGACATTTAAATAACAGATGGCTTTCATTACAATTGATACATTTTATTGTCGCTATTTGTGGGTTTATAGCGACATGCGTTACCTTTTTGTTCAATTGTCCCTCATTTATACGTTCGAAGGCACTTGCTCTTTGATTTAAAAATTCAATTAAGTTCTTGATAGTCGGTAATTCATTAGAATTAACTTGTAGTTCCCAGGCGGAACGGAGTGCGTTGTCTAATTTCTGTGTGACTATGTAAACTAAAATCAAGTCCCAATGCTCAACTGGAACCTTTAAAGAGCGTAAAGAATCTAAACTTTGTTCGAAATTTAATATAAATTGGTTTAAATTATTTTTATTTACTGACTGCCAATTATAAATAGAATTTAAATGAAAATTAGCAACAACAGTTACATTATCATATTTTCTTGTTAAATTGTCAAGCGCTCGTTGATAATTTTTTTCGTTTATGATTAAAGAACTAACCAAACTAGAGGCTTCATCTTTTAACACGGATTTGAGATAATTGAATTTTTGTATAGTTGATAGATTCACATTGTTGTGAATAACTGAGTCAAATAAATTTTTAAATGTGGGCCAATCTTTCAATTTACCATCGAATATCGGAATATTGAGTGGCGGCAATCTGACAGTTGTATGCGGTTCGTGATTTTTATTATTTACAGAACAGCAGTTACTAGCGTTACCAGAATCACGTGATACAGAATTTTGTTTCTGTAGCTTGATTTCTATCAGACTTTTAGTTGAAAAATATTTGGTTTCCATGGTATCTCTTTCAGTTTCATTTATCGCAAATCTATCATCATTTTCATCAAAATTTTCAATTTGCAATTGTATATCATTGAACTGTCTAAATAAATCATCTAAATCTGATGCTCGGACTGACAATTCTGATAAATCTCTGGTATCATCAAATGATTGTGCAAAATTATGTATTCGAGTAATTCGTCCTTTTACACTGGTTCGTTGTTTCATTAAAGCATCAATATTGGCCATTGTGATTTAAGAAAGGCAATGAATAGTAAATGCTGTTTTGTGAGATGAATTGACGTTTACAATAATTGTATTTTTATCTGAAATGTCACTAGTTTCACCAATTTAAATGTCAAATTTAAAGTGGATTAGCACAAATTGTCTTATTAGATGGCTCAAATATTATGTAGTAAATTTAAATCACTGTTAATTCACAGCACACTTATTTTGATGCAATTGATCAATCGTACCTGAAATTAGTTGAATCAAACTTGCCTTGTAAATAGCAACTGTGTTTTGTATTCAACAATATGTCCAGAGTAGAGTTAAACTGCGCTGCTGTTTTTCGTTGCCTAGGTGACTAAACCATTTACGCTGTCCTTATTGATCCCGTTGCGGAATGCAATTGTCTGCGTCTTACTTGATTTGGACACTTTTTTGTAATTATAGAAAATTGTTATTTTCTTAATCTTACCAGCAGTTTCTTCGTTTTAAATAAGCCTTTGGCTTTTATCCAATGTAGTTTCACCAGTTGTCCATAAATCCGGCTCGAATGAACCAAAAAATGTTTGATATTTCTGACTCTAAGTGGCCAGAAATATGGTTTTTATAAATTGCTCGAAGGACCGTTCATAAAACACACGTTTGAGTTTTATATTTTTTATTAAAAACCTATAATTATTCTATACATTATTATGTGCACTTTGTTTATAATTTATAATTTGGAGTGATTGTGACACGTAGTTTCAATTTTGGAAAAACTTTTCTAACTTGTTTATATTTTCCTTAGTTACTAAAAAACATTGGTTTTTAAACAATTAAAATAAAAACCAACTGTTCCGATCTGGAACACGAAGTATGCATTATATGCCTGTCGCTAAATATTTCTGAATGCATTCCGTGGATTAGAATAAGAATGCAGTTTTTAGGTTAGATATGCATGAATCGCGTTGAAATAATGGATCCGAACGGAATTTTAATTCACGCGAGAATACAATCAGCAGGTTTTGTGCAATAATACAGAAAGTGTCTACCTTGCCGTCCAGACTGGTGATCAATATTATTTTACAATGTGTTGACTGCACGCCATAGAATAACAGCTATAGTGATTGGTCCAAACTAAATCTATCAAGAATAAGAAGTGTAATAATTCTCTGTTTATTTATGACTAGCCGCTACCGCGACTCCATACGCGATTAAGGTAAACAGTGTTTTATAGCTCGCTCGGCAGCTACATAGTGGAGCTTTCGGTTCCACCATTTTACAATATTACCTTGCGAGGTTGCGCCCTGCTCGATAATAACAACAGCTTTTTCGTTGACTTACATTTCAAAATTGGTCTCCACAGAATAAAAAACCCGGGTCGCAGTGCCAAAACCCTGCCGACAATATAGTGTATTTGCTAATACAGGCAGTGTGGCTTTATTATGCGAACATAAGTTGGTTTTTGGGCAAACTAAAAAATTTGACCCCTTAATACACCCCTTAAAATAACATATTTTTTCTTAATTGCAATATTATTATTAATCGAACCTCTATACTAAATTATATACACACTTCAGTAAAAAATATCACTGTCTGCAAACTAGTGTTTTCATAAAATTTGTAAATCCGGTCTTGTCGGGCCGATTTTATTAAAATTTGGGGACACTTTTTAATTACTATCAGAGGGTTAAATTTCATTTTTGAAATGATTCGGAGAATTTTTTCGGTATTTTGGGACCCAAAAACATTTTTCAACCCCTAAAAACTACCCTTAAAATGGCCCGATTAGGCCCATTTTAAATAGGCTTCTTGCGGTGACGGATTTCAATACGTGGGCCAAATTTAGTTGAAATCAATTAACTCTTTCGAAAGTTATTGCCCGCACACATATATATATATATATATATATATATATATATATATATATATATATATATACGCATATATATATATATATATATATATATATATATATATAAATATATATATACATATATATAAACATTTTTAAAAATGGTGCCAAAGTGTTTAGAAGGTTATGAAACGTCGAGAAATTTTGGTCCGACCCCTAGGTCCCGCCATCCGACCAACGCCAATAGTGTATGTTGCCTATGGCAAATACACTAAAAACTACTGACCCGATTTAAGTAAAATTTATGTGGGGCCACCTTGAAGGTATGCTCTATTAGGTAGGAAAATAATCATCAAAATCGGTTCGCAAATGCTGGAGGTAGCATACATATAAAAATATGCTTTTCTAAAGTCATTTAAACACGGATGAACCGATTTTAAGAAAAACTATATTGTACCAATCCAATTACGTTCAGAACGAAATGACGTTGAAATTTTTTAAATCGGTTCACAACTGGCGGAGCTATCGTGGTAATTAAAAATAAAATACGTGTCGAATTTTATAACCTCTTTTTGTTTGTCGGTTAAAACGTGAACGTTGTATCTATACGTAATTAGGTTTATTTAGCTTTGGAGAGTGCCGTCAACACACGATTTATATCCAGAATTATATTTACCACCACTCTCTTGCACTGCACTGCCAATCGTCTGTAGAAGATAACCACCAACCATGATAGTCTAATGTGATGTCAAGAACTTCGAAAAATGAGATTGTAAATGAGACCGCTTTACGACCAACCTGTTGGGAATAATATACTAAAATCACTGACAGCTCTTTTAAATTACAATTATTTATTATCTGGTGTTCACTTCTTTTTACACAGTTTCATAATAAAAAAGTTGAGGAAGCGATGATAAAAATTGATATCTTATGTGATTTTAATGAATGTCATGTTTCAAAGAACAACCCCAAACGTTTATCAAACACGGCGGTGACAATTTGACAAAAACTGTACATCTTTTAACTTTTAACAATATTTTTGTGATCTCGAAGCAAAATCATTTTCGACCGACATACTAAGAATTTAAGACCAGTGGCTCTTAACTTTTTCTCGACCACCGCCTCTTTTAGAAAAAAAATACGCCTATAATAATTAATAGCTAATTTTTTTATGAAAACATTCATCGAAAACAAATTTTTCTAAAAAATAAAATAAAAATTGAAAACATGGCGCATGCAATCCTGTACTAAAAATTTAAAGCAGCGGGTCTCAAACTTTTCTCGAGTGGCTCCATTTAGAAGAAAAAAAGGAATTACAACGCCTCGTAATCTATAATAGCTAATTTTATATGAAATATTTTATCAAAAACAATTTTTTTCGATAAATAAAATAATTATTGAAAAAATTTTAGAAAAATTTTGAAATTAAATTTTTGAAAAAAAAATTTTGGAGAAAAGTTTTTGACAAAAACCGTTGTCGCTGAAACTCCAAGGCTCCATAACGACCGAAAGAGCTCGAATCCCGAAAAAATCTCTTACCATCATGGTCTATTTTAGTTCCGATATATGAAAAAAAAAGAAAATTCGATTTTTTCACACTACACGACATCTACGAGACGGTTACTTAAAGAGTGGCCATATATCGGCGGGTTACTGTATGTTTAAAGAAAACAGCATGGCGAATATTTGGCGATGTTACGAAGGAAGAAAAAAAGCGTAGACAGAGAAAAGTCACAGCTGGAGTAGTCGGCGCTTTATCAATGAACGATTTGACACGGGGCTAAAGATCGCAGTCACTAATCTTCGGAAAATGGATGGCTGTCGTTAAAGTTTTCAATAGTGCCCTATACTTCAACAGGTCTATGTACAATGAAGGAGCTGCCTTATGAGACATGAGAGCTTTCATTGGTATATATACCTACTTACAGCAGTCGCGTAATAAAAAAAATCTTATCAAAGGTTCTTTGGAATTGATTCTTAAAAAAACGGTTGTTGAATAAGAGCCTATGTGCGCTTTTTTGTGAACAGGCAACTTTAGTTTTTTTGTGATCATGTAATAAAAAAGTAGGCAGGTGTACTTTTGTACGCGCGTTTGAAGCTATACTTTGGGATGATTAAAAACTAATTTTTAACTACAGCCAGTCCTCGCTTAACGCTGTTTCCAGGGGGATAATACGATAACCATGGCGCCACCTACTGACGACGTATTCTAATAGATCTCGACGTCCTGATAAAAGTTGGGCGCTTTTGGGTGGGTGGGTGTTGGGCGCTTTTAGTTTATAATGCTAAGTGCCTATATACTGATTTTTATGTATTCTTAGTGCATATATATCGGGTTGCCATTTCCATATATCAGATGTTTTTTTAGAGTGATAGAACTTTCAATAGGAAGAAGTCATGTTGTTTTGACATGTCTGTTCAGTAAGCATTGACAAATTATCATGGAAAGACTCACGCCGCAGCAACGCTTAGAAATTGTTGAATTTTATTTTCAAAATCTGGGTTCTATTCGCCAAAGTTTTTCTCGAAAAATTGTGTTTAGTGATGAAGCTCATTTCTGGTTGAATGGCTACGTAAACAAGCAAAATTGCCATATATGGAGCGAAAACAATCCTCAAGAAGTTATTTGTCGGGAAAAAGGACTTTTAAATAAACACTTAATTTTTTATTTACAGCGACGTTTCGTTCCTTGTTTGGAACTTTATCAAGCTTTAATAACTGTAATTAAATTTTTATTTAAAAGTCCTTTTTCCCGACAAATAATTTTTATATTAATTACCAAGGACAAAAAAGAAATAAAGTCAATCCTCAAGAAGTTCTGCAGGTTCCATTGCATCCTGAAAAATGCACGGTATGAAGTGGTTTACACGCTGGAGGCATCATCGGTCCATATTTCTTTAAAAACGCTGCTGGAGCTAATGTTACAGTGAATGGTGCTGGTTACAGATCGATGATCAATGATTTTTTCTTTCAAAATTTGAATGCTATCGACCCGGAAGTGTTTTGGTGCTAGTGTGCTACATCTCATAGTGGTAACGTAGCAATTGATTTATTGAAAGAAAGATTTGGTGATAACATTATTTCGAGAAATGGTCCAATTAATTGGCCTCCAAGATGCGACATAACGTCACTGGATTATTTTTTAATGTTGGTTTATGCTGATATACCAGAAACAATAGAAGCTTTGGAAGCCAACATAACTCGTGTTATTGATGAAATAAGGCCTGAATTACTCAAAAAAGTGGTCCAAAATTGGTCTGATTGAATGCGGTCTCTCACAGCTAGTCGTGGTGGACATATCCCGGAAATTATTTCTAAAATCTAAATGTCATAAAATTATCTTTCAAATAAAAAAGTTTGGCTACAAATCTTAATTTAAATGTGTTTTATTTCAATTTAAAGTTCTATCACTGTAAAAAAAACACCCGATATATTAGAAAAATAGACTTTCAAAATTCGATATTTCGAAAACTAAGCGAGATATCGAAAAAATGTATTCGTTTTTTTTATCAGAACGTTGAGGTTTGTCAGAATACGTCGTCAATAGGTGGCGCCACGGTTATCGTCGTCTTGCCTGTTTCAGTATTAGGTACGCGGTTTCTAAAAAAAAAAATTCCAGCTAATTGGGCGACAAGACCATTCCAACTTCAAAAATATAAAGAAGACACTCTGTATAAATATTTGTAAAGTTTTTTTTTTAACATTATAAAAATGAAATAAATGAAACAGCGTTGTTGGTTTTTTAAATTGCATGATCGATTTCGTAATTGTGTAATCTACAGGACAATTCACGTTTTAAAAATGACCTGCTGAGAATTTTTAGTTGCAACGTGATTTCTGAATAGAGTGTATCGTACCTTACTCTGTGATTTTGATTTATTTTTTAGTCATTATGTTTTCTTAAAATATGTATTTACGTTTTATTTATTTAAGTGCTTATTTTCGTGTGTTAATTATTCTAACGTTTCATAAATACGAGAATTAAAACAACTTTTTGAATGTTGATTTTATATGGTTTTGTATTTGTTTCTTCAAAATTTGTTTTATACAACATTTATGATTTAGTTTTCAGTTGTTCATTATTTTATAGTTTTGAAAAAACAATTTGTGATAAACTTTATACGATTACAAGGAGAAAGTGTGGATTGTCTTAAAAGAGCGCTGCACAAGTTGTTAAAGTCTACAGTCGATTGCAATTAAATGTAAGTTTTTGATTATTATTAATGTAGAAAATTCTAATTAATAATTAAAAAGTTAGTGCTTAACAATTTGAGATAGGAAGTGCCACTGCAAAAAAATGTTGTATTTTAGATAGATATTACGTGGTATGTATTAAGCATTAATTGAGATACCACTGTACAATGAATTTGGTCACTATATTAATCGGGAAAAAAACATTACCAACGCTTTCAAAATTGATGTTAAATTTGATATTTTTTCGCTATCATTTAACAAAAATTCCAGCCAATTGGACGGCAAGACCATTCCAACTTTAAAAATATTCACATTTGACATATTATTACAAATAAAATAAAATTTCTGTTAACGCGCGCAGTGACGCGGGCAACGCCTAGTAACCTCAAATATTTAAAAAAAATTTCATAAAAAATAATTAATTTTTGGTTTTGCATTTTTTCCGCCCGATGACACTTAAGTGTATATATTTATAGTGTATATATAATGTAGTACCGCTGAAATAATATTATGTGATTAATCAAACCAAAAATAATTGCTTTGTTCAAAAGTTGAAAAAAAGATAAAGAATTTTTAAAATTCATTGTTGAATTGAACACGGATTAAACAAAATTGTAATTTGGTTAATTAGTTTCGTATTTTGTTTAAATTGCGGAAAAACACGATGAAAAAGAAAACAAATGCTGGTGCACGTCAATTGATAATTTAAGCGGATTAAGAGATCGGATTAAATTGCGAGTGTCGGCCTTTTTTTATGTTTTTTGATTTTAAATGTCGATACAAATAACGCGTAGTGATATTGAATTTATGTGTACAAGTGATCGTAAAGTATGAAAATTATAACTTAAGGTCAGTATTTATTTAAGGCCACGAACTGTGAATCTTAACGGGACCTCGTATGAATTCACATCTTTGGTTTGGAACGTTTCTTATGCAAGTTTGATTACGTTATTTAAAGCAAAGTTTCGATACAGTGTGTCGGGTCGCGAAAAAAAAATGTAAATTTTTGTGTATGAAATAACCAAACAAAAAACTTGATTTCTATTAAGAAATAAAATTTGTTTTGTAAATAAATGTTTTTTTTTATATGGGGAGTTGCGAAAAATTTTAAAACGACGTCCCGGGCCGCTGTCAAAAAAGTTTGGGAAACGCTGATAGAGGGTACTTGATTTATATACCAACATATTGATTTTACGTGTTAAAGTAAGGCCAGTTCATAAAAACAAACAATTTTTTTAGGGTTCCGTATACAAAAAATAAACCCTTATAGGATCACTCTCGTGTTTGTCTGTCACAGTTTATTTTCTCCGAATCTACTCGGCGAAAAAAGCTGAAATTTGGTACATATATAAAGTTAGATGAGCGTGTAGCGTAAATAAACGAATTCCGATTTTGGGGGTTAATTTTACGGTGCAAATTGGAAAATTTAAAAAAATAATTATTTTTCAAGTGTATCAAATGAAAGGGTTTGTTATGAGAAATACAACAATATTTTTTTATAATTTTAAAATGCATAGTTTAAAAGAAAATATATCTTATATCCGAAAGCTTAAAATTTTGAAAAAAATAGGACCCCATACGTAGTTCACAGAAAAACCTGAACGAAAATCATAAGTCGTAAAGTTCTCACGGAAACGAAATGGCATGAAACCCTCTCCACGCGAGTTCGGCTCGCACTTAACCGGTTTAATTTCTTTTGGACTAAACAATGACGTATTTTAATCTTCAATGCGTGCGGCGAGTTTTGGAAGAAAAAATCACTAATTCCAAAATTGTTACTAGAAAAAGTTTATATAAAAAAACAACAATACATTTCTCGATGAGCAGCTTTTGTAACATGATTACATGATCAGATCTTTAAATTATCAAATTGTATAATTTTGTATTAAATAAGACATAAAAATACATTTTAACCTTATTAAATTGTCATTAATTACGATATCAGTTTATGCAGGGTAATTGAAAATTGTTAAATTATAAAAGTCATTCTATTATAAATTACTTGGTTCTCTATTTCTAATACGGAGCTCTTTTTTGCCAAGTAAAAAATATGTGAACTTACTAAAATAAAATGTACCATACTGCATACATATTCATTGTACATGACGGTGAAATGTAAAAAACAGCACGCTTTTCGTTTTTATATTACAGACAGAAATGTGAAAACGACTATAGGAAACATAATGAAGAATTCTAACTCCAGGAAGCTTTTTTAATTAAACATGCTGATAAAAGTAATTTTATATTCATATTTTTTTAAAAGCCTGTCTTTAATTTTAATCGAAATAAATAGCTCTTTCGTTTTAAATGTCAAATTATATATTCAAGAAAAAATTCTGATAACCATTAAACAAATTGTTTACAGCTTAAAAGAATTTCCATAGGTATTCTACCTGATTGCAGTTTTTTTTGATCTTTTTAAATCCTGTTTTTACTTTTCAGTAATATGAATTTAAAAAAAATCAGGTGTGTCGTGTTTACACTCCGTGAAAAAATCACGCTGAATAGATTCCGACTATCCGCAACCCTGTATCTCGTTTAAAATCAGAAATATAACCGTTTTGGGGTTTTTTTTTTGGTCGCTTACCAATGAATAATAGTAAAAACCTCGTTAATAGGTTTTTACATATTTATAACCGCGGTTTTCATCATCAAATAAAAACCGGTTTTCGTGCTTAACCTTATACACGTGACGTCACTTTCGTTATGACAGAACGGCAAACTAAGAAGTTTCACTTCAAAAACGAACTAAGATTCCATGAATTATAATAATGCGTTTAACGTTTGTTTCTCGACTTTGTCATAATAGACGCCATTACTATTTTACATCACCACACTTTCCGTTTTTTTCTGCGTTTTTAAATTTAATTAATAGCAGTGGTCGGATGAAGGAATTATAAGAAATTAGGAGATAAAGTAGGCAACTCTGTGTGCATAGGAGTTTAACAGGTAATCGTCCATGGCCTCGAATGAGGAACCATCTCAATATATATCTGGAATTAATTGAGAGAAACTATCGAAAACCTCAACAAGACAACCAATATTATGAGGTACATGTTTGGATTAAAAAGAACTGATTCTTGTCTTCCATATTTTAAACGTCACAATATCATGACTTTACCATGTATTTTCATATTTTACGCAGCTTTATACATAAAAAAGAATTGTCACCATTTAGATACAGTAGGTAACATTCACGATTATCCTACACGATACGGCGATGCATTTAAATTGCCAAAATGTAATACGGCAGCATATCATAACAGTCCAAAAAATTTCTCAATTACTGTTTTTAACAAACTGCCTAGAGAAATAAAGGACATTGTGATTATTAACAAATTTAAAATAGCCCTCAAAAAATTTTTATTAGATTTTTCTTTTTATAGTATAAATGAATATTTTTTGTAACAATTTATGTATTTGACAAACCAAGCATCACTTTGTGGATCTTTTGGCAATAAACGTATTATTATTATTAGTGTATTTGCCATAGGCAACATACACTATTGGCGTTGGTCGGATGGCGGGACCTAGGGGTCGGACCAAAATTTCTCGACGTTTCATAACCTTCTAAACACTTTGGCACCATTTTTAAAAATGTTTATATATATATGTATATATATATATATATATTTATATATATATATATATATATATATATATGTGTGTGCGCTATAACTTTCGAAAGAGTTAATTGATTTTTTCGAAATTTTGCCCACATGTTGGAATTCACCACCGCAAGAACCCTATTTAAAATGGACCCAATCGGACCATTTTAAGGGTAGTTTTTAGGGGTTGAAAAAAGTTTTTGGGCCCAAAAATGCCTAAAAAATTCTCAGAATCGTTTCAAAATTGAAATTTAACCCTTTAATAGCAATTAAAAAGTGCTCCTAAAATTTCAATAAAATCGGCCTGACAGGACCGGATTTACAAATTTTATGAAAACACTAGTTTGCAGATAGTGAATTATTTGCTGAAAGGTGTATATAATTTAGTTTAGAGGTTCGATTGATAATAATATTGCAACTGAGAAAAAAATGTTCTTTTAAGGGGTGTATTAAGGAGTCAAATTTATTATTTTGCCCAAAAAACCAACTTAAGTTCGCATAATAAAGCCACACTGCCTATATTAGTAAATACACTATATTGTCGGCAGGGTTTTGGCACTGCGACCCGGGTTTTTTAAATTTGTGAACATTTTTAAAACAGATATTGGTTCAAAATTGCAGTTATTTTTAAGCTTTAAAGTGATTGATCCCTCAGATTGTAAAATATGCTCTCGGGAAATTTCGAACTGAGGTTGCAAAATTCATTTTAATATTATTTTTATAATCTGTGGTTAAGTAATAAGCTTCACAAAATTAGTTTAATATTCGTCAATATTTCTTTACAGCACGTCACGTGATTTGAAATTACGAGAAGGCAAATAAACATTTTGAAGTTTTTTCTTGACAAATTTATTTTAAAAATACTAACAATTTTCACTTGCTCAATGATTTTTTTCAAATTTAATTTTTTCTGTATAAAAATTTGTGTAAAACTTATACTCATTTTACCTGATTTTAAATCGTTTCTTTAGACCAAATAAACTGTAAAAACGTAGCTAAAAGTCGTATGGGAAGAATGGTACATATTTCTAGTTTATTTTGAAGCATTAACATCAAAGATTGAATAAGATTTTTCATAGAAATTAGAGATTTCCGTAAACATAGATGCATTTTATGCGGGCGAAAAAGGAAGCATGTTGAGCAGCTAGTACTCAGTAGCCTTAACAAAACCAGTAGTTTTTATATCGGTAAACAGTATAGAACGTGTATAATTTACAATAATTCATGCAACAATATCATAAATAACAAAAAGGAAGCCGTTCAAAAATTTGTATTCTATATATATTTTCAGACCGACGGATTGTTATCACATCCTCGAGGGCAAGCCGATTCATCGACAGCCAGAAAAAGCCACCGAAGGCAAGGGAATCGTCAAAATTGTTGCGCACGATGTTATCAGAGAACTGATTATTCCAGCCAAAGAACCAGTTGTTTATCCGGCTATTTGGCCAATGGACGAAATGGCCAGGCTTAAAAATCAGGCGCACGTAAATACATAAAAATTAACTTGTTTGTAACTGCTGAGCGCGTTTCAATGAATTTCAATAGGTTTCTACTTTGATAGTAAAAAAAGCAAAAACCAAGGCGATCCGTCAATAATTGCGATCTATACAGCTCGGACGTACATTCGTACATCCCATCACCCGAGAATTTTACATACTGAAGAAATGCAAATGATAAATTGATAAAACAGACGAAATATTGAAATTAAGAAAAAATATTACTTTAAAGGTGTAAAGGGGTTAAATTTTTTATTTTGTCCAAAAACAGACACCAATTCACATAATTGTTACACTGCCTGTGTTAGCAAATATGCTAAATTGTCGGCAGGGTTTTTAGTGTATTTGCCATATGGCAACATACACTATTGGCGTCGGTCGGATGGCGGGACCTAGGGGTCGGACCAAAATTTCTCGACGTTTCATAACCTCCTAAACACTTTGGCACCATTTTTAAAAATGTTTATATATATATGTATATATATATATGTATATATATATTTATATATATATATATATATATATATATATATACGTATATATATATATATATACGTATATATATATGTGTGCGGGCAATAACTTTCGAAAGAGTTAATTGATTTCAACTAAATTTGGCCCACATGTTGAAATCCATCACCGCAAGAAGCCTATTTAAAGTGGGCCTAATCGGGCCATCTTAAGGGTAGTTTTTAGGGGTTGAAATATGTTTTTGGGCCCTAAAATACCGAAAAAATTCTCCGAATCGTTTCAAAATTGAAATTTAACCCTCTGGCAGTAATTAAAATGTGTCCCTAAAATTTTAATAAAATCGACCTTACAGGACCGGATTTAAAAATTTTAAGAAATACTAGTTTGCAGATAGTGAATTATTTACTGAAAGGTGTATATAACTTGGTATAGAGGTTCGATTGATAATAATATTGCAATTAAGAAAAAAAAATGTTATTTTAAGGGGTGTATTAAGGAGTAAAATTTTTTATTTTGGCCAAAAACCAACTTAAGCTCGCAAAATAAAGCCACACTGCCTGTATAAGCAAATACACTATATTGTCGGCAGGGTTTTGGCACTGCGACCCGGGTTTTTATTATTATTACCGTTTCTCGGCGAGAGGCAGTAAGAAAAAGCCCTGAGCCACATCTGCCCCCGCCGGGCAATACCTCTCGAATGCGAATCTAGTGCTCTCACCACTACTCAACACCACTCGGTGATTGTATGAATTAATTTAGTGAACTTTTTTTTTTGAGGAAATAAATACAATTTCCGAAACAAACACAGAAAACGTGTTCAAATTTGAAGTACGCCAAGTACACTCGAAATGAAACGATTCGCTATTTCAATTTGTCTTAGATTAGATTTCGTAAGTGAGATATTTTAATTATTCCAAGTATTTCAGATTCACCCGCATAATCTATCTAGCTTTAAAAAATCGTTAATCAAAATAAACTCATTTGCAGTAAGCTACGTCGGTCTGTTTTTAATCCTATTTCAGTTTCTCTTTTATATTAGATCTAATTAAAGAACATGTTGTTTGTGTTACAATCAGCCAAGTGTGTAACGAACGGGGAATATTATAAATATATATACACGCAGGGCAATATTTACCCCGAGGTAGTTGATTGGATCGATGTCTGTTTTCACTTCGTCACGTAGAAGCGGGGAAGAACCGGGATTATCTCGACTCTGGTTAATATAAATAAATAATACTAATATTTTTCGTAGTTCATTTGCTCATCACTAGGGGTTTGCGAGTAGGTACTCGAAAAATTGAACGTCAACTGAGTAGAAAAAATTCCTAGTTGTTTTTGAAAAATTCGATGAAAGTAAACCCTACACAGGGTACGTGCAGAAAGGAGTCGGGATGTCCGAACGGACTTAATTATTTATTGTAGATTATAATAATAATAATTATGCGTTTTAACGTTCCTTTGTCGACTTTTATATCATAACAGACGCTATTCGCACCATTACTATTTTCCAGTTTACCACTCCCCGTTTTTTCTACATTTCTAAAACTTCAACTTAACTAATAGCAATGGGCGAATGAAGGAATTATAAGGAATTAGGATAGGATAGGTAATTTTTGAACTGGGAGTTTGATAGGTAATCGGCCATGGCCTTGAATAAGGAACCATCTAGATATTTATCTGGAATTAATTGAGGGAAACCATGCATGGAAAACCTCGATCAAGATGACCGGTACAGGAATTATCGTTTCTCGGCGAGAAGCAGTAGGAAAAAGTCCCAGCCACATCTGCCCCCGCCGGGATTCGAGCCGAACGTCCCGAATGCGAGTCTAGTGTTGTCACCACTACTCTACCAAGCTCGGTTTATTGTAGATTATAGATGCTCGACAACTTAAGTCATTAACGTCTCAGTTATATCAAATAACATAACCGCTTAAACATTACAAAATATCCATGAGCAAAGGCAGGATTGGAACACACGGCAATCTGGTCAAGAAACCCGCACGCTTTAATGATCAAATTGGGCTATAATAATACATAAAATAAATAAATAAAACATAATAAAATTCGATTTAATCACGACGAAGTTTAAATACTCCTGATCACAACGATATCGGAAATTGTATTATACTTGTTTTGCTTCTTGTGCGTAGCTTATGGGAACTCAAAACAAAACAATGTTGTGGTCGACAATGCAAAGTATTAATGTTGTTTTAAAATGACACAACAACGCTAACCACTGAACCACACTGTCCTCTTGTTCGAAAGGAACGAGATCACCTCTTTATCTAATATCCCTGCGTATTACGTACGTGAAATTTCTGTTTTGTAACTTTTAATAAAACTGCAAGGGTTGAAACATAATTGCCAGGTCAGCAGGTGATAAATTAAGTTTTTATCTACGTGAAGTGTTTCGTTCGTCGGCGTCTTCTTTTCGACGGCAGATAAGTCTATAGTCGTTCTTGAACGCGTCCTCTTATTTGCATGAGTTTATCATCATTCATAGTTGATTAAAAGAGAAAGTTTTTAATTTCCAACTGCGCTGGAGCAGTTTTAGCATAATTTCAACATCACGTAATTACTATGCGAAAACAGTTTACATACTTATGCTGAAATTAGTTTTGAAAGGCAAAACGTTGTTTGAAAACTAATAAGTGTTCACAAAACTTTGGTAGGTACTTTATATTAGATACTTATACCTGTACACAGCATGCTTCACCAATCACTGACCAAGCATAATTAGAAAAGTGCCTAAGGTGACATCCCTCAGATCGGAAAATATGCTCTCGGAAAATCGTGGTCACAAAAATTTTTTATTACTATTTTTATTAGATGTGATTAAAGCATTAAGCTTCACAAAATGTGGCTTGCTGCTTGAAAATTTCAAAAAGCATATTTTTGCCGTAAACATTGACTCATAAAAAGTGATATCCGTCAATATTTCTTTACAGCACATCACGAGATTTCGAATCACGCAAAGGCAAATTAACGTTTTTTAAGTTTTTTCTTTAGAAAATTATGTTAAAAAGACCGACAAGTTTGGCTTGCTCAATTATTGTTTTCAAATGTAATTTTTTCTATAAAAAAATTCCTGTCAAATTTGATGCTAATTGTCTTGTTATTTATTTCGAAGCATTAACATCAAAGATTGAGGTGTTCGTTTATAAATTATAGACAGACAATTAAAATTTTGTTTGAGTACCTACAATGAGAAATTAATTCACGTGTAACAATATTGCCTCAAAGAAAAACTAAAAGAAATAACAATTAAGCAAAATGGTTATTTCTGCAGATTTATGGCCACCCCTGTGTAATATATTATGTACATAACTTACATAATAATATTATGTAGATAAGAAGTTGTTGCAGGAGTCTGCTTATATTGCTACCAGTATGTTAATGCGAGGAATTTTCGTACTTAATTAGTGTGAACTTTTTGAGGTGCTAAATAACAACTTTTAACGAAAGATGCATATCTGCTTATAATTCACTACACCTGTACAACTTTCCCGTAGCCTTGAGCCAGGCCTGGGTGCGCATCTTCGATAGGGATGTGTGAAATACACTTGGAAAACCATTTCTCTTAAAAACCAACGGGGGCGGTAGCGTCCCCCAGTGGGTACTGGAGTCTTCCGTCGGGGGCTTTATGATTTTTAATAGATAAACAGATAAACTAGGTAGGTACAGATAATATGCAACAATATTTTAATACTTCATATAAGATTCTGGACTACGGGACGTTGGAATTTTTATTCTTCTAAAGTGGACGGTGATTTAAAAAATGTTGAAAACCTCTAATCTACAAAATCAATTCACATCTTTAAATTACAAAAGCGGGTCATTTAAATTTTATCAAAGGTTTCTCGACTGGAACTCCGTGTAAAATTACCTTGCGTCTTTATATGAATGTCGACAAAATATTTCGAAGTTTAATTTTCAACATGAAAACAATAATTACCATACTCGGGCAGATATTAACATTTTCAGATATTTGTGGCACTTTTTTCTTCATCGGGATTCGAATATTGTATTCTCTGAATCAGAGGTTTCTAACCTTTTCTGGACTACCGCTCCGTTTAGAACAATGAAAAAAAATCCCCGTAGACCATAATAGTAAATTTTGTATGAAATATTAAACTACTGTTGTATATTATCTGTACCTACCTAATTTCTCTATTACAAATCATGGAAAGCTCCAGCGCCTACTGGGGAGCGATACCACCTCCGTTGGGAACTTATGTTCTGAATGATCAGTTCTTGTAAATTTGATATGAGGACCTTTTTTCTCATCCTTTTTGTATATTTTCAAATTTACATTTGAGCTGGAATGAAAATAAACAGAATGAGTAGGCTTTTTTATTGGTGCGCCTGTATTAAAAACATACAGGTAACACGATATTTAAATTTAAACTGAATTGCCTTCTCAATGCTTGGACGTAAATTAAGACCTTAGACAACTGCAAATTAACTTTAACAGTGGCGTGTCGATCTTTTTTCCGCGACTTTAAGTAAAATGAGAATTTGTAACTTAATTAAAACTAAAAAAATATATAATTAATGTTAATGGCTACTATCTTGCGAGCGAGTTTTTTGTCAACCATATCGTATATACACAAAGGTCCAACGACCAACACGGCCGCTGAACATGCGACCTAGCAGAACAAAAAAATCAGTCAAGCAGTCTAATTTGTTATCAGTGTTTACAAAACAAAAAAAAAACAATATTTGTATTCAAAAGAAAAATTCTACATTTTTTTCTAGTTTAGTAATAAAATATTAAGGAAGGTGATTAATAAAGTGCAAACTACGTATCGAAAATCCACAAAAAAATTGAACCTGCTTCTATAAACGCCAATAAAAAGTTTTTGTGTAATTAAATTGAAACCGACTTTGAAACTATTGTTATACGTTTTTTAGTGGCCATTTTTAAAGAAGATTCTATTTTTTTATGGTTTAAAAACATTTTCCATCGACCTATTCTTCTTTGTTTAACTTTTAACAGTCTTAATTTTAGACCACTCAAAGGCATTTATATAATTTACTTGTTAAGAAACTTCTTCATATGGCAAAATATATCATGAGAAAATTGTTCACAGAACTTCTTTAAATTTATTTTGTAGTTCATAATTGCATTGCAGATTTGACATTTCTAATTGAAACTTTTCCGAAGCTTTTTCCATTTCAAATGCAAATGGAGCTTCAAACTAATCAAAATTGACTTATATAAAGTTTATCTCGTACAGTGAATGTTTTGTGACTACGGCATTAGTTGTCAAGCGTCTATAATTTACACGAACTAAAATATAATATATTGATAACTAAGACATTTTTAATTTTTCAGCATCTATAATTTGATTTTCAACATGGAATCTCTTATGATATATCCACGAGCCAGCGACTGAATTCGAGTAGTTATTTCAAAATTCGTGAAAGTAAATATTGAATCTTGTATACCGGCTGAACAATGAAAGTCAGGTCCCTCTGCTTTAAAAATAAAAAAAAACTGTGTTTTTGATTTGAAGATCTGTCAAAAAATTAGGTAGCTGACAAGAATGCTTTGACTAATTTTTACGTGTGAAACCAAATTATGTAACCGTGGAAACTTAAAAAATATCGACATTTGACATATTTTAATAAATAAGATACTCTTAAGATGTTTCGCATGTAAAAATTAATCAAAGCATGCTTGTAAGGTATACCTACCAAATTTTTTGACAGATCTTAAGAACAAAGAAACGGTGATTTGTTTATTTTCAAAATAATTTGGGATAGTATACCCCGGCCGCAGGGGAGTGAATCGACTTCCATTGTTCAGCAAGTATACAAGATTCAGTACGTACATTTTCACGAGTTCTGAAATACCTATCTAATTCTTTAGAACAAAGGACCGGCTGATTTTTTTATTTTCAAAATAATTTAGGTAGTTTACCCTGGCCGCAAGAGACTGCCAGAATCGACTTTCATTGTGCAGCAGATATACAAGACATTTTTTCACGAATTTTGAATTGACTTTTCGAAATCCGTTGCTGGCTCGCGACCTATACATTCTTTTAGATATTTATTTAATAAATTAACGTAACATTGCGCCGTAAAAGAATAAATGAAACGTTTTGTTTTCGTATAATTTAATGTGAAAAAACAAATCTGTTAGGGGAATATGAGCGGCAAGTTTAGGTAATTAACGTTTTTATTATTTAACATTCCAATAAAACGGAACATTTTATTGCATGGCGACGTAACAGAGACAGAAGTTAGCATTGATGATGAGGAGTTAGGATTGAGGTGAAGATGATGATGGCGACGGCTAAGGCTGCATTCAATGTAAACGCGGACATCGTACGCGCAGTTACAAAAAAAAACGCGCGGGATAAGATGATGCACGATACTGCTTTATGTTCGACGTACACGGTTTAAGTACGTAGAAATACTTACAAGCCCGGAAGCCAAGAATATTTGGACAAAACCTACACACTTGGATAGAAGGACACTTTTTATAATGTCTACCGCAGTTGTAGACGAAACGTCAGGTAGAAATACCAACGAATCACGGCCTGCAAGCCCGGAAACCAAACAAGATTTGGAACAACGCCGGCCGTGAACGCGTACACACTTGAGAATTTCATTTTGAATTTAAATCTTTCGTCAAGCACACTAATATATATTGTTACAGGAGTTTTTGAGGTGAAACTTCTTTAACAAGGAGGTATCTGTTTGAAATTTTTTGTTACGCTAAAGGGGAAATGATTTAACGGCGGGGAAATATTATAGAAACTCTGGTAACGAAAAATTAAAGGGTGGCGTGAAAATATAAAAGAAACCTTGGTAACGCAAAATGAATAACGCATCAGCGAAACGAGTTCATAATTCTAAAGAAGTTTCGCTTCCAGCGTGAGATTTGATAAGATTTAACGCTCTGAATTTAAGCCACACTATGAGGTTAAAAAATGCTGTCGCAAGGGTGCCACTGTCAGTTGATTACTCTAAATTTTGAAAATATTGTGAAGATTTAAAAAACTTTTCCGAAAAATAAAGAGTCACTTTAGGTTTGTGATGAAACAATTTTGTGAAATAAGTACGAATAAGGTTGTAGTGTGACATTGAAAACGTGTGTTTTTTAGCACAATTAATGCCAACTTTTTTCTAGTAAAGCGTGCATAAATTACAAAAGTGGTCCACTAGAGACCTAGATTTATACTTTATCTTCCTTATAGAGAAAGAATTTTTGCAAAATGTTGACGAACAAGTCTACAATCAGCTATCATCCGAAACCCTATTTTTGGCTTAAATTCAGAGCGTTCCGACAACCTTTAAGAAAGTGTACTTTTATTTGATAATGAATCTTCCCAGTGCAGTTTTTCCTGTAGCAGAAGCGCGCAACATCCGCGTTTACACTGAATGCGGCCTTAGGGGGTAGAGTGAGTAAGGGGAGTGAGGTACGCATTAACATTGCGACCTGCGGCAGTGAAGTGCCTGTGGACACCGGGTTAATTATATAACGAGCTGCATTTTAATGTCCTGCGCGTTGACTTCACTTCAGCGCCAAGTCTTGGACGGAATGAAAGTCGGTCGTTTATTTCAAATGAAACAACGTCGTATAAAACCGGTTTTATGTATTTTTCCCTCTGCTTTACTTACAGAAATTAGGTACATATAGCACTGGCTTGAATTCTGTAAATATTTATTCCTTGGCGTAATTTATGTCGATTTTTTTTAAACGGTTTAATGAAACAGGGACCGCTTTAGCATTTTCTTCGTTCCTAGCAAACAATAATTTATCGCATTATGTAGACATTTTCAAAGTGGCCAAGGTTAAATGAATAATCGAATGATTTTGCTGATCGACAGATTGCTATTCGAATTAATTTTTATAATTCTTTAGATATATATAAAAATCGATGTGTGTATGCATGTACCCTATGTACTCCAAAGCGGCTGAACCGATTTTGATGACATTTTCAGCGAGTGATCCTGCGAAGTTTTGTAGCGATCGCATCAACAGATTTTGTTATTTGGCAATTTTGAATTTTCTTGAATTTTTAGACATTCACAATTTAAAGCGATTGAATTCGCGCAAATTCAATACGCGTTGAGAATTTTATGATAATGATTCTCATTTTTTATGGCTATAGATAATTAGTACTACCCGTGCGAAGCTGGACCGAACGACTAGTTTATTATAAAATATAAGAACCTTTGTCTTATACGGAGCAACAACTTAAAGAGATGTACATGAAAAAATTAAATTCCTGTAAAATTTTATATGCTGAAGTTATATTCATAGCAATGTGTCCATAGATTGAAAGAAAATGTTTTTTTAATCTTGGTTTATTGAACTAGTTTTTATTTAAACAACGTGAATCATTATATGAAACATCTTCTGCAAAGTTTTCAGTGATTTATTTATTTAATAAACACTCAAAGCTACAGAAATAGATATTAATAGACCAGAGAATATTTATACTGTTCCATAAAATCCATTACGAAATATCAAACACGGACTTGAATGAACTACGGATACAATAATTAACAATCCAGCAAAGTACTGATTCAATTAATAACATTCTTACAACATCCGCTCTTTTATTACATCTGCAGATACTGGGTAACACTGTTCACGTGACATGATTGATTTTTTTCTATATCTATTCATATACATAAAATAGAAGTGTCTACTGTCTGTCTGGGATTTCGGAATAAATCATATTTCCTAAGCTCAGATGGCTATTCATATACACTACCAAAACGTAAATTCGCAATTTTTAATTTTTTGTCTGTCTATCTGTTTCTTTGTCCGGGCTAATCTCCGACGGGGCTGAATCGATTTTGACGAGACTTTCATTTAGAGGTAGAGGATTTTTCAAAGATTATTTTATCCTGGAAATATTTGGGATTACTGTGTAAAAAATTGTCGGTTTGTCTGGACTAATCTTATAAATGGCTGAACTGATTGGGAAGGACTACGCCAGGAGTCTTAAGAGGATGAAGCTTGGACATTCATAAATTATACGCCGTATTTCTGGAATTGCTTAAGCTAAAAACGTGAGGCTCGGGAAAAAATACTCTTAGAAAATCTACACATAAACAGTGAGCTCCTGGCACTCTCAAGAGTGTTATGTAAACAGTTGAATAAGATGACAGCTATTCATAACCTTAAACATTTTTGACTGGAACGAGAATTTTGGAGTATATGTTGTAAATACGATCGAACTTGTAGATGACATAACAGTTTTGTCTTTCATCCGAAGGTATAATATTGCTGATTCTGTATTAAAATGTGGTTCTATTTTCCCTATTTCTCATGCTGTACTCACGTTAACTTAGCTGAGGCGTGAAGTTTGGGAAGAGCATTTGTAGATAATGATGGTAATTAATATGATTTGTCAATGACTGCACGTCTTTTAATGGCTGTATTAGTGACGGGGAAGAACAAGCGAAACTTTAGATTTCGCCGTTTGTCTTCTAAATTTTCATAAAGTAAATTATTGTGCTTATAAAAAAAAATCTTTGGTTGTCAAGAAATATTTGAACCTCGTTTGGTCATGTGAAATGTTATTACAAACAAATAGAATAGTGTAGTACCTACCCAGAAATTTACTGTGAACATACTACACCACGTTGCGGTTTTATATATTTGTACAGAGGAATGAAAAAAATATATTAAATCATTGAACTTTGCGAGTAACTAGTGAAATAAAGCATAGCTTATAGCATTTCTGGGATTTTAAGAAATATTTTAAACAAAGTTTCATCAACATTCGTCAAATAGTTTTTAAGTTAAATCCATTCAAACACACATACATACAAATAAACATTCATACGAAGGATATTTCAGGACTTAGCGGGGAATTACCCTACATTTTTAAATCACGATGCATACAGTGAAATCATAATGTATTTGAATATTTCTAATATATTTTCACCACAAAAATTCTACGCCGTTTCATCCTATATTTATTTGCCTAGTAAAGTCTGTATAGAATCGCAAGCCGTGTTCTTATAAAAACTGACATAATAACATCAACATGAAGTGGCAAAATAAATAATGCACTTTTAACCCTTTCCCGGTTGATCTTGAATCGCTACCCTGGAATTAGGCGGAGTATTACGAGACGAGAGTGAGTGATAAGCACGTTAGAGTCAGTGGCATATATAAATTAATTGATCAGAATTAAAGTATGGCAAAACGCTATTTAATTGAAACTCTGAGATAGCCCGTTGAATGACGGAAACATCTTCGAAACGGTGACCTTTCAGGCTTCTCTTGAGCTTTGGGAACAGAAAAAAGTTTGCCGGGCTCACATCGGGGCTGTACGGTAGCTGCAACCCCTAGCCGGAGCTAATAGGCGCTTATATCGAAGGACTGAACGCTCCATTTTTGACGTTTTCTGCCGTGACACAAACTCAAAAACAGCTTTTGCGCCACGCGTGATCCTCACTGTGTCAGCACTGGCGCGAATGCCACCTGATGCGTTATATAGCTTATACCCCCCACCACAAATTCAGGGAGCGCGCTGCTGGCAACTGGAGCGCCGCACGGCGACTAGCCTTATTACGTTACAAACCCTATATTTCGGTACCGCAATTTTAAGACACCTTAACCGGGAAAGAGTTTAACATAGTTTTATAGTTGATACGTATTTCAGTTGCAAGAACTCTACCTATCTAACATAAGTATATTATTGTATAATAACGTACGTTTTTAGCACATAAACTTGAGAAACGTGCAGCTAACTAAAGAAGCAGCAAACATTCATTATATAACAATCGTGTTTATAACTTATATAACGGGCACAAGTTTTGTGCATTTCTGAAAGCCGTAATTACTAATTATATTGGAACTTTTGCGTATTAATTTTATTCCACTTGACGCGTCGTTAATGTCTTTAATTAGCGAATATCTATTTTATGAATTTTTTGGAGCGACATTCGTGAAAAATAGAAACTCTTCCGAGACGAGATTAAGAGTCAATTATTTAAATTGTAGACGCCGAAAGAATAAACGAACTTCGACAAATCCCGCACATAAAATCAGTTATATGATGACAAGTGGTTGTTATTCTTTAACTGGCCGCTATCCGCGGCTTCGCACGCGATTGAAACGAAACTCGGCAGCGACAACAGTAGTGGAGCCTTCGGCTCCACCGCATTACTGTCTTACCTCGTGGGACTGTGCCCTACTCGATATCAACAACAGTAATGTGTTGGACTCGGCAACGACAACTGTACTGGAGTCCAAAACTTTCCTAAAATATAGCCTACGCTACTCGCTGATAATAGAGCTTTCTATTGATGAAAGATTTTTTAAATTCGGTTCAGTAGTTTTTGAGTTTATCCGGAACAAACAATCAAATCTTTCTCTTTATATAAAATTAGTTTTAGTTCTTTACAAACTACCTAAATGTAGAGCGTTGCGATCCAGTTTTTATATTTGTAAAACTTCTAGGACAGGAATCCAAAAAATTAGCTTAGGAATCCAAGATAAAAGCTGTATTCAATGAAAATTTTGCAATTTAATCTGACGTTTCGACAAATTTGTTGTCATCTTCGGAGAAAAATTTTTGCACATTAAACTATTTGAACCGATAGACAAAGGGTTTTTAGTTTAATGTGCAAAAAATGTTTCTCCGAAGATGACAACAAATTTGTCGAAACGTCTGATTAAATTGCAAAATTTTCATTGAATACAGCTTTTATCTTGGATCCCTAAGCTAATTTTTTGGATTCCTGTCCTAGAAGTTTTACAATTAGTTTTAGTATTGATAAATTGAAGATAGTGTGGTCCAGTGGTTAGCGTGCCGACTTCTTGACTGGACTGTCATGGGTTCGAATCCTGGCCCTCTGCTCATGGATGTTTTGTGATGTCGTTTAATTTTAAGTGATTATGTTGTTTGATGTAAAAAAATAAACTATATTAGACGATCTCCCGTTAGGTTAAAGTACGCGCTGACTTTGTGAAAGTCCACTGTATATTTTGTTCTGTCAAGTTTTCGTGTCGAGATTAGTTTTCGTCTAAAACAGGCATATAAAAATCACACATTTTGCGCTGGGGTGTTACTAATATAACGTCCGTATTGTGCGGTGATGAACGCAAAATACCGCACGGGTCATGTTGAACGGCTATACTTTTCCTTTAAGAGGTTACACTTTCTAAATCCATCTGCTACACGCGGTGTTCTTTTGTCCTTTAATATTATTACCGTCATGCGTGCACTGTATGCGCACGGAGATTATAGCACAGTGGTATCAAAACTGTTTTCAAATTAATGTGCAACAAGATTGTACTCTAGACTACTATCCTACCAGGAATATTTACTTCGACGTTCAATTATACGTACTGACGAACTCGTGCGAATACTTCGCACCTTTAGTGATCAGTTACGTAATAGAATAAGGTGGATAAAAGTTTTATTCTATTCTATTCTATTCAAAGACTTCAGTGCCACTAGGTCTGTAATTTTTTAATAAAAATATTAACTTTAAGATATTAACTTATTTTTCGTCATTATAAGAGAGAAAAATAAGTTCCAAAATGGCGTATCAAACATTAATTTTGATACAGTATTAAGGGGGGGGGGCACATGTGGCTGGGAGTTTTTCCTACTGCCTCTCGCCGAGAAACGGTAATTCCTTAACCGGCCATCTTGATTGAGGTTTTCCATGGTTTCCCTCAATTAATTCCAGATAAATATCGAGATGGTTCCTTATTCAAGGCCATGGCCGATTACCTATCAAACTCCCAGTTCAAAAATTACCTATCCTATCCTAATTTCCTATAATTACTTCATTCGCCCATTGCTATTAGTTAAGTTGAAGTTTTAGAAATGTGGAAATAAGGGGAAGTGGTAAAATGGAAAATAGTAATGGTGCGAATGGCGTCTGTTATGACATAAAAGTCGACAAACGGACGTTAAACGCATTATTATTATTATTATAGTATTAAGGGAGATATTTCCTACCGACAAAAATACCTTTCACAAATAATATATACCGATTCTAGATTGTACTAATCTCTGTTATATAAATTATGTGTAGACGGAATTGGTTTAAAAAACTGACACATTTTGATGAAAATTTTTTTGAAATGTTTTTTTATGATTTCAGTAATGCTACAGGCTATGTTCTAGTTCGCCATTTTATCGCGAAGTTAATGAATTCAACATCTTTGGCATATTTCTGTACACAAATAGATAAAATCGTAACGTGATGTATGTTCACAGTAAACTTTCTCTCACTACCACAGCAGGCTGACCGGAATGTAACTACTAAGAGGAATACATAACCTTCAAGTAGTTTTTAGGGTTCCGTATATCCGATGAAAAAACGGAACCCTTATAGAATCTCTCTAGTGTGTGTCTGTCCGTCTGTCACAGTTTGTCTGTCACAGTTTTCTCCGAATCTACTGAACAAAAAAGTTAAAAATTGGTACCTATATGATGACAATCACGGACATATATAGCGCAAATAAACGAATTCCGATTTTGAAGGTTAATTTTAGGTGGAAAATTAGAAAATATGAAAAAAAATTTAAGTGCATCATGTGACGTATCAAATAAAAGGGCTCGTTATGTGAAATACAAATATAGTTTTATTAATTAATTATTTATACTTTATAATATAATATATTCATATTTTTGCTCAAACGGCTGTACTACTGCAGTCTTTTTTCTCTCTTCTTCGGCGGTGGTTTTCTTCACTACATTACATTCAAGTACGTTCTGACATATTTACTAATGTATTTGTTTCTGTTTCAGGTAAACAATGTCTTGCTGTGTTAAAACTTTTGAAATCCGTACAACTTCGGTGGTATGTAAACATTTTTTTACAATAACCTCATTATTTAGCAAAATAATTCGGAAATACGTTGTTGCTCTTTTTAAGGCATCGCACGAGGAAATATTTTCATGAGTATTATAAAAATATTTAATTAGAATAATAAAAACCCGGGTCGCAGTGCCAAAACCCTGCCGACAATATAGTGTATTTGCTTGTACTTATAGGGCCGTGTGGTTTTATACTTTTATTATGTGAAATTAAGTTTGTTTTTGGGCAAAATAAAAAATTTAACCCCTTAATACACCCCTTAAAATAACATTTTTTTCTTAATTGTAATATTATTATCAATCTAACGTCTACACCAAATTAAATACACCCTTCAATAAATAAGTCACTATCTGCAAACTAGTGTTTTCATAAAATTTGTAAATCCGGTCCTGTCGAGCCGATTTTATTAAAATTGTGGGTAAACTTTTTAATCACTACCAAAGGGTTAAATTTCAATTTTGAAACGATTCGGAGAATTTTTTCGGTATTTTGGGGCCCAAAAACAGTTTTCAACCCCTAAAAACTACCCTTAAAATAGCCCGATTAGGCCCATTTTAAATAGGCTTCTTGCGGTGATGGATTTCAACATGTGGCCCAAATTTCGTTGAAATCAATTAACTCTTTCGAAAGTTATCGCGCGTACACACACACACATATATATATATATATATATATATATATATATATATATATATATATATATATATATATATATATATATATATATATAAACATTTTTAAAAATGGTGCCAAAGTGTTTAGGAGGTTATGAAACGTCGAGAAATTTTGGTCCGACCCCTAGGTCCCGCCATCCGACCGACGCCAATAGTGTATGTTGCCATATGGCAAATACACTAATAATAAAAAAACCCGGGTCGCAGTGCCAAAACCCTGCCGACAATATAGTGTATTTGCTTATATACAGGCAGTGTGGCTTTATTATGCGAACTTAAGTTGGTTTTTGGGCAAAATAAAAAAATTTACTCCTTAATACACCCCTTAAAATAACATTTTTTTTCTTAATTGCAATATTGTTATCAGTCGAACCTTTATACCAAATTATATACAACTTCCAGTAAATAATTCACTATCTGCAAACTAGTGTTTTCATAAAATTTGTAAGTCCGGTCCTGTCGGGCCGATTTTAATAAAATTTTAAGGACACTTTTTAATTACTACCAGAGGGTTAAATTTCAATTTTGAAACGATTCTGAGAATTTTTTCGGTATTTTGGGGCCCAAAAACATTTTTCAACCCCTAAAAACTACCCTTAAAATGGCCCGATTGGGCCCATTTTAAATAGGGTTCGTGCGGTGGTGGATTCCAACATGCGGGCCAAATTTAGTTAAAATCAATTAACTCTTTCGAAAGTTATTGCCCGCACACATATATATATATATATATAAATAAATATATATATATATATACATATATATATATATATAAACATTTTTAAAAATGGTGCCAAAGTGTTTAGGAGGTTATGAAACGTCGAGAAATTTTGGTCCGACCCCTAGGTCCCGCCATCCGACCGACGCCAATAGTGTATGTTGCCATATGGCAAATACACTAATAATAGTAATAATAAGTTCTTTATTTAATAAGTAGAGACACTTTATAAACAGGCGAAGTTCAGTTAACAAAACTACTTTACAACTTAACCTTTTGATTAAGAAAAATACAAATAGACATATATAACTAGTTAACAAACAATGTAGAAACATACTATCAAATAGACATAAAAATAAGGAGAGATAATTTTAGCGACTAGATTCACAAAATATAGTCAATGTGTATGTCCCTACTTAGGTCATGACGAAAAGGACCAGAATTTGATAGTTCAAAGGCTGTGGAGGTCCCCATGTAAGAAAATCAAGATTGGGGGAAAATTAAAACACACGATGCAATTTGTTAAAGTAGAAAACATTTTTTTATTTATTAATGAAAACGATAAAGCTTAAAACATTTTAAAATTAGATATAAAGACCAAATATTTAAATTAATTTTGTGACTTTTTATCGACAAAGGTAATTAGTATCATAGTCGATGTTTATTTCACGCATTAGTGTTAAACTGTTTAAACGTTCTTGGGTCATTAGATTATGAGGACCCCTGAGCCTGGGCCCCAAGTGCTCTAACATAAATCCAGCACGGAGAACAATATAATAATGCGTTCAACGTTCGTTTGTCGACACATTGTATCATAACAGACACAATTCGCACCATTACTATTCTCCATCTACGACACTTTCCGTTATTTGTCTACATTTTTTAACTTCAACTTAGTTAATAGCAATGGGCGAATGAAAGAAATATAGGAAATTAAGATAAGATAGGGAGCATAGTGACAAGTAATCGGTCATGGCCTCGAATACCAAACCATCTCGATATTTATCTGGATTTAATTGAGGGAAACCCTGGAAAACCTCAACAAAATCGCTGGTACAGGAATTATCGTTTCTCGGCGAGTAGAGAGGCAGTAGGAAAAAGTCCCCGCCCCCGCCGGGATTCGAATCCGGTACCTCTCGAATGCGAGTCTAATGCTCTGACCACTACGCTACATCACTCGGTGAGAATATAAGTTTGACATTTTGAGGTTCGTCGCGGTTATGCAGTTAGACATATTAGTTTTAGTGGGCGGCTGTTTGTCAAGTCGTACATGTGCCTGTCATATATCTCTCGAAAGCTCATCCTCGGATTCCTCGGCCGCCCTGGCGCATGTCACGGCGATAAAGACTATACGTATTTCTAGAAGACGCGACACTCGAACAAGAAAGCTAACTTTTAACGTATTCCTGAGTACCAGCTGTTCAATGTGCTCCCTTTTTCACCCGCATAACTCTATCTTGTGTGTGTGCATGTAAAATGTACTCGCGTCCCGGAAATCTCTAATTTATGTGAAAAATCTTATTCAATCTTTGATGCCAATGCTTCAAAGTAATTAAATACATTATATTGTCGGCAGAGTTTGGGCACTGCGTTCTATTAAGGGGGGAGCCTGCTTTAGAGGCTTCAAAAAATCTATTTTTTTGAGGAATTTTTAGGGAAGGACATAAATATTTAATTGAAACGAAACTTTCAGGTTTTATTGTTATATATTTCAACATTTTTCTCAAATTTTTTCATTAAAATATATGTCATAATATGCCGGGTACAAGCATTTCGCCGAGGCGCCTCGAGCGTGCATGTGTCGTGTGGCGGGAAAGATGCAGGTCACAATTTCCATCTGAAACAAAAAAACCAAAACAAATTTATATTTTCAATAGTATAGATTCTAGTTAAACCTAAAAAATCTAAAAAAAAGTGAGAAATTCAATAATTTTTCGCAACTTAAAAAAAAAATTATTTTTTTGGAAAAAAAATTTCACTTTAGATTGTTTAAAAAGTGGGTTAATTATAACTTTTTTTAAGGTTTTTTAGGTTCAACTAGAAGAGAATTTAATACTGAATACAATCAATTTTGTCTCGTTTCGATAGGACGTTAAATTTTTTTCCTATCTTTCCCGCCAATTAGGAAAAATCGAAAAAATGAAAAACCGAGAAATCGCGCGTCGAAGTTTTCGTTTATAAAAAATCGTACTTACCGCAATAATGTGCTAATCAGCGATTCCTGGTCCATAGAGTTGCCCTTCAGTCTCGAAAGACTATTAGTCCCTTTGGGTACTCCGGCCGCTCGACCTGCTCGACGCTTGCTCACTATTTCTTCTGTAACTCCGAAAATAATTTGAATTTGTTTCTGAAATTTTAGGGATATATTCTTGGATAGTTTGGGAAGACATTTATGCAAAAAAAAAATCGATTTTTTGAAGCCTCTAAAGCAGGCTCCCTCCTTAAGGTTAGTGGGTACCAACTGCAAGCTAAATTTTGGGAAGCTTAATGCTCACAGTGTTGGGTCTCCTAGTGACAACATTAATACTCTGCATTGTCGACCACAACATTGTTTTGTTTAAAGTTTCTATTAGCAACGCTTGAGAAACAAATAACAATTATTATAATTTTCAATCTCGTTGTGATCAGACGCATTTAGACTTCGTCTTGATTAAATCAAATTTTATTGTGTTTTATTTAATAATTTTTTATATTTATATTATATAATGATCAATACGATCATTATAACAGCAACAAAAACAGTAATAAATTGAATTTTGCTACTATTGTGCGAAATATCCTGAGAGCATATTTTTCAATCATACATTTTTTACGTGTTTATGTAATACTAGCGGCCCAGTCCGCCTAATTATCTAATCATCTATATGTATAGTCATAAAAGATGAGAATCATTATCATAAAATTCTCAACGCGTATTGAATTTGCGCGAATTCAATCGCTTTTAATTAAATTTAAAATCGAAGAAAAGTCAAAATTGCGAGAAAACAAAAAAATTCTGTTGATCCGATCGCTACCAAACTTCACCAGATCACCCGCTGGGCTAATCTGAAGATTGCCTGAAAATGATTTGCTCTATTCATATCCATATTACTAAATGACTGTTAATATTCTATTAGGATTGACAAGACTGTTATTATTCAAAAACAATTCTTTAATATCATTGTACAATGATATTAAAGAATTGTTTTTGAATAATAACAGTTTTGTCAATCCTAATACCCATGAATATTAACAGCCATTGCCTGAAAATTTCATCAAAATCGGTCGAGTTGTTTTAGAGCCCATAGGAAACAAACATACACTCATCGATTTTTATTTTTATGTGATAATTTAAAAGTGTTTTTTAATCTGTTATTAAAATCGTCGCCTCTTTACGAAACTTATTTACTCTTTAGTAAGAGTAGCGAATCGACTACGCACGAATTTCGCTTATAAGCAGGGTTGACAAATTATGCGAAATCCTATCCGTCGCCCAAAAAAAAGACTCATCCTCTGAATAAACTCTTCTTTAATAATATTTGTCTTCTGCACGCGGCTTTGCTCGCGTTAACGTCGATTTTATTCGCAGTTTTCGCTCGTATAATGTCGCTTTTGACACGAACCTTATTTCAACCGATGCGTGGCTGAGTAAAAAACATCACTACTCTGTTTTGATTCTAGTTTAAAATATATGAAAATATTCAATCAGCGAATTGGACAAACAAATAAATGTTTTTTCTTTGGATAGCCCCGAATAAATTTTATATCTGCTTACATTTTAGGATTGTAGTCAACTTTGCCAGACATCCCGCGTGGAATAGTTAATTTCACGATTTTTCAAAACTATTTTTTGATAGATTAAAGGAGCACAAAGAACCCCTCCAAGAAGTAAAACCTTCAACCAAACGCAAAACTAGTTCCTCGAAATATCATTGAGTTGGATTCGTTCCGGGCTTGTAGGCCGTGTTCCATTGCTGTTTCTACATGACCGTTCGTCTACAACTGCTTTAAATATCAAAACACTTTCAAAGTTGAATAAAACACATTTCGTCTTTTATAATGCCTTATTGCGTTTGATGTTAGAGATCAATTTCTGGTTCAAACATCCCCATCAATTAGAAATATTGTTCATGTCCAAAATTTATGTCATAACTTAATTTAAGAAGTCACTTTAATGGCTTAGTGCTTGATGCTTTAAAGCACTTTACCAAGTGCTTGATGCTTTAAGCGCTTTAGTAAGTGTCCAATGTTCGGTGTTTCAAGTATATATCTAATACTCCTATATTGCTAGTAGGGGTCTGGAGCGGGACGAAACCATTACGGTGCAGACATATATGCGCCTATCTCTCTTGTAACTACCTCGAGTCCTACGCACGTGTCTTAGAACTAGAATTTAAGCTTCGAGGGAAGGAGGTTTGCCCCACCACACTTGCCAATTGACCCACCAGACTCGGGACGCTTGCGCACAACGAGTCGAGGCACCCAAAAAGAAATAGAAGTAATCGTTTGCTGTCTCACTTACTCCGTGACACGAGCGATAGCTATATATAGAAGTAATAACAAGTAATTAAAAAACACTTGAAAATTCTACAAATAATTCTTTATTACTCGACGATCGTTTCGGACAATAAGTCCATCCTCAGGAGTACAAAACTTATACTAAAGGTTAACGAGTTTTGCCTTTCCGGCGTTTAAATATTTTTCACTCGGCACGTGGTTCTACCACGTGCCGAGTGAAAAATCAGTGCAAATTATATATAGAAGTATTAGATATATGATTGATATAATATATTTCTATATGTAATAATAGGATTTTGTAATTATAATTTCCATTTCGACTGGGCAGAAATTGGACTGAATTGAAATAAATTAACGATATCGTAGATAGCCGTATAGATTTGCTTCCAAGTTCCTAAATTTTTAGATATAATTGCCTACGTTACTACGGAGTAGTACTAGGTTCGGTGCTTTACCCAGTTGTGCAGCGACATAACCGGGATGATCTTTAGAGGAATTTTGCCCGGCGAACCATGTTAAGATTAAAAAGCGTGGCACGTAGTATTAAATGACGATAGACTGAGAGATTTAAGGGAGGAATGCTTTGACCCCACAAGCCCCCTGGCGCTACGTTACTGTCTTGAAGAACATAGTTTAATTGCATAACAACATCCGTGACTTCTTGTTCCACACACAAAGTCACGAACGTACCATAATGCATGTAGTATTTGAACCTCCTTGCTACTTTAGTAGGGAGGTTTAAATACTACGACTTGCGAATGCACTGTTATGTAATTGCTTTGCGGCACAAGCAGCTGTCTTATTTGTGCAGTTTTTTTAGATGGATTTGAAGCTAGGAAAATAAATGTTTAAAAGCAAAATAAAAGTAACGTTAGTTTTTGTATGAAAGCTGGCAACGTAACGTAAGCCGTGTGACATGGAATGTTTTTGTGTGCGAAGGTATGTGCACCGTGCCGCCGACGTACACACAGCGCAGACGGAATGTCTACGGGAACTGGTTACAGTTAACGCAACCGATCCCAGGGCTCTACAAATTACTATTTAAACTGGACTTGGGAATAATCGAAAGGTTGCTGTATTCGAATGATTTTTGTAATCGAATGGTTTATTTGAAATGCTTCCTTCGCATGGTGAATCATAATAATGAATGCTCCGCTTAGCGTGCACTGTTTCAGTATTATGCGGCTTCTAAATTAAATTAAACATTTAAAATAAAACCGACACAAGAAAAAAGTTAAAAAATAACATTTTTGGGCCTGATCCTTTAACTTTAATATTTAAATATATATTTACATAGTAATATTTTGTGATTCAAGCGTCGTCGCGTTGGGGGGCCTAGATAGAGTACGTAAATTTAAATTGCATATTTTTTATATCATTACCAAGCTTCTTTTTATTTGTATTCTGTTTTGTATTTTATTTATTTAGCGGTCCCCCGACGCGGCGACGCTTGAATCACAAAATATTACTAATTAAATATCTACATATTAAAGTTAAAGGACCATCAGGCCCAAAAATTGTATTTCTTAACTTTTTATAGGTTTTTTTGTGTCGGGGTTTTTTTAAATTTGTAGTTTAATTATTATTTTAAAATTTTTAAATTTAGTTACAAAATACCCGTTGTGCGTCTAAGATCTCTACCTCAGTTGAGAAAAGAGCTGAAACGGCTGAACCGATTTTGATAAATTATGTCTAAGAACCGCCGCTAGAAACCCTGCTTTCAAATAAAAAATTTCGCATCCAAATCGGTTCACTCGTTTAAGAGCTACGGTGCCACAGACAGGCCACACAGACACACACACACACACACACACATATAGCGATCAAACTTATAACACCCCTGTTTTTGCATCGGGGGTTAAAAACAACAAGTTTAACCACTATAACGGTAATTATGGATCAGTTTATACAAAATGATTTAAATGTTGATAGAAGTTCAACGGCAAGACGAAGTATCATTGATGCAATATCTTGCTATCGACAACAGCGTGCTGAATGAAACAGAAAGAGGCAAAAGACATCAGATGACTTCTTCACAAAAAACAAAATATCTCACGTGTGGAACCTTCCTCATCACAAACATACTCTTGATTTTTTTATTTGATTTTCATAAATATTTTATGAACAAAAATCGATATTAGCAATTAATAAATCTATAATTAAAGTGATAAAACAACTATAATAATAATATAATGATAAATTGTATTCCTTGCTGACCTTATACAGGTATGAAGTCGTCATATACGAGTACATAATTTTACAAAAATAATACAGCAAAATAATTGTTACAAATTAAAAAAAAAACTAACAAATTTTCTTATTTCCGGTTCTGTTTCACGTATGCCTATTATCCACGTATTAAGATGACCTCGTTTAGCGCTGTTTCGTATAGCGCAGGAACTTTTCGGAACGTATCTCCCGCGTTAAGCGAGGTCTTACATGGTAAGCCCTGGAATCGATGGAAAGCAAGGGTAGAGGACTAGGCCATTCTGTTGGTGGCGGAGTCCCCGCCATATTATGTGTGTCGTCCCTTGTCGCTGGTGCCAGAGTTTAGCTAGACGGCATAGGGGGACGGTCCGTTCGTCGGGCAGGGCGCGCGGGTCGCGGAGCAGAGCGGCGTACGCTCTTAGCGAGTTTGTCATCTGATAAGTAGTTTCCTTTGTGAGTACCGTGATCTCTTGCCCTTTACGCCCGTTCAAGTCTTGAGTCTGAGCGAGCACTGACCTTTGATTGATCTTTAACATGCTTGTTGGTAAATGTATCCATATTATGTACAGTATGTCGTCCGGTAGACGTGAAATATGATTTCTCGTTTAATATCTGATACTTGTATATTGCTATCGCACGTAAGTGGAGGTATCACGGAGTAAGTGGGACAGCAAACGACTACTTCTGTCTTTTTTTAGGCTACTAGATCCATTGTGCGCAAGCATCACGAGTCTGTTGGGACAATTGGCAAGTGTGGGGGGGGCAAGCTCCTTTCCTTCGAAGCTTAAAATCTAGTTCGAGGACCAGAGCCGTCTTTAACCTATTGGGGGCCCTGGGCATTTTCGTATAATGGGGCCCCTATGACTATTAAAGAGGACTATTTTTTCTTAGAAAAAGAGCGTAATTACTAAGCAAATCAATAATTTACCAATACAATTAAAAAATATATATCGATATATGATATTTGTCGGCAGTATCGGTTATCGGATGCTGATCTGGAACTAGGGGACCCCATCGATCGCGGGGCCCAGGGCACGTGCCCAGAGTGCCCAGTGGAAAAGAGGGCCCTGTCTAGGGCATGCGTGTAGACCTCGAAGTAGTTATGAGAATGTCTGCACCGTAATGATTTCGTCCCTCTCCAGACCTCTACTAGCAATATAGAAGTATTAGAAAGTGAATAATTCACATTTAAAAATATAATGTAAACAAATGTTTACCTACGGTACTTAAGCGAATGTTATCCAATATTGTTCTATTAATTGTGTAATGCTTTAATATGTGATGTAAACTGCGTATACTGATATTTTAAAGGTTGTTAGCAGGTTGAGACAGGATGGAGTTCACATCGATTGTATTGCTGAATTGACTTTATTTAATAATTTATTTCTTGCTTATTGGTTTCATCATTTTATTTCTTACAATAAGTTTAGTTTAATTTTAAAATTGATACACAGGTCACCTCGTTAATGAATGGGGTCAGCTGGAAGACCCTTCGGTATTTTTATCGACCACGCGATATCAATTGATAGTTTACTGAATTACGGCACCCACCCACTACAATCCAACGGAACGAGGTTACCTCTGTATCTAACAATATTGTATACCACCTAAAAACCAAGATCATTAGAAGTACACAGGTTACCTCATTCATGAATGACGTCAGCTGGTAGACCATTCTATATTTTTATCAACCCAACGATATCGATTGACAGTATCTCCCCAGTACTATCCAACGAAACGAGGTCACCTCTGTATCGAATAATTCTACCTAAAAACCTAGGTCATTAGAAGTACACAGGTTACCTCGTTCATGAATGGCGTCGGCTGGTAGGCTGTTCTATATTTTTATCAACCAAACAATATCAATTGACAGCATTCCTTCAGTACTATTCAACGGAACGAGATCACCTCTGTATCTAATAGCCTTGTTTACATGAGAAATCATATCTCGCGACATTCAGGGACACACTGTATGTGTGTGTTCGTGTGTGTATCATTCAATCATTGTACGTATACCGACAAACCATGAATGATTAATAGCGGGAAAAGTACACGCCTGTATCGGTAGCGGGTATTATGTAAGCCTTAACTCTTTCAAATTTTGATTGATTTATTTTTGACTTGAAAAAAAGATATTGAGACCAGAATTTATCACCGTACTCCGTGTCGGAGAAAGACCATAAAGAAAGCTGTGACATAAAAATGCATGTAAATAAAGAAAGTGAAAAGATGACATTGCAGCACTCAACACGTTCATTTGTTTTTTTTTTACGGTTGTACATCAGATTTTTATGATCAATAGACTTTCGTTACTAAAAGCGCTGACATTTATCGACGTTTTTTGAAATAATGTTTCATGAAATTATTCAGTATTCAATGGAGCAGCCGCTTCAGATGCCAAGTCCCAGGGGGCGCCTCAGTGGTAAAGAAGAATAAAGGAAAAAATAAATAATAGTTTTAAAAAACTAAAAAAAACACGCTTGAATAGCAAACCGAACTAAAAAGTAAAAAATATTTTTTTATTGTAAAAAAAGCGTGGGATGCTGGATATTAATTGGTATAAATATTTCATTGGTAGCTATTTATAAAAGTAGAGTTAGTATAAAAATAGTAATGAGCACACCACTTTACAATAAAAAAATATTTTTTAGTTCGGTGTGCTATTTAAAGCGTGTTTTTTAGTTTTTTTAAACTACTATTTATTTTTTAGTCTTATTTTTTTATGCTGATGATCCTGGTCAGGATAATGGGACAAACTTATTAAATTGTTGTATTGTCACCGATCCTTGATAAGTGTGCAAAGTTGCAGTATAATCTGACGTTTTGAAGTGAGTGAATTTCACGTTCAAAGATTCTGTTCCAAACAAACAGGTGAAGCTATTAAAAGCGTGTTAAAAATTAGTCGAGTGCGAGCCGAACTTGGTACGATTTAGTTTTCCGCGAGAACTTTAAGACTTCGGATTTTCGTTTAGGTTTTCCTGTAAACTATGAGTGAAGTCCCTATATATTTCCTATTTTTTTCATAATTTTGGACTCATTAGTTTTGGAGATATGATGGGAATGCATCCCAAATATTTTATCAAAAAAAAGGCTCCCGGCTAGGAGCACTTGTACACCGCACGTCGTGTGAAGTCAGAAGTCGAATGACCTCCTGACTGTTCCATAGGTTATATGCAATATATATCACAGTCGCGGGAGAAGACGAAATATCGGTTTGCCTTGACAACACGTTAAGGTTTTGTATAGACACTCGTATAGAAGTCACACAATTATGATACTGGAGGAAAAACAGGTCTACCAGCAGCGTAACAAATTTTCTATTACTAGGAAAAATATGACCTCTTCTTTAACAAGAATTTATAATGCCGTTCCTCCTTATATAAAAAGACGTACGGGTAAATAGTTTAAAACTTATTTAAAAAAATATCTCATAGAGAAAGCATTTTATAATACAGTCGATTTTATGTAATTTTATTGTGAATTTTATACTCATTTTATTGTATTTTTAATGTAATACGACGTTTTTTACGCCTGTTGGCAACTAAACAATAAATACTACTTTTACTTCTATATTCTGCCAAATTAATTAATTAACTTTGCGATAAAATAATGAAATAAAACATAGCTTATAGCATTTCTGAAATCATATTTCAAAAAAGTTTCATAATTCGTCGGATAGTTTTTAAGGTAAATCTGTTCAAACATACATACACACAGTCATGATAGACGCATTTATTTATGAAAAACCATTTAAAATGTTTGAAGAGAGTCTAAACTTTTATTTCATAAAACGTCGGCTTTGATACTGTTGATATCGGATAAATATCTAAGCTTATTTATAATATGACGTGTATAAAGTTGGTACCATTGTTTTAAAGCTCTTAAAGTGGCTAATCTGCACGTCGCGCGGGCTTTGCGGAACATCGCGTTTGTTTTGTTTTTTTTTACCGTCGTCATCAATTCAATCCGCTCTTGTATTTATGTAATTTTTAAAGCGCGGCATTACATAGTAATATTAAAAATTAAAATTGGAACAAGACGACATTTTTACAGAAAAAATATTTTACCGTGTTTGCCGCGAACCATATTGACATTATTAAAAAATCTATATAAAATTTAAAGATGAAAATTGTCAAACTATTCTATTATTAAAATATGTTGAGAGGTTATTAAAAATCTTTCGATTGATTTTTAACTTTCGAGCCACGAATCTCCAGTAATAAATTATTATACTATGCTCTTTCTTTACTCTTTAAAACACTGCATACAGTTGTCTCTCTCAGATTGCATTTTATAATCTTTAATATAACTTAGTCTTTAGTTCTATGAAGTTGACTGTCTCAATCAAGTCTCATAATCGAAAATTAATTCATTATAATAATCATATCGAGATGCTTATGTGCATTGCATAATAATAATAATATCTTTATTCACAGAGCTAATGTTACAATGTTACAAGTAGATGTGTTTGTTAATTAAAATTACAAATAAAAGAATTACATTAAAATCAGCGATAAGTAAAATTTTACAGTGCATATTTAATTACCAAGTGGTTGTTTGTACGAATACAGTGGTTCGTTTGATAATTTTCGCCTTATTTCTTTTGAATAAAGGTTAATTGGCAAGTTTCTTACACTAATGGGAAGTTGATTATATAACTGAAGTGCTAAATAATTTGGACCATTTGTCAGCTTGTTGTGATTAAAAAAAGGCACACGAATATTAGTACAGCTCCTGATGTTGTAAGAGTGCACCTCCTCAACTATCAGGAATTTTGAGAGATTATGTTTTGCCTACTAATACGTGTACTTACGACTTATCTGCGTCTGTGCTATGAAGCACCGTATGTAGGTGATTCTCTCAAGACTGACAATCGAAATCGAGAGCTACATTCATTCGAGACTTGAAACAGTTAATTCATTCACGAATATAGTACCAACACAACTATTATTATGATACATTAGCTGAAGTAACCATTTCGAGCGAATCGTTCGATTATCAAAATCATTCGATTACGACTGTCTCAAGACTGGTAATCGAAACCGAAAGCAAAATTGATTCGAGAGTTGAAACATTCATTCATTCACGCATAGTATCAATACAGCTGTCATGATACATCAGCTGAACTTCTGAAGAAATGATTTTTAGTATTAGTATTAGTATTACTTTATTGATGTAGATCATACAAAGTATGTTACATAAGTCAGGAAAAACAATAAATTTACTAAGAGTTTAAAAATTCCTCAATGCTGTAGTACGCGTTTTTACATAAGAGTTTCTTTATTGAATTTTTAAAAGCTTTTGTTTCCATACATTTAAAATGATCAGGAATTTTATTATACAGCTTGGGTGCAAAAAAGTTTATAGAAAATTCTGATTTTTTTAGTCTTAAATAATCAATTATTAAATGATGCCTATTCCTTGTTGTATAATTGTGCAAATTCGAGTGGACATCGTAGTTTTTACTATTTGACTTGGCATATAATAAACATTCGTAAACACACATCACAAAAGTCATTCGAATAGCAACCTTTCGAATATGAAAATCTTTCGATTATTCCCATGACTTTCCACATATTAACCTAGTGCTCACTCGCTTATTTATAACGTATTTATACTACTTACTTAATTCGTATATGTATGGCATTTTTGAAACACAGTGAATGGATATTTTTTTATGTGGGCGCGTGCCTCGTTATTTGATACAATCGAGTGGTCTCGAGATAATATCTAATTCGTACATTTTTTAAAATGTCTGCTTCAGCTATTTCATTTCTCAGATAATGGACACAAATAACCGATTCTTATCTTTTTTATTTCAAGCAGATCTTACAAGTTAAAGAAAAGGGGGGGTTGGTTTTTGTTTGCGTATATAGTATACACCGGGTTTGTCCGTAACGTAATGAGTCTGGGATCTGGTAAAAAGAATGTTTTGATCCGATCGGTACGAATTGTTAAAAGTCTTCAAAATAGTCTCCTTGGTCGTCGATACACCGCTGCCAACGCAATTCCCATGTTGCAAAAACCTTCCTGGAAGTTAGCTGTCGTAACCTCTTCCTGAGATTCTGTGACAGCCCGTTGGATGGCGGGAATATCTTCGAAACGGTGACCTGCAGGCTTCTCTTGAACAGGAAAAAGTCTGCCGGCCTCATGTCGGGTGGTTGCGGCAAGGTTGCAACCCCTATCCGGATCAGGTTTTTGCGCCACGCGCAATCCTCACTGTATCAGAGCTCGCACGCGAATGCCGCTTGGTGCGTTGCACAACGAAGGATTGGAGCATTTGTCGTGGCGAAGTTTCCAGCTGTAACAAAAAATCAAAATCGGCCTTTACTCCACGTGTGATCCTCACTGTGTCAGAGCTCGGACGCGAATGCCGCCTGGCGCGTTGCTTAGCTTATATCCCCCACCACAAATCCCGCTGCCACGGATCGTAGGTACTACTGACGACTGGAGCACCGCATGGTGACCAGTATCATTACGGATAAACCCTGTATAATTTACTACTGCAGTTCTTTCTTTTCTCCCGTTTCATAAATTGAAACTTGAATTTGTGTTTTCGTTGCTGCGAAATATTAACTGCTAGGTGTAAGCCATTTTGCACTTATTAAGTACAATTTAGTGTAGTCTCTCAATAAATTAAAAAAAAGTGGCGTGATCGCGATAATTGATTTCGTTAAAGATGTAGGTACATTAATAATATAAAATAGGAAAATATAAGTTGGATAAGTTTAGATAAAATCCGTGACGCAGGATCAATAAAACAGCAATATTGAGATTAAAATTGGATTTTCACTAACGTTTCGGTACGCTTTGCATCATCTTCAGAGTTCAAATGCTGTCAATTCTCTCTCTCTGAAGATGATGCAAAGCGTACCGAAGCGTTAGTGAAAATGCAATTTTAATCTCAGTATTGCTGTCTTCGTATTTGGTGGTGTTGATCCATTAGAATGTCACAGTAAAGGAAGTTTGGTTGAGGATCAATAAATGGTAAAGCTTATTTATTTATTGATCCTCAACCAAACTTCCTTTACTGTCTCAGTATTGGTGTTTTATTGATCCTGCGCCACGGATTTTATCCAAATTATCCAACATTCAAGAGTTATGAACTTGTTTCATTAATGCGTTATCCATTTTTCGTTCGTTAATAAGCGTATGACTTGAGAACGGCTGGACCGATTTGACTAATTTTTGTTTAATGTTCGTAACATTCTGAATAAGGTTTTCAAAGAAAGAAAACTCGCAAAAATTGCCCGGAAAAGTGGAAAATTCGGAAAAAACAGTGCTTTTTTATGAGATTTATTCTTATTAAATCAATGTCAAATCCCGCGGGACAAGACTGTAATATACTAGAGCTGACGGCTCTGTTGTTGTCGCTGTCGAGCGGGGCGCAACCCTGCGCGGTAAAAATATATTACGATAAAACCGAAGACTCCACTACTGTTGGTGCTGCCGAGCTGGGGGTAACCTCGCAAGGGAAGTCTGTAATACGGCTCCACTGTTGTTGTTCGCTGCCGTGTTTTATATCAGTCGCGTGCGGAGCCGCGGATATCGGCTAGTTGATAATAATTATTATCTACTTAGCTATAAACCATTTCTATTGCAATCAATAAAACAAGGGACGGAGGCTTAAAAGTTATTAACTTGATGATAATATAATAATTACATTTGATGTGAATCTAATTGAAATTATGTAGGTGTAATAACGACCGTTATAGTAATAATATTTAATTGATCTTCGTCCGTTTGATCACATCATGGCTAATCTGTATTTAATATCCTATAATATTTCCCCATGTTTTATGTGGGTACGTTTGAATTTATGTACTTCCCACTCAGATGTTTTTATTAAAAAGGAGGTCGTTGCTAAAGTACGAATGTTTAAATTGTGGTTTCAAATTTGTTTTTAATAATATCTATCAAAATCAGAGTTGAAATTTGCTGACCTAACCAAATAAATAATTCTATAAATTCACAAAAAAAAAATCAAATTCACCCCAAAAAAATGTCAACATACACCAAAAGAAATGTAAAAATTCATCTAAAAAATTGTCAAAATTCACTCAGAAATTTTTCAAAACTCACCTAAAAAATTCATTAGTGACTTTCCTTGTCGAATTCGTTAAAAGCAGGAGCGAATCTACATTTTTCGGGACCTATGGCTATTTGAATTTCATTGGAACTCTATTTTCTGTCAGATTAAGAATCTTTAAATTAAGTTTTAAAATTTATTTTTAATAGGTAACATGAAAATCAGAGTTGAAACTTACGTGACCAAACAAATATGTAATGATATAAAATAACTCAAAAAATGTCAAAATTCACCAAAAAAATTGTCAAAAATTCATTTAAAAAATTGTCAAAATTCACCCATCATAATGATAATTATTTTGTTATTAACTATTTTTTACTATACGATAAATGCTCATTGATAATGTAAAAGTATAAAAATGTATATTATAGTAAATAAATTTTTGTGGGCCTTGTGGACCCAGGAGTTAAGTCCTATTAGTCCGTATGTAGATCCGTCCTTGCTTCTAGTCAAAACCGGCATCAAAATGACAATGTATAAAAAATTTATGATGAATTTTTGTGGGTCTTCGAAACCCAGTAGAGATGGGAAAAACGGGTCTTTTTAGTGATCTGCATCTTTGCATCTGGATCCCGTATGTGAGCCGGCTCACTGAACCGGTTCAAAGAGAGCCGAGTTCTGAATATGTTACTGCAGTCTGCCACTGAGTTACCTAGTTCAGTCAATCATATCACGACCTGTATAGAAACAAGAATGCATAGCCAAACATGTGATGCATGAGTCATTTGAGCTGACAGATGCATCAAAGCAAGAACTGATACGTAAGTGTAAAATGTGCTTCTGTGTGTTAAGTGTTTCACTGAGTTATGTGGATCCGTCGATCCGTCGGCTCAAAAAAAAGTGAGTCGGCTCTCACGGAACTTCTGTCGGAGTCGGCTCTTTGAACCGGTTCAGATCTGAGTTACACAACTCTAGGACCCAGGGCTTAAGCCCCATTAGTCCCTATGTAGATCCGTCCCTGCTTTTGGTCAAAACCAACAGCAGTGCACATAAAACTCCAGGATAACGCGACATTCAGTCTAGCGAAGCCGTGGACAAAATTTCCGTTTACTTAAGCGAAGCAGCGGATAAGAACTAAATCTAAATATAAAATGCAGCGAAGGTCAAACTTGTTTGAAACGAAAGAATCGTAGTCTTTGTTTATAAACATAAAACACTCACTCTCATATGTAAAGCCAACAAAATTCGTTTTCCAATATCTAGAGCGGCAGTCTTTTATTCATTCATTTTGTTTGTATATAAAATGTACATACATGCTCGCATACACAGTCTAAAGGCGAAACGGCGTATGTCAGATTTTTGATAAATAGAGGTTACCTGGTTACCAATTAAACATTAATTTTAAGATATTAATTTAGTTTTCGTCATTAGAGAGAAAATTTCTTTTTATCTATTTATTATAAATAGATAAAAATAAATTTAAATCTAATTCATTCATAACTCTCACTACTGAGAGGGTTCATGAGCGTTACGGAGTAAAATCGGCTCTCGCATGATGTGAATTTAATGTTACAATTGTTTATTATGAAGGATTGACTGTTGAGATATCGCACTGTAGAGCAACTGAAAACTTATTCCGCCGCGAAAGATTTGGGTTTGAGTCCCAACGATGACAGTGGTTGGAAAAATAAAATTTTTCTAATAAAGCATTGTAACAATGAATGCTTCTAATCATTTCAAACATCAGCGACTACTGGCTCGTGTAGAGAAGTCTTACGGACTATAAACGTATGGAAAAATTCAACTAACTTCCCCTTTAATTGGTAGTTCTATTTCCCTTCGATTTCTTGCTTTTTTCAAATACATACGTCGCTAAAGAAGTTAAACTTCAAAAATGTACATAGCCAGTTTTGCTTTGTGGCCTCTGAACTCTAAGATGTAGCGACCGCGTTGTATATGAAGGCGTTTTTGACAAAACACCACAATGGACCTGTTTGTCATTGTTTATGGCAGGTGGCGGTGGTTTGTCGGCACCACGGCGAACACGAAATGTGGTCGACCCGACCTTAATCCAATAAGAAAGGATAAACGCTGGGTTTTTATCATACATGCCAGGTATTTTTCAGTAGTTGTTTGATGGATTTTTGATCGTTCGCTTAAAATAAAATGCAAGTTGCCTACATCGTTTATGAACTCATTTTTTTTTCTTCCTGACAGAAAAGACCATATTTTCTATACAAAACTTTCTTCTGTCTGTTTTTTTAGATGCGCTTTATTTAGTTTTACAATTTCAATAACAAGTTTATTGATAATATTTAGGGGTGTGCAAATGAATATAGAAAAGTGCGAATACTCTAAAGTACTACAAAGTAACGAAACATTTGACCGTCGAGTCGAAAAATTACTCGAAAAAATACTTAAAGAAGTTTTCGGTGGGTATTTTAACTGTAAGAGTATAAGACATCGATTCCCAACGGGACGCTGCCGCCACCCCTAGTAGTCGATGGAGCCTTCAATCTTTTTCTAAAGGCGATGATGGTTCAGAAAATGTTGGGAACCTCTGATATAAGGTTTTTGTTTATTCCTCGAACTGCTAGAATAAAAATGAAACTTGTGGAATTGTTTTGAAGAAAGTACAATAAAAAACATTGTGAAAAAACTGAACTTTAAAAAAAACACAAAAGCATAAAATAATGTTCTCATTGTAATTATCTATGCATCAATATTGTTAGTGTTTTGTTACAAGTGTTTGCATAATAACTTTTAAGCTAGCTTTAATGAGCTTTCTATTTATTTCATAATTTATATATATTTATTTGTGATTTAAACGTAAGGTCTGGTTTACATCTCAAATACTTGCGTTAAATTTCCACTAATAGCTAAGTGCTCGTCCCACGGAAACATTTTTGTCGTGCGTCCTAAATCATCTATTCCCAACGGAGACAACCCCCCCCCCCCGTATGGCGTTGGAATTTGTTTTTTTCTATAAAGAGCGGTGGTCCAGAGAAAGTTGAGAATCAATACAATTGAGATACGCTCACACTGTCAGGATTCTTGTTGTAATGTAAAGTAGGAATGTCGAAAAAATGTCGATATATCGATATTTTTTATTTGATGTATTGATATTTTGGAGCGGTATTTAATATTTCGATATATCGATATAAAATTCCAAGTATCGAAAATCGGTATTTTTTTCCAGTAGCAACACTTGTATGTACTACCGCGAGTCGCGACTGACTATGGCCGTTTAGTTATTCCGAAAATGTCAAAAACTCCACTGAACATATGTTTTTGGAACATACTTTTAAGTGCGTCTAAAAAACAACAACAGTGAATAAAGCACATGTAAAACACGTTTCTTTTTCACCAGATTTTTCGATGTTTTCAGAATAATAAACAGCCAAAATAGCTATTCATGCAATATTTCATTTCATTTCTACAATATCTAGAATATTTTTAATTATTTTGATTTACACCTCAATTCATGATGTACCCTCAATTTTCTCTCGAATGTCACCTCTGGCTCGCATGCAATAGATTCGGCTTTATTAATTGTTCGATTAATCTCTAAAATTATCTGCTCCTAAATGTATTAGACGTTTGATTAAGAAACAAAAAAAAATTCTCATCGTTGTTTTTGATTTCAAATAATTATTTATTATTTGATTTATTAGAAATAATGTCCGTTAATTGTTATTTGAGATTATTTAAGCTAGCCAATATACATAGATACTAAATTTCTTCGAGTGCGAATGTTCTCTTTAAAGTTATACCGATATATCGATATTTTAAAAAAAATATATCGGTATCGATATCGATACTTGAAAAGAATATCGATACTTTTTGGCACTTCTGACATCCCTAATGTAAAGCTGTGATTTTTTTAATTGAATCATCCTGAAGTAAATATGTTAATTTAAAATCACTATCTCTTTAGCGCATGGGTACACGGAATTGCGGTACTTGATGAATCTAGTAACTTTAGAGTAAACCGTAGAAGAGAAATATTAATGTGAACGAGGCGTAATAATATATCCTGCGAAGTGGCTCAGTTTTCTCAACCAAACATGACGTAATTGGTTTTTGAAAGACTTATAATAAGACGATTATTCGTACACCGTTTGCCGTATTCATTTTAACAAGAAATTTATATCAGTAAATGTTTATTGTCGTCTGCATTTACAAAATTATGTTCTAGACATTTAAATAAAGATTCTGGATGACTAAAGGCTTGTTTATATGTTCCAAAATAGGAATTTTGTCCCTATTGTCGCATATAGCAGTAGCCTTTTTGTGCAGACAAAATCTTGAAATAAAAAGAAACTTTCTAGCAGTGAGATTTTTTTTTATACTTAGAATAAAATTGTTATTTTTATTAAAACGAAGTTTTCTTTCTTTCAGTAAATATTTTATAAATACATACTTAAATTCGTTTTTATTTGGTGGCAATTCTGGCTGTCTGCATGAAATGCCTTATCAAAATCTACATGAAAAGTGTGAAATTTAATGACGAATTTTAATCAGCTGATTACATTTACAGAAAATTGAAGTGTTTTTGTTTTGAATGTGTTATTATCTTTTACGTGAATTTTAGGGTGACTGACCTTTCAGATTGTAAAATATGCTCTCGGGAAATTTCGAATTGTGGTGTCGCAAAATTCATTTTGTTAGCTGTGATTAAACACATATTTTTGCCCTAAAAATTAAGTCAAAAAACGTGATATTCGTCAATATTTCTTTACAGCACGTTACGTAATTTCTTGTTACGGGAAGGCAAATTAACATTGTGAAGTTTTTTGTTTACAAACTTTTGTTAAAAATACTGGCAAAGGCTTGCTCAATAATTTTTTTCAAATTTATTTTTTTCTGTATAAAAATTTGTGTAAAACTTATGTTAATTTCCTCGTTTTTATCTGATTTTAAACGGTTTATTTAGATCAAATAAACTGAAAAAACTTGGCTAAAAAGTCATAAAAGTCATATAGGAAGAATGGTACATATTTCTAGTTTATTTTGAAGCAAATACATATTGAATAAGATTTTTCATAGAAATTAGAGATTTCCAAAACGTGAGAAAATACATTTTACATGTACACAAACATCCAACTGCTCTTAAGATAGAGCTATGCGAATGAAAAAGGGGTCATACTAAACAGCTGGTAAACAGTCACCGTAAGAGATACAGTGAAGTGAGTTGTTGCTCTTGATCAGTTCGCTTCGAAACGGAAATCATCTCGGAATAAGCCATGTTTGAAAGTAAGCTTTCAAAGTTCCATATATATTATATTGTACCTACCTCCATTTTTTATTTATTATGCCATTAAACTTTCATTATATTTTATATTAATGGAGCTTTATTATGATTATGTCTATATTATAACGAATAGCTTCTGTATTATATAAAAACTTTTTTTGATTTTTGTGTGTGCGACGTTTCAATTCAACTCGTTAATTTATATTCACAAAAAGTATAAAACTGAGAGAAGAACTCTTCCTTTTAAAGTTTGGAACAATAAAACATATATGATTTTTTACTGGCCACGCGTTTTGCAAATTAATTAAAAATATAATTTACGACCCTCTAAAAACTTGAAAAAAAAAAATTACGAAAATATGAACAGAGAAATGATTACTTTTCTTATTAAAAAGGTCTTAACACTCTTAACTATGAATATAAGTCAGCGAATTACCAGGAGAAAGATGCCATTGTTACAAAATGGTGGGACTACGTTAGCGCAGTAACATAACCAATTTCGTTTTTTTGAATGTTAAGGACAAGTCGTTAGACTCAAAAACACAGGAAAAAAATCTCGGAATTGATTCGGAATTGAAAGATGTGGCTGGGACTTTTTCCTACTGCCTCCAGATAAATATCGAGATGGTTCCTTATTTGAGGCCATGGCCGATTACCTATCAAACTCCTAGTTCAAAAATTACGTACCTTATCCTAATTTCCTATAATTCCTTCATTCGCCCATTGCTATTACATAAGTTGAAGTTTTAAAAATGTAGAAAAATAACGGTAAGTGTGGTAGATGGAAAATAGTAATGGTGCGAATGGCGTCTGTTATGACATAAAGTCGAGAAACGGACGTTAAACGCATTATTATTATTATTATTAGCTGTGATTAAACATTAAGCTTAACAAAATTTGGCTGCTTAAAAATTAAAAAAACACGTATTTTTGCCCTAAAAATTGAATAAAAAAACATGATATTCGTTAGTATCACGAAATTTCGAATTACAAGAAAGCGAATTAACATTTTGAAGTTTTTTCTTTCCAAACTTACGTTAAAAATACAAGTTTGACATGCTCAATAATTTTTTTCAGATTTCATTTTTTTTTTTTTTTTGATACAAAAATATGTGTAAAACATGCTATAAGTTTATCGTTTTTATCTGAATTTAAATCGTGTATTTAGATCAAATGAACTAAAAGTCATATGGAAAGAATGGTACACGTTTCTAGTTTATTTTGTAAGGATTACCGTCAAAGATTGAATATGTTTTTTCATAATAATTAGATAGTTCTGAAATGTAGGTACATTTTTCATACGCACACATCCAAGTACTCGTAAGATACAGCTATACGGGTGAAAAAAGGAGTCGTATTGAACAGCTGATAAACAGTCACCTTAAGAAAATGGAGCCGTACGAGTAATAAGTCTAATCGGTCTATGATCTGTGGATAATGTTTATCTATGGTGGAACGACATAATATTTTTATGGGCAATTCAGGAGTTGATTTTGCAATATATTCCGTATAACGACATAATCATAGGCCATAACATACTTATAAAGTGACGTATATATTATGTAAATAAAGTCCCGGGACAAATTCCAATCCACTTCACAATATATAGGTAGAGATGCTTTAATATCACCTATATCAGTGACGGCGAGCCTTTTTTCCGTATGGGTCAATATTATATAATTTTATTTTTAAATTTGACAATGTGGCTCAAAATTATATTTATGTTTTATTGCCGTCACACACACTTAAGGCCGTCGGAACGCTCTGAATTTTGTTTGTGCTGAGACCCACTGGTAAGGGGCGAGGTAGGCAAAAGACATATTGTGGGTGTGACCTTCTTTAGCTCTGTCTCGCTCAAATCATCTGCACGTTTCAATTTTTGGCTGGTGCCAACTACGAGGCTAAAAAATGTTATTGCAAGGGTGCCGCTGTCAATTGATTACTCTAATTTTTGGAGATATTTTGAAGATTTAAAAAACTTCCGAAAAAGGAAGAGTCACTTTAGGTTTGTGATGGAACAGTTTTGTGAAATAATTACGAATAATTTGAAACATTGAAAACGTGTGTTTTTTTAGCACAATTAATGCCAAATTTTTTCTAGAAAATCGTACATAAATTACTAAAGTAGTCCATTAGAGACTTAGATTTGTCCTTTATCTTCCTTATAGAGAAAGAATTTTTGCAGAATGTTGACGAATAAGTCTACAGTCAGTTGACAGCCGAAGCTCTATTTTTGGCTTAAATTCAGAGCGTTCCGACAGCCTTAAATATTTCAGTATCGATAGACACATTCAGAATGGCAACGTGGCATTTATTTACACGTAGTGCATCTCCAAGGTAACCACACTAAATAGGTTGGGCGTAAAGATTTTTATAAGTTGTTACGTCTGTATACGATTGCTTACGTCATTCGAGACGCTTGGCTTGATATTTCAATCTTTGAAATTGAATATCTCCGAAATCGTGTTGTTCATCTATTTCATTTCATTCAGAATTAATTAACTAATAATCTGTCTAACTTAAAAAAAAATCTAAGAAAACGCACTGGTAGTACAACTAGTTTCTATTCATTTTATTAATTTCTTTTTTGTTTTGGGAAATGGTTAAAACATAACATGAGGCATATAAAATCAGGACGTGGGTCAGTTTCTGACCCGCGGGTCATAGGTTCGCCATCACTGACCTCTATTCTACCAATGTAGATAAACGTAACGGGTATAGCATCCATAATTTGTAAATACGATCCATCAAATTTTAATCGTCATTAATATTAGCATATAAAATTGGAAACATATGAAATACGATTATTTGGTAAGGCAGTGTAATGTTGCCATCTAGTATCGTCTCGACCAAAGACTTACTCCTGGACATGCCTTCACCTAATGCCGAATGAGGAGGATAGAATAGCATGTGACCATCTTTATCCTGTTCTCTGCACACATGATTGACGTCAAGGTACTAATATTTTGAGAGAGATATATAAATTGACCACACCGTCGGTCTATCTTTTACTTTGGTGAGAACGCTTTTTATATTGCTAGAGCACGTCTAGGAGTATAGGTCTATGGTTAAAACCATCGACTTATACTCCTGGACACGCATTGGCCATACATATATCGTTGCAGTTGTTTGTCTGATTCACTGAGTGAGGAGAATAGAGTAGCGTGTGACAATCTCTGTCCTTTTCTATATACGACTAAGGTTAAAGTACTATTATTGACAGACTTAGGTCGTTATATATCTGGCGCCTCTAGCAGTGCCCATTTCCATTAATAATAATAGTCTAGTCATTTGGTAGTTTTTTCTGGAACGTTTTCTGGGAGTTTTTGAAATTGGTGATTTTATAGATTTCGATGTGCTCTTTCCGAATTTCTACTTTACCACCTCGTATCTTTGCCGCTCGTGCTGCCATTTTGGAAAAATGGCGTCGCAAGCGGCAAACATACAAGGTGACAAAATAGAAATTCGGAAAGAAGTGCATCGAAATGTATAAAATCACCAATTTTCAAAACTCACGGAAAACTTTCCAGGTAACCTCCTTTTTCAGCACCAAATGACTGGACTTTAATGATGAATTTTATTTTGTAATATCAAAGATATAAAACGTGTCAATTAACAAAATAGTAACAATAATTAAATAAAATCTTCGGTACTGTAATTGCACTGTTCTGTCAAGTATATTTTAAACTTCGTTTTAAACGTACTGTTATTTAGGCAATTAAATTCGTCGAGCGCTGCGTTGTATATCTTCAGTAATTGAAAATCATTTATATCACTGGCTTTAAAAAAAACGACTATGATTAATAAGTGTACTCGAGTGTTTAATGCCTAATTACAGGCAACTTTGTCCCGCAATTTTTTTTGAATTATCAGTAGGTATATAGTTTTTATTAAGGTCCCTTGACTGGTTACCGCTCGTAAAATAATTTTATGGTTCTCGTATTATTTTATTTTCATAAAATGGAAATGAAATACCCGGTATATATACCTAGAGTATCACCTATATTGTATATGTATCTGCGAACAAAAGACATAACCGCTTATGTCAATGTTTTATCTTCAGAAAAATATTAGCCAGCTAGCTTTTCAACCGACTTTCGTACGGGTAAATTTTAGTTTGCCAGCGAAAAGTATAACAGCAAGAATCTAGCTCCGAGATCCCCGAATGATTTCGCTTTTTCGCTTACTGCTTGCTCCTCTTTTATCGTAGCATAATAGTGTAATACACCATGGCTAAACTATTGTAAAACACTAGCAACCCAGTCCAGCTTCATCCAGATTTGTAAATTGCCTATTAAAGATGGACATATTTTGCTAACGCTGACTTTTTGCATGGCCCGGAAATAACAGCTCCTCGTCAAGGGCCACACCAACTGAATGGGATCGGTTTGCGGCCGGTTGCCGAGTCGATCCGAGTCGACTAGTACGCGGGAACTTATTTAACTTTGTGTATACCATCGTACCGAGCTGATCCGATCCGATTGCTTACAACAAAAAAAAAATCACGTAACTTTCTTGGAAAAATAAATAGAATAATAAACCGTTATCATTATACACAAAACAACATTATAGCATATAGCCCTCTTCATGTTTACATATTAAATATCCTCCCAAATTAGACATCGAGTCATGCCGCTTCTGTCTGGAGGCTCCTGAAACATCGGAGCATCTGCTTTGTAAATGTGAAGCAGTCATGAAGCGAAGACTCCGTCACCTCAATAATCCATTCCCGACACCTGATCAGGTATGGGACACAGATCTCAAAGCAAATTTCTAGGCTTTATCAAAAGCCTTAATCTCATAGATATATAAATGAGTCAGGGCTACACAATAGATCTATCAAGGTCGCGGTGTTGACGAGGAATAAAATCCTCTCGCCCTCTTTTCTAATCTAATCTAATCTAATTCTCCCAAATTTGGTTTCAATCCGCTCATCCATTTGACCTGCATAGTGTTTACAGATTCAGGGGATCTCAAAACGAAAAATATTGCAAAATTTGGAAAAGTGAATTTTGACCTAAATTAGCACCATTCCCCTACTAGTGGGTTGGAATGATAAAAATTTGATCGAGGATACAAAAAAATTGTACGCATGCTATTTTTTCTTGTGAATACAGATACACTATGTACCGTAAATGTCCCATACATGCATACTTATAGTATAACTACTAGGGAGGTGTGTAGCATAGGCTTGTTGCATATATGCGTAGTTATATGTCTATATATACCTAATATATACAAGTGTCTGTTTTTTTCTGTTACGTAGGCCACTTAGAACATAAGGAAAGTCATAAGTTATGGAATTGAAAATACAGTTTGACTGCTACGCAAGGAGTGTTTAGCTACCCTAGAGCGAACAGAGCGACCGCTCCAGGTGCCAAGTTCCACGCAGTGCCTCAGTGAAAAAAAAATTTTTGTTTGCTTTTCGATATTTTGAGGGGCAAGGAAGCGGGGCGCTATGTAGGGTCTTGCTCCAACCTAAAACTTGCCTCGAATCGGCACTTGCTACGCGCTCCTATCTTGCATCGATACTTCGCAAGATTATTAGGTAGCGGTGAACTCGTTCCGTTGATAGTAGTGGGGGGATGACGTCATCCAGTGGACTGTCAATTGATATATTGCGTGGTTGTTAAGTAGTATATTACACCACACGGCCAGAAAGTTGATTCGCCTCGGACATCGTCTGTCGCGCAGTGCAGGAATTTCAACTTTCTGGTCGTGTACAGGTGTATACTATTTTTCTTTATACCCGGTCGAAAGTATCTACTTTCGTATCACTGTGCACGAGAAACTGTTTCGGCCCGCTTTTACAGATGACGTGCGAGTATAATACTCGCCACATGTTTGATATTTCTGGCTCTAAGTGGCCAGAAATACGTGGTGTTATAATTTTCTCGAAGGACAGTTGATATAGTACTTGTTTTGAGTTTTATATTTTTATTAATAACTTTACCTAATTATTCAATACATTATTATAATTGATTTTATATACACTTTTGTTTGTAATTTCTAATTTAGTATATTTGTGATACGCAGTTTTAAATTGGAAAATTTATTGAACTTGTTTATATTTTGCTTTATAGTTACTAAAAACATTGTTTTTTTAACAATTAAAATAAAAAACCAACTGTTCCGATTTGGAACACCACGGTTCTAAAAGTTTCTGAAGTTAGTTAGAAACAGCGTCGCAAATGCGTATTTTAGAGCCGTCCTGGTTCTTTGTGGGAAAGGAAGATTCCCACCACCTCCCAGTTACCGGCACAGAACGAGCGCTCGTCGGTGATTGGTTATCGCTGGTTGTCGTGTCACTTGTCGCTTTCCTGCTATAAAGTACATTCCAGTACGCTATTGTTAAGTTGTTTCTTTGATTGTTAATTGATCAAGCTGTCTGATACAGTTTTGCATAGACAAGCACGAAAAATAATTTTTTGGATGACTTTATGCAAGGGACTAGACCTTTAGATTAAAGAAAAATTAAAAAAATAATATATATCGCAAGTTTGTAGTTTTTCAACCAACTGTACCTGCACAAGCCTCTATTTGCATCTAACTTCCGAGCCTTTTAAATCCATGGCACTTACTTTAATTCCAGCAGAACATAAATGTTAGGCTTCTGACCAGCGTTGCCAGATTTTTTTTTTTGCCAAGTCGGGATTTTGGAACTTCTTGAGTGAAAAAAGCGAATTCTTTCGTCGAAAGCGGGACATAGTAAAAAAACGTATATCATCAGAAGTTTTTAAATATTTATGTTTTTATTTGAGTTCAAATTACATTTACGTGACAACAGAGAGCAAAAATAGCCATAGAAAATGCATTTTAATAAAAATATGATATTTTAAATCAGATTTACCATATCGTTAAATAGTTGAGTCTTATTCGTCTTCTGAATAAAAAAAAATAAAAAAAAACAGAAATCAAATTTAAAAAAGTTTTATTCATTAGAAAAATATGGCGTTTCAAACAGTAGTCTGAGGAGTGAGTGTTACAAATTGCAACTTACAATAAGAGAATGATTATTTACGCACGGTCGAGTTATCCCCGAAAAGCGGGACTGAGCCTGTCCCGCGCGGGACATTTAATTTTGATTTAAAAATCGTGACGTCCCGCCAAAATCGGGACGTCTGGCAACGCTGCTTCTGTCTTACAATCGAAGCCGAAAGTATGTACTTTCGACCGAGTATAAAGAAAAATATTGAAATGTATGTGCGCTGGCCGTGAGAGGACTATGTAACACTTGTGGATGGACGAGTGGACCGAATGTGTATGTATGGTATATATATTATGTATAATATAATAATATGAAGAGATAAGGGGTGTCAGTAAAATGTAAAATTAGACACGGCTCGAGGGAAGAGAAATTGGGCAAACAGAGATTAATGTTTCGCTGGGATAGGAAGCCGTTGACACGTCCGTGATACTCCAGGAAATGAGAACAAGATGAATTTAAAAGATAAATTGTTAAATATCATTTTTACGTTTTATTGCTATATAATTTGCCATTTTATTGTGTTTCGTTCTTAAATTAAATTTTGTACCGAAACAATTTATCTCAACTAAATTAAAAATATGCCCTGCGAGGTTTAATCTTTGTTTCAAATTAGAAATTCCGGTGCTATTAAACCTTTAAGCGGAAAACATTATTATCTGTTAAAATATGTTTTATGTGCATTTTGGTTTTCTGCCTTGGTTTACCCATTCGTTCGTTTCAAGTCGCTATTTTATAATACCTCGTATACCATTTACGTGAATTCTATAAACGGTTTACTTTATAATGGTTTTCTGATTTTTGTTAGTTTAGACCAGTCATAGTCAAAGAGTGCTCCGCGGAGCCCCGGGGCACCGCTAGACTTCCGCGAGAAATAATACCAATCTAAACAACGAAACACCGACTTAAACAGTTGGTCAAAAATAAAAAAAACAACTTCATAAGTCCCATTAAATGGAAACAATTTTATCAATTTCTAGTGGAATCAATACAGTGTTATTTAAAGAACGTATTTTTATATGAACATAAAACTAGGTATTGCTTACTTTAGGACTCCGTAAAATATTTAGTGTTTCCAAAGGGTTTCGGCGCCAAAAAAGTATGAGAACCGCTGGTTTAGAGCATAAAATTATTGAGATGGTGAATGACTTCCCTGTTTCAAGATCGTTTTTCAAGATAATCTTTAATATTAAAAAAAATAGTAGGACTTGTAATGAAACTCGTGAGACAATTTTGTTGTAGCTTGGCGCAAAATAGCGTTAGGGAGAATCGTCATTTTTGAGAATCGAGTATGCTATTCGGTATTTGAGAACTTTCGAGAATCGAATACTTATCCGAGTGCAAAAAACGAATAAGACTCTTTGTACCTTCCAGGCCATTTTCACAATACCTCGTATACCTACATAGCGATTTATAATTTTTCCGACTTCATATAACAGGGTATTGGATTTAGTCCGATTTTTTCCCTGGATACTAATACATAGATATTCACGTTTTGACACCCTAGGAATCATTTGAGATCATTTTTCGATATATATATATGTGTGTGTGTGTGTGTGTGTGTGTGTGTGTGGTAATTTTTTTCTCCTTCGATATGTCAAAAACTGAGCGATCTAGGGTCATGCGATTTGTTTTGTTGTATTTATCAGTACTCAATTTAAATTTGATTAGATTTTGAGCCAAATCGGTTCGGCGGTTCCTGAGATGTTCAGAAAAATTTTCAGTATTGAAAAAAAACCGGTGAAAATATAATTGTGAGTTCTTTAATAGTGTAAAGGAAAAACATAAGCAACACTGAAAAAAAATCTGTTCATAATATTAATAAACTTCATTTATTGGCATAAAGTTCATTGGCTCAATTAATATTTCATTATTATTATGAAAACTGTTACATGCTTTTTGAATCAGTTTATAACTAGAGTTATTAATATTATGAATCCCGTTTATTAAAAAATAATGTAGTAATTCACTGTTACAATAAAATGTTTTATTGAAAATTCATGGTATTGATGAATTTATTCATTAGGCAAATGAATAGAATTAACAACGAAAATTCGTAACATTGATGTACAAGTTCATTAGTCAATAAACAGGTACATTGCCTGAATAGTACCAAATATTATTCTAATGCCAGCGTTTTACGGACCAATAAATAAATACATTGTCGCAATGAACGATTTATAACCGAATTTCGTCGATACATCCCGATTGACACTTTATCTTACTTCGGGGTGTTCTTTCTCATTGCAAAAGCTGAAATTATTATTCGTTATTATAATAAAATTAAATATTCTAGATTTGGTGTCGTATTTCTTTAATATAAAGTGCATCGACGGGGTGTTTTTAATTTGCGATTCGGTAAGTATACCTACTATTATACCAAATATACTCAATACCTTATCATGCTAATCAGATAATGATTTGTTTGTAGATAGAATTTCTAAAAAAAAATATTTAAAACGTTTGAGTGGTAATAATTTTCGAGGCTATTTTTTTACCGCCATAATTTAGTTTACAGGAATTTTATAGAACGAGCAAAAGAGGGAAATTATACAACAAATGCTGTAATCGTAAATCTTCTTTTAAAACTGCAGTGGCACAACATTTGCTGTCAAAAACTGATGATGGTGATCAAACTACAAATCAAAAAGGAAAATCTTGGCAGAACAAATATCCAGGTAAAATTGTATTATATATTTGATAAAAACCGTTATACAAGTATATCTATAGTCAACAAAGTTGTAGGTGATCTACTGAATAGGGTATCACTAATTTATATATTATCGCTTTATACTTTTAGTGCCAGGAGACGCAGAAAATATTTATAGATCTTTAAAATTTGACAATCTTTCTTCAGAAGCTTTTGACAGCACATGGAAAGCGTGCAAGCAGTACCGTTTTAATGACTTTAAAATGCTAAAGTCTACGACCGATATTTTGGAAAAATGGCCGTTTTATAAGTGCTCATCAGTTTTTCGTTTGGTATGACCCTAATGCTCATCACAAGTGCAAATTTATATCATATCTAATTGACATTTTATTTTGTAGGTCGACATGGACTTTACAGCAGATTTCGAAAATGCTGATGGTTTATTAAAGAATTGGCCAACATATTGTAACACAATTGTTTAATTTCTTAACGATGAAAACCATGTTAAAGAAAAGGGGATACGAAGTATTTTAGCAAAGATCAGAAATGAGGACCTTAGTGAAAGTAAGTCTTAGTCACTGTTTGAAAAATTTTATTAATTAATTTTGCTCCTACTCCACATTTTATAACATTTTTAAAAACATTTTAGGTGGTTATGATGCGGCAATAATATGGGCCCTCCATGGCTATTTTGTGCCAACAAATAAAATTGTCAAGAAAGATGACACCCTGGGCAAGAAAGTCACAACAAAATTCACCATAAAAGATTCGCAAGATTCCTTCCTATATGTAGGAAAATGTGCACAGGAATTAGAAGACTACAGTACATAGATTCAATCTAAAGAAAACATTGAGCCAATAAACTTTATACATTGTTGAATTAATTAATTATAATTTTGTATTTTTTGTGTGTACAATTTTTATTTTTATACTCTGTAATTGGGACTTAGTCCTGTTGAGTATCTCAAATAAATAAAAAAAATAAAAAATAAATAAATGTATAGTATATATTGATTCGATGTACAGTGTACATTGGATCACTGTATCATGAACATTGGGGCAATGTAAGACATTCATGAAATCAGTAAATAAAGTTAATTGTTTCAATGTATGTGATACATTGGCTTAATCAATATTCTACATAATTTCAATGTATATCATCATTGACTCAATGAATTGCAGGGCATAAAAATCAGTGAACAACATACATACATACAATGTACCTTACATTGAGCAATGAACACGTTTATTAACAAATGAAACATATTTATTGAGACAATTAACTTGTTCATCGGACGTATTTTAACGAATATTTTCATTGTCTCAATTCCTTTTTTTATTATATTTACGCTACTTTTTGGTTGAGTGAATGTATGAATTTTATTTAGGAAAAATATGTTCCCGCAAGTGTCAGGAACCAAGGATGAATATAATCCTATTTGCACTCTCCTGAAGAAGAGAAATTGTATATAATACCTAAGTATGACATCACCGAATGCATATATTATTTTTGTATGTTGGTAACAATATTCTGTGGTCTAAAGTCAAAACAGCTTATGTCAAGGACGATTTAATCTTTCAGTGGATTAAGTCAGGGGTCTCCAAACTAAAGCCCGCGAGGACCATCAGTCGGGTCCGCAGCAGCGGGCCGGATATGTCTTTTATGCGGCCCGTAATAGTTTATTGTAAATTGTACAAAATAATATGCAACGCTTTTATTTAATAACCAAGTAAAAAAACCCGGGTCGCAGTGCCCAACCCCTGTCGACAATATAGTGTATTTGCTAATACACGTAATGTGGTTTTGTTACATGAACCTAAGTTTGTTTTTGGACAAAATAAAAAAATTACCCCTTAATACACCCCTTAAAATATTCTTTTTCTTAGTAAAAATATTGTTATCAATTCAACATCTGAACCAAATAAAATACACTCTTCGTTTACTAATGATTATTATCAGCAGCTACTTCAAATGCTCATCCGTTAATTTGAATCTGTGAATATTTTGCGCGTAATTCATAATTGTATTGATGGTACAATGAGAGGGACTAGGTCTTAGCCCTTGAGATCTAGTAGAGGAGTCAGTGTGGCCCTTACGCTAAAAAGTTTGGAGACTCATGAATTAAGTGATTAAACCTGTCATTTATCGCTACAATAAAAAACCCGGGTCGCAGTGCCAAAACCCTGCCGACAATATAGTGTATTTGCTATACAGAAAGTATGGCTCTATTATGCGAACTTAAGTTGGTTTTTGGGCAAAATAAAAAATTTTACTCCGTAATACACCCCTTAATTGCAATATTATTATCAATCGAACCTATATACCAAATTATATACACCTTTCAGTAAAAAATTTCCTATCTGCAAAATAGTGTTTTCATAAAATTTGTAAATCCGGTCCTGTCGGGCCGATTTTATTAAAATTCTAAGGACACATTTTAATTTCTACCAGAGGGTTAAATTTCAATTTTGAAACGATTCGGAGAATTTTTTCGATGTTTTGGAGCCCAAAAACAATTTTCAACCCCTAAAAACTACCCTTAAAATGACCCGATTAGGCCCATTTTAAATAGGCTTCTTGCGGTGATGGATTTCAACGCGTGGGCCAAATTTAGTTGAAATCAATTAACTCTTTCGAAAGTTATTGCCCGCACACATATATATATATATATATATATACGTATATATATATATATAAACATTTTTAAAAATGGTGCCAAAGTGTTTAGGAGGTTATGAAACGTCGAGAAATTTTGGTCCGACCCCTAGGTCCCGCCATCCGACCGACGCCAATAGTGTATGTTGCCATATGGCAAATACACTAATAAAAAGACGGACAAGTGCAAGCAGAACTTGTGCACTGAGGGTTCCAAAAAAAATCTCGGGATCGTTACAAAATTGGAATTTAACCCCATATTAAAGATTAAAACGTGCTGCTAAAATTTTAATAAAATTAGCACGCGCTCACGGACCAGAATATTTTCTTGTTTCGTACTTTTCAGAGCACAATTTTTGTTGTACTTGGGTATTAGTTTTTAAACTTTATGTTTTTTGTATTAGTCTATTGACGAATGAGAGTTTTGTTTGACAAAGCAGTAGTTCCGACATCGTTTTGAGTCTTTTTAAAGCACTCTGATATTGTGTACTGCTAGGAAAAAGAGCGCGCGCGTTTTTCACTCGCGCTTCATTGAGAAGTGAGCCCCGATTGTGTTCGCATACACGCCCTACAGTGCGCCACGGTGCCCCACAAATGCCATCCATGTCGCTTTTATTATTCTCATGACAGAAGGGGTTCGGAAAGATATATATCTTCTACAGGCTACTGCCTCTGATGCTGCCAACGCACCCCCCATCTCACCACTATCTATATATACGTAGCGTATTTATGGCCAGAAGGTAAAAGCGTTTATGGTGGACTTTTTGCGATTTTAGTTCTAACAGCTGATTTTTTAAATATTTCTGAAACTAAAAAGTTTTGATAAAAATTTTTTTAACATAATTCGAAAAAAACCCGGGTCGCAGTGCCAAAACCCTGCCGACAATATAGTGTATTTGCTTATATTATGCGATCTTAAGTTGGTTTTTGGGCAAAATAAAAAATTTGACTCCTTAATACACCCCTTAAAATAACATTTTTTTTCTTAATTTCAATATTATTATCAATCGAACCTTTATACCAAATTATATACAACTTTCAGTAAATAATTCACTAACTGCAAACTAGTGTTTTCATAAAATTTGTAAGTCCGGTCCTGTCGGGCCGATTTTATTAAAAGTTTAGGGACACTTTTTACTTATTACCAGAGGGTTAAATTTCAATTTTGAAACGATTCGGTGAATTTTTTCGGTATTTTGGGGCCCAAAAACATTTTTCAACCCCTAAAAACTACCCTTAAAATGGCCCGATTGGGCCCATTTTAAATAGGGTTCGTGCGGTGGTGAATTCTAACATGCGGGCCAAATTTCGTTAAAATCAATTAACTCTTTCGAAAGTTATTGCCCGCACACATATATATATATATATATATATATATATATATATATATATATATATATATAAACATTTTCAAAAATGGTGCCAAAGTGTTTAGGAGGTTATGAAACGTCGAGAAATTTTGATCCGACCCCTAGGTCACGCCATCCGACCGATGCCAATAGTGTATGTTGCCATATGGCAAATACACTAAAAATAAATAGAATAAGAATCTGTTATAAAAAATACAGACTGATTTTTAAGTTGATTCTTTTTTTTTAACAGCGTGTAGAAATCAAATAGACGAACAAATATTTCAAGTAACTTTTTTATCAAAACTCAAAAATAAAATAGAAACAGACATTCTAAGTGACCATACACACTGCACAATTTTTAAAATATGTATTCTTAACCTATCCTAGCACTGGCCTTGCCAAGTTGGATAGGTTTATTCCAAATGATTTTGTAAATATAGCATTGTGTATAATCAATATTTTGGTGGAATAAATTATTATTATTATTATAAAAAAAAAAAAAAAATTTAAAACGAAGTCGGTCCTGGCGTTATGTTATATGCCACTATAGAAATATGTTATATCTTTTTTTTCTTTTGTTTATATTGTTACCAGTCCAGCACACGAGGGCTGTTGCGTGGTATTGCTGACTGCTTATGAAAACGTTTAACTGGAATCACATTAAGGGTTGATGCCCAGCACTACACTGTATTTTAGGGATAACTAATTAACTTTTGTTTACACTAAATAATTAATTTATTAAGTTGATTGACCATTTCCGTTTAAGTCGTCGTTCACCAGGACTACTTCCGAGATTAAAATGCACCGGGGCACTCGTTTAAGTTATTGAAGAACTTCGTTACGCTTTTTTTTATAAACTGTTCAACTGTCATAATTTTATTTCAAATAGGCACCGAAATACTTGAAAATGATATAACATATTTCTATAGTGACATAACATATCGCCAGGACCGACCTCCTAATTTTAAAAAAGTAATTAAACTTCGAAAGGCTGTTTCCCTCTTATTTTTGAGTTTTGATAAAAAAATACTTGAAATATTGTTTCGTCTATTTGATATCTACACGCTGTTAAAAAAAAGAATCAACTTAAAAATCATCCTGCGACCTGCATACTATAACAGGAAAAATAACATTATAGCGCATGTCTTTTGCGTTTGCATCTCAAAAAAACCCGGGTCGCAGTGCCAAAACTCTGCCGACAATATAGTGTATTTGCTAATACAGGTATTGTGACTTTATTAAATGAAATTAAGTTTGTTTTTGGACAAAATAAAAAAAAATTGAACCCCTTAATACACCCCTTACAATAATAATTTTATTAGTTGAAATATTGTTATCAATCCAACATCTGCACCAAATTAAATACGACCTTCAGTAAGTAAATTCGTATACGCAAACTAGTGTTTTCATAAAATTTGTAAATCCGGTTCTGTCGGGCCGATTTGCTTATAATTTTAGGAGCACTTTTTAATTGCTACTAAAGGGTTAAATTTCAATTTTGAAACGATTCTGAGAATTTTTTCGGTATTTTTGGGCCCAAAAACTTTTTTCAACCCCTAAAAACTACCCTTAAAATGACCCGATTGGGCCCATTTTAAATAGGCTTCGTGCGGTGATGGATTCCAACATGTATGCCAAATTTCGTTAAAATGAATTAGCTCCTTCGAAAGTTATTGCCCGCACATATAAATATATATATATACGTATATAAATATATATATATACATATATATATAAACATTTTTAAAAATGGTGCCAAAGTGTTTAGGAGGTTATGAAACGTCGAGAAATTTTGGTCCGACCCCTAGGTCCCGCCATCCGACCAACGCCAATAGTGTATGTTGCCATATGGCAAATACACTAAAAAATTGGGCTCTTCATATTTGCATATCAAACATCCTCCCAATATTTAATTTCAATCCGCTTAACTGTTTGACCTTAACAGTTTTTTTCCAAAAATATGTTTTTGGATTCGGGGGACCCCAAAACGAAAAAATAGTGTAAAATTTTGGAATGCGAATTTTGACGTAAATTAGTACCATTCTTCTGTTGCGAAGTTGGAAAAAGTATACGGGACGGATTTAATAACATCTTTTTTTTCCATAAGCCATTTTGTTTTTTTGTCGCAGATATAGGTATACGCGTATATAGTTCTCCTTGTGCACGACTCGATACTTGAAAGGACGGCCTAAATCCAGATCGATTGATCCGCATTATTAGAACGTCCGTCCGTCCGATCGGAATATTACCGATGAATTCGTCAATGACACCATTTTCTGCACATCAGCTAGTATAGCAAATTTTCACTATAGATATAAAATTATCTATACTAATAATAATAATATAAAGGGTAGAATTTCACTATTAAAAATCCTTGTCCCTAAGTAATATAGGCTATATTTTATTTTCGTTATCGAGCTGGGTAGAGTAGTGGTGACAGCACTAAACTCGCATTCGGGAGGTCCGGGTTCGAATCCCGGCGGGGGCAGATGTGGCTGGGACTTTTTCCTACTGCCTCTCGCCGGCCATCTTGATTGAGGTTTTCCATGGTTTCTCTCAATTAATTCCCGATAAATATCGAAATGGTTCCTTATTTGAGGCCATGGCCGATTACCTATCAAACTCCTAGTTCAAAAATTACCTACCTTATCCAATTTCTTATAATTCCTTCATTCGCCTATTGCTATGTTGAAGTTTTAAAAAATGTAGAAAAATAACGGGAAGTGTGGTAGATGGAAAATAGTAATGGTGCGAATGGCGTCTGTTATGACATAAAGTCGAGAAACGGGTGTTAAACGCATTATTATTATTATTAATTTTATTTTCATAAAAAAATAACAATTCCAAATAAACTGGCTAAATTTGTGTGCATGTTGGAAGTACAGTAATTTTATGGTGGAAGTACGGGGGTAATATAATAAACTTGATTCATTCGAGACCATTGTCTGGTATAAGAATACAATATTGACATATTAAAAAATGAATAAATAAAATGACATTAAAAGTACATAACTCATGTAATGTGGATCATTACATTTCTCCAAGTCGGCAAGAATTTAATGCTAATCTATTTTTTTTTGTTCCAGGTAAACAAAGTCCTGCTTGAATAACTGAAAACTCATGAAACTCTTACAAATGCGATGGTATGTGAATATTATTTTTTTATAAAATCTTATAAGTCGTTGCTCGTTAAATCCTCTCTTGCTTCTTACTATTTACAACCGTTAAAGCCAATTCAGACTAGCCGTTTTCGGTTACGATTCACCGGTCTGGTTGGGAGCTCGACCAATCAGGGCCTAGTCGTTCCCGATTGCGATTCGGTTCGAGCATTTAGGTTCAGCTCTAATTTCAACCGGACCGTTCGCAACCGTAGCCAATGAGAACGCTTGCTGAAGTCATGTGACTAGCCAGCTGTTTTTGTTGACGTTTAACTGCACATCAAACGTCAAATCATATTTCGAAATTGCGCATGCGCACCGAGAATAATTGTAGAACCGAATCGGGATAGTGTGAGCAGCCTAGATTAATCGAAAACCGAACCGGACCGGTGAATTGTAACCGAGAACGGCTAGTCTGAATTGGCTTTTAGTCACCATTTCTCGATGCCGTGAAGAAACTGTGGTATTTTAGTCACAGTTGGAGTCACGAAGAAATAAAAAAACTGTTCCTCTTAAGGTAACTGTTTACTAGGTGCTCAGTATCCCCACATAGCTCTAAGTTTTATACAAATTTTTGTACAAAAAAATTAAATTTGAAATACTTAATTTATTGAGCAAGCCAAATCTATTTTTCAACTACGTTCGTAAAAAAAAACTTCAAAATGTTTATTTGCCTTCGCATAACTCGTGACGTGCTATAAAGAAATATTGACGAATATCACGTTTCGTGATTCAATTTTTAGGGTAAAAATATGTGTTTTTTGAAATTTTTAAGGAACAAGTCAAATTTTGTGAAGCTTAATGCTTATCACAACTAAAAAAAAAACAGTAATAAAATTAATTTTGCGACTGCAGTTCGAAATTTACCGAGAGCATATTTTGCAATGTGAGGGATCAGTTACCTTCAGCGTAGACTTAACGAAAATCTACTGTAAATTGTCTGTCTCTACCTCCAGCTATTGTCTCTCTCTCACTCTAATCTCTATTCCCGCCCATCTTCTTTTCTATTTGATATATGTACTTAATATACGCCGAAAGGGACGGGACGCACATTACCTTTACATGATAAACTGCGTGTTTGCAGTGCGTCGCATTTTTATTTCAAAACGAGCCTAAAACTATGTTGTCGATCGATTTGACGTTCATTAAACTTTAAACTAATATAATAGGTGTGTTTGGTATCGTACTCTAGCTCAAAAAATTATAATGAGCTTCACCCTCATAAGCTCACATAAGATGTCTAACTTCTTTAGTTTTTATATTATTCCCAGGTTTAATTTTTTGTTATGTCAAACTAATTAATAATAGAAAACACTATCACGGGTAATTGGAATAATGAAAATAAATCAATTTAAACACTCATTGATTGCAACGTTTCGTCTTTTCTTTAAGACTTTTTCAAGCTCTAAAAATTTTTTACAAAAATTAACATTCATATATTAAAAAATATTAAACATTATGGATTAAATAATTTACTAAAAAGAAACAATGGTGTGACTAACCTCAATATGCTTAAATGATAGTAAAACTATGCTATAATATGCAATTTGGCTTTACAATTGTTTTTTGTAATGCCAAATTGCATATTATATCATAGTTTTATTTATTTATATTTTACATAGACCTGAATAATACCACTATGGATGAATTTTTTATTATATGAATGTTAATTTTTGTAAAAAATTTTTAGAGCTTGAAAAAGTCTTATTAAAGAAAAGACGAAACGTTGCAATCAATGAGTGTTTAAATTGATTTATTTTCATTATTCCAATTACCCGTGATACTGTTTTCTATTATAACATATATCTGGAATTGAACTTTAAAGACTAATTAATAATTAAATTAAATAATATTTACATTTAAATACATTTAAATAATATTTACACATACACGCTATAAACTTCTGTTTTTGTCAGTTTTATGTAATTTAGGAGACAAACTAACGTCCTCTTTCGGGGACAATTCTACTTCCTCTTGATTTTTACTTTTTACATGTGGCTAAAGAAGTTAAACTTCAAAAAAGTGTTGACCCTTTTTATACTCTATTGCAACAAGGTGTGCTGATCTGTTACTTATAAGTGTGAACATGTGGTGAACCTAACGTACACTTTTCAGAGTAAATTTCATTGAGTTATCTACTCTATTCTAACCAAACACACCTTATATTCCGATATGGAAGCACGCTTCCCCATTTCCTATATTCCTCCCAGTGATATGACATAATTCTGCACCAAGCTATTTCATATTTCTCGATGCGGTCGTTTTCCTTCCTACCCCCAGGTTCTTCGCAGAGCTCGTGCCTTTGTTTTAAACGCTTACTTAACATGTAATGTGAACTTATATGCTATATCATACTACCTGCGTATAAAGAATATAGAGTTTGACTCATTAGTGACCTTCCATCTCGAATTCGTTAAGAGCAAGAACGGATCTGTGTTTTTCGGTGACTTATTGAAGTCTAATGGGGCCCTATTTTCTGTTAGATTAAGAATTTTAAAATTGACTTTTAAAATTTATTTTTAATAACATCAAAATCGAACGAGAAAGTTGACCTGATCAAACAAATAATACTATAAACTAACTCCGAAAGTTGTCAAAATTCACCCCAAAAAAATCGTCAAAATTCAGCCGGAATTTTGTCAAAATTCACTCAAAAAATCGTCAAAATTTACCAATAAAGCTTATCAACATTATCCAAAAATTATCAAAATTAATTCAAATTTTTTTATTAAAATCTGCTTGAGAATTATACCTTACTAAAGACTGTATAGAATTTGATGCAGAAGATGAATTAATAGAACAGAGACGAAATTTTGAAATTAAGAAAAATTGTTAATTTAAGAGGTGTCTTAAAGGGGTTAAAACGAACTTAAGTTAACATAATAAAACCACACTGCCTGTATTAGCAAATATACTGTATTGCCATGGGGTATGGCACTGCGACCCGTTTTTTTTTGCCTCCGCTGTGAAGTCGATGACATACCTACATTGATCGCGTAGTCATTATTATTAAGTATTAATTTTGGAACGAGAACAAATCGTAAAAAGGGAACAACCGATAAATCATTAATTTCTTCATCAGCATGGTCGTCAATGAAAATTTCCTATATTTGAACAAAAATTGGAACTAGCTGGTATGCTCAATCAAACAAATGACGGAGCACACGATAACAATGCGTCATTGTTAGAACAATTGATTGTTCTGTGCAAACATTTAACAAATTATGGCTTGACATTTCAATGGATGCCAGAGCAACACTATTCGAGTCGATGATTGAATCTGCTTTAACATTTACTTTCCGTGCCTGTTGGCGAATTTGATTCACCTGTTGCGTTCTCATTAATCCTGCAGATGGTAGTCATCAACCCCTCGTGCGGTTGTACTAGCAGGAATACTCTTATTATCATTCTTAAATCGATCTTCTTTCTTCGTAGAAATAGACATGTTACGATGATTCGCAAAAAATAACGATTTTTTATAGCGCTGTCGAACTAAAACCCATCACATTCTTTGCTAAGTATCGTCTTGATTATTATTGAAGTCATACTTCTTTTGACGCATAGAGAGTAAAATTTTAGGGATGCAAGGGAAGTATGAAGTTGGCCACGATAACGAAAATTCGAAATTAGAAGTTAGGTCATAATAAACCCAAACAGAAATGACAGATGGACGAAATCAGTGCACTTTCTGCCATCTGAAAACTATAACGAGCGGTGTAGCGTAGTGATGAGAGCACTAGACTCACATTCGGAAAGTACTAGGTTCGAATCCCGGTGTGATTAGGGCTTTTTCCTACTGCCTCTCGCAGAGAAACGGTAACTCCTGTACCATCCATCTGGTTGAGGTTTTCTCCATGGTTTCCCTCAAATAATTCCAGATAAATAACGAAATGGTTCTTTATTTAAGGCCATGGCCGATTAATTACCTATCTATCTTATCCTAATTTTTTATAGTCCTATATATTGTAATTAGGTTTTGACAGTTTGTAGGGTATAATTAAATAAACAGGTACTTAATGGAGGAGGTACCGCCTTTCCCCCAGTGGACGCTGGAGTGTTCCATGGGGGCGAATCCAGTGGCAAATGGAGGGCGTTGAGGCTGTCAAAAAGGGCTGCTGTGGCGTTCGGCGTAATTAGAAAAAAAATATAGTAAAATACGTTTAAAATAAGGTAGACAGGACGGAGTACCAAGAATTTGGTGAAAAAAATTATTTTTTTCGAAAATGTGTTTGGAACTTTCAAAAAAATTTGTTTCCAAATTTTTTTTTAGAAAATTGAGCAAAATTTTTATTATACTTTATTACTTTTATTTTTTGAAGTGCTGAAAAGTTTTTGTGAAAAACTTATCTGCAAAATTTTTTGAAAATTATTTTTTTCGATTAAATAGTTTTTGAAATGATATTTGATATTAACTATTATATTTTTCCAAAACATGCAAACTTCCGTTTCTATATGCAATACCAACTGTGTTTGTAAAATAGTTAACTACAGATATGAGATAACCAATAGAAAACGACAGTCTCCAGAAAGCGGGCGTGTGAGAGAAACAACCAGAGGATGATTTCTTTCTCTAATACGTACAAACATACCTTTTGTGTTTGAGACAAACGCGACAGTGACGAAGTAGGCCGTCAGTGGCCAAATGCGGAACTAACATAGGTGTGGTGGAATATGTGTCAGTTATCAAGATACGTTCACGGAACAGCGAGACAAGAAAGATAGGAATTTGAAGCACGTGCTCAAAGACTTTGAGGAATGCTTCAGTAAACCTCGGTAAGGTAAGCTGTCCGTCCTGTTAGTATAACCTGCGTTGTGATCACGTATGCGTCCGTCAGTACCCCGCTCTACCCTAGTGCACGCAATTGTATGTGTGTAGCTTTAGCTTTGAATTTTTTCGCTGATAAGATTAATTAAGATTTATGAAGTATATATTCATGACGTCATTAGAATATTTAACGATATGTTTCTTTTTCGAAAGTTTGTGTTGAAAAATATAGAATTATTTGTTTGGTTTCTTATGGCACGCCGTTTAAATAGTTTTATGCAGAGGAAGATATACGAAAAACTGCTTCTTTTATTTATGTTGTGGCATAAATAAAAGTATTAAGCATTATGAAAAAAAATTATTTATTTTATCCCGTAACATAATGATATTTGAAAAAATATTATTATGTGTAGGTACAAATTATTAATATTATTTCATGAAAGTAAATCATAATAAAAAATATTTAAATTATGCTACTTCATAATAGTAATTGAGTAAAAGCATTTAAATTTATGTCATCACATAATAATATTGTATTTTTATTATGTAGTAGCATAATAATGATCGAGGTTTTTCGTATCTCTTCTCATGTAAATGCATTTAAATTTATGTCATCACATAATATTGCATTTTTGTTATGTAGTAGCATAATAATAATTCGAGGTTTCTCGATCATGTTTGTTTTGACTTTTGATTTTATGATCATTTTTCTGCTGCTATCAAATAGTAAAACGGCGTGCCATAGTTTCTGTGAGTAATGTAACTACTTAATAAAGAAAAAAACGGTCAAGTGCGAGCCAGAGAGGGTTCTGTACCAATCGGTTTTCCGTGCGAACTTTAAGACTTAGGCGTTTCGTTTAGGTTTTCCTGTAAAATATGAGTGTCGCCCTATATTCCGTATTTTTTTCAAAATTTTATACTGAGTAGTTTCGGTGGTTAGGGTAAGAGGGGGTAGGTCATTCTCGATTTTTGTATATTTTTTTTTTTGCTTTTTAAAATTCTAATAAAATATAGTCGTATTTCTAATAGCGAACCTTTCATTTGATACGTCACGTGATTTTAATTTGCCCCCCCAAAATTAACTACTATAGTGAAAGTAGCTTTTGAATTAATCCGAAATAAACTGACAAACAGATAGACAGACAAACATCATAAAAAATTAATTTGGTGTAGGAAAGTAAATACATACTTCATTACAGCAATTACGGATTAATTGACGATTTTAGTCATATCTATTGATTGGTCTTAACACATATTCTGTCATAGAAGAACACTCCCTTTATAAAGTAAGGTGTAGTTTGGCAGGCACTTAAATTAGTCGTTTTTTATTAAAAAAAATCGATTTTTCTATCTCAAAAATTTATCTGCTCCTATTTTTAAAATGGTAGTCGCAGCTCGGATTGATATAATTGTATGTGGTGGAAGTCTCGGGTTTTTAGAAGCGTTGATGGTGGAGGCGCGGGTATAAATACTGAAATTCTAATCGACATCTTTTTAAATGAATTTTAATTTATTGAAAATAAAAATGGCGGACTCGTACCATTTTTTTTCTATAAAAACTGAATTGTGACATTTTTCAAATACATAATTGATATAAATAGATTAATAACGGTGCGTAGGCGTGGTAGTATGCTAGTTCTATATCCAATATATAGATTATAGAGTATTAAACTATATTGGATTATTTACATACATGGCTTAGCTTTTGAAATCAGATAATTTACAGTTGAATTAATATCCTATGTAAAGGGAGAGATACATGCTCATTGATATAAAGGTGCAGGAATATAAACAGTGGCGTAACACGTTATTTTTATTCAGCGTTAATTGATGACCTCTTCAGTCGTTTGAGTCGAGTTGGAAAAAAAAAATTAGAAATAAAATATCGCTAATAAAAATATAAGTCGGTGAATACACCTTATGTTTGAATTGGCTGGACGTAAAATGCCCTGTATTTCGAACGGTAATTTACAAATCGAGGCTAATGCATGCGTATCTCTAAAACAGAGACAACGATTTAACATAATAGAAAAATCATTGTTTACTGTTGCGTCCATTTTAGTGTTAATTGTGAATATTATCCGGAAATTGAAACAGGCAAAAAACATCTAACTATCGATTATTACTTCTGCAACGTTTCGACCTTTATTAGGTCTTCTTCAGGCATCGTAATATCCAGATAATTAATGAATCCCTTTTGATTGAGTAATGACCATTGTAAAACGACGAAATATTTGGGTAAGAAAAATATTTATATTTTAATTTGTTAATTGTGTGAAATTGACAATATATTTTATAAAAAGAAACCAGAATTATTATGAACATTCTAATCATGTGATTTAACTCAATGAATGTTCATAATAATTCTGGTTTCTTTTTATAAAATATATTGTCAATTTCACACAATTAACAAATTAAAATATAAATATTTTTCTTACCCAAATATTTCGTCGTTTTACAATGGTCATTACTCAATCAAAAGGGATTCATTGATTACGATGCCTGAAGAAGACCTAATAAAGGTCGAAACGTTGCAGAAGTAGTAATCGATAGTTAGATGTTTTTTGCCTGTTCCAATTTCCTGATAATATTCACAAATAATAGAAAAAGTAACCAAACATGTAAAATTCTCGTTGGCGGGTCGTTCTGCAACAATAAGACTTGAAAAGGAAAACCTCGCACAAATTTTTCATTTAAAAAAAAATATGGTTGTTGCGCCGGCTAAAAGTGAAAGTTGTGGTGCGTAGAGCACCCAATAACTCATAATGAAAAAACGACTTCAGTGACGCTTTGCTACAATTGAACGTAACGAAAATTGAAACAAGCCCGTCTTACTTTATAAACGTAAGTAGTAGGGCAATTGATATTTCCCTTTTCCCATCTAGTGGCGAGTATATGTAAGTGTTTCACTTTTCATTACGCTTCCATTTCTTAACATGCAAAGTTACACTATCGTGACAAAAAAATTCCCTTCGAAGGAATACTCCGTGCAATTGATATTTCCTTTTTCCCATTGAGAAACGAACATATATGTAAGTGTTTCACTTTTCGTCACGCTTCAATTTTTTAACATGCGAACTTGCACTACCGTTACAAAATGTTCCCATCGGAATCACTGTTTAAAAAAAATCATCTTCACTTAGAATTTTAAATTGTGATTACGTAGAATTTTGTGATTTTCCATGGTGACAAATAATTTATGAGGCGGCGCTGTTTATTTCGATACTGTGTTTATGTACTGACGTAAAGCAAGATACAAATGGGTAATTGCACTAATACGGTTAAACCTCTTAATTGTCCCACATTACTTGTGTTGTTATTCATATAGGCTACATATGTATATTATATAATATACAATATTACGTAATATGAATTGGAGACCCTTCAATAGATTTTAACAAACCCGTTTGATAAGCCTCAGAATTGTCATAACTAGGACTGCTGTCATTAATTAATACTGTTGTGCAATTATTTCGTCATTAATACGTATTATATTAAATATAACTAAATAACCGGAAGTATAGTTCTCTATTACGCGCTTTACTGATTCTTGTGACCTTGGTTCTCGATCTGGGGGCACGATACTGCCCCCACCAAGACGATCCAAAAGAAGCGGGACACTACCTACCTTTTCTAGAAGCGTTTCGTCGTATTTTTGAGCCGTTATAGGTTCGGTCTGAATAATTCTAGGAAGCTGAAATTTTTAGGATAAGTTGTCCTTAGCCGGCTTATCAAACATACCAAGTATCAATTACCTAGTTTTTATGGTTTCAGATTTATAGACATCTGAAATACGTCGATTTCGTGACTCACTGACTTACTGACTGATGGTCATCAAAACCTCCAAGGTACTTCCTGAAGTCCTAGAAGGCTGAAATTTGGTATGTAGGCTAGGATTTGCATATAAACAACGGAAAATTTTAGAAATCAGAAACTGTCCTCCTCCAACCCCTCGTATAGTGAAAGCATTATGAACTTGTGAGCCTTGGCAACCAACTTTGCACGAAATGTTTTTGGTGGGTTTATACCTTACAAGTTTGGCAGTACCCAATTCCATTATACAGGTATGATTGAATTTTTTTTTGAATGCATGAAAAACAAATGGGACATGTTACAAAATAAAAGAAAACCGCAATAAAAAACGGTGAATACAATTTATGTTTGAATTAGCTGGACGTAAAATGTCCTGCATTTCGAACGGTAATTAACAAATCGAGATGCATAGACCTAACTAACGCTAATGCAGTATCTCTACAACAGAGACAATGATTTAACAAAAAAACGAAACAAACGGTTTGTGGTTCTGTCGTTCAACTGTCGGTGCGCCCCAGCCTCCCACCGACACCACTCAACTCTGTTGGAGGTTGTCCTAGTCGCTGTGCGGTAGTATGCATTAATGCAAATAATGTAATCATGTAATGTTTGTAAAAAAGTAAAAAGAACTTTTCGTTGCAGTATAAAGCTTTGTATAAAGACTTCAGTTGTTTCGTTTAAAACCGGTATAATCCGGCGAACGCCGTTATCACAGGCGTAGATTCGGATGCTAGACAAATTAAACAGTGTTTTGATTTTTCTAGAATCATCGATAATTGTTCTTTCTGGATTACACAGACGTACAATTTTTTAAACACAGCTAAGGTTATGTTTGTGGTCTTATAATTTATATATATTTTACGTTTGTTCCATTTTCAAAAGTAACATTTTTAGTGCCTGAATAAAGTAACTTTTTAACTATTAATAAAGGATTTTCTACTGTTAAATCCATAATTTAAAAAAAATACAGGTATAATACTCATCACGGTTCTAAAAGGTTCTGAAGTTAGTCACAAACAGCGTCGCAAATGCATATTATGGTTGTTTTGTGAAAAAGGAACACTCCTGCCACCTCCCAGTTACCGGCACAGTACGTGCACTCGTCGGTGATTGGTTAACGTTCGTTGTCTTGTCAATTGTCGCGTTCCCGCTATAAAGTACAGTCCAGTATGCCATTATTGTTTCTTTGATTTCAAGATGCCTAATACGGTGATTCAGATTAATTTGTCTGCTGAGAACCCCCAAAGCCCCACACCAAGTACGAGCAGGATGGATGACTTTAGTGCAAGGAATTAGATTAATGAAAAATTAAAAATAATAATATAGCGCGAGTTCGTAGTTTTTCAACCGACTATACCTGCGCAAGTCTCCATCTTCCGAGCCTTTCAGATCCATGGCACTTACTATACTGAGGTTATTTAACTGTCAAAAGTTGTTATTCATTCAGGACATGTCTATGAAAAACGACTAAAGCTCAAAAAAGTATAAACTAATAGCTTTTAAGAAATTCCGTCCGATGTCGCTAGTATAACCTTTGTTTTATGAAATAACTATTTTGCAACATATTCGTTGCCTGCTGCGTACGGAACTTCCGTAATAGAGAAAATTTTACCTTCAGTGTGCCAAAAGAAGTATAACTTATTATGCATTCTTTTTGCAACTCTGTTTTAAACACAGATGTAAAAACTATATAAGAATTAAACCAAAAAAATGGCCATGAGCGATTTTCCTTTGTGAGTTTCGTCCTCCCACAACGGTTTGTTTCGTTTCTGTGTTGCGATTAAGATTCCGATACAGGACACGGATTTTCGCAATTGAACAGTGGCAAGCGCTGATATATAAACCCAAGCAGGTAGTGGATTAGTGACAAGAATAATTCCTTCAAGTGGAATGTTTCTGTTAAACCCGGCACGTTTCAGTTCTTGCGATGCATTGTTGTGCGCGACGGTGTCTTCTATTCACACAAAACCAAACGGCGTTTTACCGAATCTCACTGATTCGCATGTTAAGTGTAACGGCATTCAGTTATCGCATTTCTTCAGTATAACTGTCATCATGTGTTATCTAGGCCTAGTACCAATTTGTGTTTCTAATTTATTGTGTTCCTGCAGATATCCGACAGTAATAAATCAAAGTGGGTGCGTGTATTTATGTACGCGCGTTTTGAAGTTATACTTTTTTGGCGTGATTAAAAACTAATTTTTACATGCAAATAATGTATTGCAATAAAATCATCAAAAAGTTTATGAACAATAATAATAATAATGTGTGTAACGTCCGTTTCTCGACTTTATGTCATAACAGACGCCATTCGCACCATTACTATTTTTTCATCTACCACTTCCCGTTATTTTCTACATTTTTTACAACTTCAACTTATGTAATAGCAATGGGCGAATGAAGGAATTATAGAAAATTAGGATAAGGTAGGTAATTTTTGAACTAGGAGTTTGATAGGTAATCGGCCATGGCCTCAAATAAGGAACCATCTCGATATTTATCTAGAATTAATTGAGGGAAACCATGGAAAACCTCGATCAAGATGGCCGGTACAGGAATTACCGGTTCTCGGCGAGAGGCAGTAGGAAAAAGTCCCGGCCACATCTGCCCCCGCCGGGATTCGAACTCGGTACCTCCCGAATGCGAGTCTAGTGCTGTCACCACTACTCTATCCAGCTCTGTTTATGAACAATATTAGTAGTACAAATATACAGTGGACCCCCGGTAATCCGGCCCCCGTCTAATCCGACACCCCCTGTAATCCGACATGGTCTATTATTTATTATTGAATATTTTTTTGACAATCTTCGCTAATGCATGATTGAACAAGTTCAGAGTACATATACCTATATAACATCTAGAATCTTATCATTGGATCTGTAATTTTTCGGAGTACAAGGTACTCTTTTGTAAAAAATTCCGGACTATAGGAGGTCTTAGGCAGTATTCTATAATCCGAAAAATTCGATAGTTCGACACTGCCCTGCAAAATGTTTGTCGGATTATCGGGGGTCCACTGTATATGTACCAATGTGTGTGCAATAACTTTCGAAAGAGTTAAGTGATTTTAACGAAATTTGGCCCACATGTTGTAATCTATCACTACACGAAGCCTATTTAAAATGAGCCGAATCAGACCATTTTAAGGGGTGTATTTAGGGGTTGAAAATAGTTTTGGGTTCTAAAAACACCGGGAATATTCTCGGAATTGCTTCAAAATTGAATGTTAACCCTTTAATATCAAATAAGAAGTGCTTTAATAAAAATTTTAGGGGCAGTAGTTTCGGAGTTAAGGGAGGGGGGGAATGGTCAATTGTTTATCTATTTTCTTAAATAACTTGAAAACTATTTATTTTAAAATTATAAAAAAATATATTTGAGACCCTTACTATAAGCCCTTTCATTTGATATGTCACACGGTACAGTTTGCTAAACTTTTTTTTTAATTTTCTAATTTACCCCCATGTTCAAAATTCAATTATTTACGTTACACGTCCGTCTTATGGTCACCGACTTATATATGTGTACCAAATTTCAACTCAATCGGTCCAGTAGTTCGGCGCAAATTGGCTTTGACAGTGGGACGGACAGACACACGAGTGATCCTATAAGGGTTCCGTTTTTTCCTTTTGAGGTACGGAACCCTAAAAAGAAACATCTTAAAAATCACCTGTATATATAGATAGATAGAATCCGCAGGTACGGCACCAGGAAGTGTGTTCAACGGACGTGGCAAGAAGTAATCCTCTTTCAGGAGTAGGATTACGTTCAATAAAATGTTCGACGCTAGAATTATATCGGCAACACAGCGTCCTGCCGTACCTACTTGACGGCTGCACTACTTTACTTTACGCGAAGTTGATACAATAAATACCTATTATTTGATACATTATTATATCAACCAATAAGTGCAGTCGCATTTAATTTACTTCGTTTTCGATAACTGCATTTCTCACCGAGCGGTGTGACGTAGTGGTGAGAGCACTTGACTCGTATTCGGGAGATAGACAGACATTCGTAACTATATCTGTATAAAAGACGATGTATATGTATGTACTCGTATGTTATCCATGGACTCCAAAACGGCTCGACCGATTTTAATGAAATTTTCAGACAATCTTTAGATTAGCCCAGCGGATGATCTTATGAAGTTTGTTAGCGATCGGATCAACAGATTTTTTTTGTTGGTAATTTTGATTTTTATTCGATTTTTGAACATTCACAATTAAAAGCAATTGAATTCGAGCAAATTCAATACATGCTGAGAATTTTATGAGAATGATTCTCATCTTTTATGGCTATAGATAATTAGTGCTATCCATTCGAAGCCAAACCGGCCCGCTAGTACTCTATACAAAATAAAATTGAAGTGTCTATAATGTTAAAATAACAGCTTTTTACGAAATGCATATTATGAAAGTAGATACAGTATTAATATAAAAAAAAAACAGTTTTTAAAATTTTTGTCTGAATGTTTGTTTCGGCTAATCTCCGAAACGAGTGAACCGATTTTGACGGGATTTTCACTGGCAGATAGGTGATGTTATAAGGAGTAACTTAGACTACTTTTATTTTAGAAAAATAATTACGGTAAGAGCCATGAAATTGTGAACAAAATCGGATTCAAATAGGGAAGTGTACATCGAATATAAACAGTAGTAAATAATGATAGAGTTCAAGATTCCACTACTGTTGTAGCTGCCGAGCAGGTTATAAAGTTACCGCTATTTATAATATTAGTATGAATAATACAGTTAGAAGATAAAAACGGTTTAAAGAATCGTCATCTGCGTAGTGACCGAGTAGGGGGCGCCTTTACTGTATAATATCTAAGTGGGGACTGTACTAGGGCAGTGGCATTAATCAATATCTGAACACGTATACAATATCGGAGCTATTTCAAACAGATAATTCAGTACGTATCTGTCCCTGGAGATTAATATAATTCGCTTGTTCCAAATGTTATCTACGCGTATATTATGTAAATACTTCCCCAATAATACATAAAGTATAACATACAATACATTTTCAGTTTTTCTTTATGTATATTATTTTTATTGTGGACTATAGACGCGCGACAACTTCGCTCACTTAATTACACCAAATAACATAAATAACTTAAAACTAAACGACATCACAAAATATCCATGAGAAAAAACTGGATTCGAACTCACGACTATCCGATCAAGAAGCCAGCACATTAACCACTGGACCACACTGTTCTCTCTTTATGTATTATATTTGAGCTATGTCTTATGAAAAAGTAAAAGTTCCATAGCGTGCTTATAAACATTTATATAACTAAGGGCGATAAGTGAGAAATATAAAGCCGTCCGCAGACGGCTCGACTGTTTGCAATTTGAGTTTCAAACCGATTCACGTTGCAATCGTTCTGCGACGTTTCAGCCGTCAGAGAATGGGGAGCCGCACGTGGGTCGACAGCAACACGACCGAATTTTGAAGTTAATTTCAAACTGGTTGTGTGCGACCGTGTTTGTAGATCGAGAAGCAATTTGAGTTGCATGCTGTTGCGAAATGTTTCTTCTGTAAGGTAGGCGCAGCCATCTTTACCAATTCAGATTTAATCGCGTTCGTGTGAGAATAAAGAACCTCAATCGATTGCAAACCGATTGCACAATAGTCGCGTCCTGAACCGGTTTGAAACGCAGGCCTCAAAACAGTCGATTCGTGTGTGGAAGGCTTAAGGTAAAGCAACCATCTTTATCACTTCAAATTCCGTCGCGCTCGTCTGCGAACAAAGACAATCGATTGCAAACCGGTTGCACAATAGTCGCATCCTAAACCGGTTTCAAACTAAAATTGCAAAACAGTCGATTCGTGTGCCCCCGGACTAATAGAACAGGAATCGAATTTTGAAGTTTCTAAAGTGAATCAAAACATTGGCAGTAGATAGGTTAACAGAGTTTAAATAAGTTTCTATTAAAAAAAAAAATGCAGATTCTCTTTTGTTAACAATAAATGTTGAAATAAAAGTTCTGATTTGAAACACTTTGAAAAAGTAACAGCGTATAGTACCTTTGTGTGTACTTCAGACAAATAGTTTCAGTAAAAGCACCGTTTAAATATAACAATACTCTGCAGGAACACGTCGTATCAAAGCGTCGCGTCGTTTTATAGATACACAAAAAAGAGAAGAGAAAACAAATGACTGGAGCGAATGCAACGTTGCTGTCACGCATTCACCTCGTCATTAACACGTTTGTGTATTCCTCGTTAACGAGTCGGTTTTGCAATCCCCACCCAAATGAAGCTCTACTAAAGATCACGCTGTACTTAGGATTACTGCACTTGTAAACTGACGTCTAGCTGTGACCACACTGCAAAATGACTTAAGTCGAAAAAGTATGCTTCAAGTAAGGAGTGCGAGAGTCGCATTTACATCCATCTAACTATATATATATAAATCGATGTTCCCTATGTACTCCAAAACGGCTGGATCGATTTTAATGAAATCTTTAGATTAGCCCAGCGGGTGATCCTGTGAAGTTTGGAAGCGATCGGATCAACAGAATTTTTTTTTTGTTTTTTGGCAATTTTTAATTCTCTTTGATTTTTGAACATTCACTATTAAAAGCGATTGAATTCGCGCAAATTCAATACACGTTGAGAATTTTATGATAATGATTCCCATCTTTTATGGCTATAGATAATTAGATTACTATAGACCGGGCCGCTAGTACTATTGCAAATGCGAAACTAACCCTGTCGGTCTGTCTATTTGTCTGTTAATTTTTTACGCCTTTTTAACCCACTGAACAGATTTCGGAGATAGATTGTATCCTGAGGAAGGATATAAGCTACCTTTTATCTAAAAAAAAACCTGAAAGGGGTATAATAAGGAATGAACCCATCAAGTTAGCGATATGAAAATTCATGTTTACACTTTTGGTAAGAAATAAAGAACTACATATTTCAGCGTTTTTGTAAACTCGTCCCTCAAGGGGGTAAAATAGGGTACGATTTTAACATTCACATTTTATGATCTGAACACAACAAAATACCTGAAAATATAAAAAATAATCTAATTTGAAAACAAACTTTACTTAACGAAACCAATTACAGTTTTAAAAATTATCCCTAATATGTCACAAATTACTGTTTCTTTTTTATTTAAAAAAATTGTGATTTTTAATATTTAAAAACAAAATAAGATTCATACGTTGTGTGATTAGAGCAATACACTAATTTTATATACTTAAATTTTCTAAAGTGTAATGACTTCTCCTATGTTTTATTGGAGCAATAAAATTATTACAATTATTATTACGAAAATATAAAGCAAATTTACAAAATGGATCCAATAGTGTTTATGAAAAGCCTATTTACTGTCGCATATAATATTCCCTGATTCACCTCTAACTAGGAGTTTTCTTTTGAAATGAATCTTTTTCATCATTTATTTATAATACATTATAAAATTATATATCTCTATATTTTGTGTATAGAGCCATGTATATGCAATATTATCATAAAATATTCGGTGTAAAGAAAATCAAATAGATTTTCTTCCGCTTTGACAGTTTTTAATAAAACACGTTACATAGCATCTGTAATCACAAGACAAAACTGCTTATGTGTCTAATATTTTCAGTAAAATAAGTTCTTGCTTTAAACGAACACGTAAAACTTCTATTATTCGCAGCTATCCGCGTAACCGTTTTATTTTTATGGTATAGTTCAGGGGTCTCCATACTACGGCCCGCGAGGACTACCAATCCAACCCGCAGCAGCGAATCGGATATGCCCTTTATCCGGCCTGTCATAGTTTATTTAAGTGAATTATACAAAAAAATATCCAACGTTTTTATTTAATGTCCAAACTAAGAAACTTACATAATTAAACTGAACATCTTACTAACTGTAATAAGTATAACATAGATAGGTGAATCACATATTGAAGTAAAAGAAATATAATTTTATCAATGAGTTTTATGTATAGCTGTGACTTTCCACTGACGATTGTTTGCAGTTGTGGATCAAGTTTACTAGTGGAAATTATCAGCAGCGACTTCAAATGCTCATACGTTAATTTGAATCTGTAAATATTTTGCGAGTAATTTAAAACTGTATTCATGGTACGATGAACCCAGATGGCCCTTGAGACATAACGGAGGAGTCAGTGTATCCGTTACGCTAAACAGTTTGCATACCCCTGGTATAGTTAATAAATAATACCATCGCGAATCGAGGAGCTTCCAATACTAACTAGACGCAAATTATTGCATGCTTCAGAATTTTATTTTCACATAACTCTACTCTGAATATAACGTACATATTTGAGGCTTCAGAAAATTATTAGAAACTTGATATAAGCGCTTTCGCTTCAAGGCCATAGATATGAAAGAACAGTGCTATGATATATAATAGTTCGAATTGCCATCTGGTTGACGATGTGGAAGCTCTATTCAGTAAAGATTTAGAACGCTTATTTAAATTTTCGTCGATTTCATTCACGAAAATTGCAGCTTCAGCTTAATTAAAATTTTGATGACTTACGTTTGTAAAACCGTTTTTTTTTTGCTTTGTAATTAAATTGACAGCTCGATTTAATGAATATAACGACTTTGCACAAAAAAATGTCTACTTACCTAGAATTTGAAGGACATTACTCATTTTTCAACGAGGTTTGGTCTCGTAATAGTAATAATAATGTGTCTAGCATTTGTTTCTCGACTTTATGTCATAACAGACGCCATTCGCACTATTACTATTTTTTCGTCTACCACTTCCCGTTATCTTCTACGTTTTTAAAACTTCAACTTAAATAATAGCAATGGATGAATGAAAGGTTTGGTCTCATGTGACTATTAAAACTCGTTGGCCCTCGTTTTTAGGTTCAAGTCATCGTTTGGTTTCGTACATCTGATAAAAAAAAACGGAACCCTTATAGGATCATCCTCGTGGCTGTTTGTCTATCCGTCTGTCGCAGCTTATTCTCTCCGAATGTACAGGACGGAAAAAGTTGCAATTTGGTGCATATATCGAGTTAGATGACCAAATCACGGACGTGTAGTGTAAATAAATGAATTCCGATTTTAGGGATTTATTTTAGCGATCAAATTAGAAAATTAAAAAAATATATTTTTCAAGTGCATCATGTGATGTATTAAATAAAGGAGCTCGTTATGAGAAATACAAATGTATGTATATATTTTTTTATAATTTTAAATAGTTTAATAGTTTACAGTCACAGTCTTCTGGGTTAAAACTTATATAAATTAATTCTTTTTGGCGGTCTAATTATGAAATTGACATAATTAATATTTTAAACATAATGTCACATTTGTAGTAATATGACGTATATATTACTGCAAATGTGACATTCTGTTTAAAATTTTAATTATGTCAGTTTCATAATTAGATCTCCAAAATTAGCCCCTAAAAAGAATTAGGAACTAAAAACATAACTAGTGTTAAAATGTGATTTGAATTGTTTACGCAAACTTTTGTATACTTTGTATTTGAAAGCGTATAAATTTTGGACATTAAATATGTAGAATGAAACGAGTATAAAATTATTCTATAAATGCATTTTACGGTATAAAAATGCTGTAAAAAGTACATAAATTGAATACACGCGCCAACAGGTAGGGAGAAAGAAGCTACCTCGCGGCAAAATCCACTATTTCATGTATATTTTATAACTAAATGCACCGCAGAGTATGCTGGGTAAAAATCTGCGGTTAAAAGACAAAACAGCGTGAGTAGATTTTTTTCAAGGTTATTAGGAGACAGAGGTGACGTCTTTCATGAAAGACGTCAGCACGAAGACCGTTCATATTTTTTCTAACCACGCAATTGACAGTCAGCTGGATGACGTCATCCCCCCACTACTATCCAATAGAACGCAATCACCTCTGTATCTAATAACCTTGCTTTTCAGTCATCAAAATTTATTTTTATGTAATGTTGTGTAAAGACGTTTTCAAATTTTTTTTCAAATATTAAAGTTAATAGCGTTGTTTTTGTCTTACTTAACTTATTAGCTAAAAAGTAATGAAAAATTAACAGCACTGTAAATTGTTACGTACAGAATAGCACCGCTTTGCCTTTCAAAATAGCTTCTATTTTTAGCAGGTAATAGAAAATGAGTCTTGCTGATCACTTGGGACCAATAGGACTTAAGCCCTGAGCCCTCAAGTGTTAAGAGGCCATAAAAACTAAATTGTCATTTAATACTTTTTCATTAACCAATGAACACTTATCGTATAGTAAAAAATTATTAACGATTATCATTATGGTGTGAATTCTGGCAATTGTTTGGGTCAATTTTAACATATTCGTGGGTGAAATTTGTCAATTTTTTGGGTGAATTTTAACATATTTTGGGTGAAATTTGACAATTTTTTGGGTAAATTTTAACATATTTTGGGTGAAATTTGACAATTTTTTGGATGAATTTTGACAATTGGGTGAAGTTATCGTATTATTTGTTTGGTCAGATTATAAAATTTCAACTCTGGTATTGATACTATTGAAAATTAATTTTAAACCCCAATTTAACGATTCTTAATCTAACCAAAAATGGGGCCCTGTTGAACGTCCGTGAGCCTTAAGCCCCGAGAAACCTAGATCAGCCTCTACATTTACCTACGTAAACGCTGACTCAAACTTTGAATTTCATTCAACAACAAAACATGCATGTTTTAAACAATGCCATGGCGCATCGAAATTTGACGATTACTCGAAATTTCTCGTTCGATCGCTCGATTTTGGCGATATATTTAACGGAAGCGTTAAACAATCCTAACGCGCATAAGAAGTTAAACTTCAAGAATCTTTCTGAAGATGAATAAGCAGAAAAAGAGTTGTAAAAAACTTGACATAAGCTGTGCTTTTCTCGCCCGCAGAAATACGTATCGCATATATTTTTACTTTTTAGTGTAATAGAATACAGTTGTGGTTTTGAAACTCGCTCATAATAGCGTATACAATGACAGTAAGTTGCGTTTAATCTACACCATTTTTGAAGTGAAACTTCTTATGTGACGCGCCACTGCCCAGACGATTTGAAGGATAAAATACTAGTAGACCAGGGTCGATAGTTTTGAAAATGGTAAAAAGTGAAACAAAATTATAGTAGGATGAAACCCATTGGAGAAGGTAAAGAATATAACAAAAATGAAAGGAAAAATAATTTACGGTCGATCTTATAAATTATATGCGTAGATGCCTATTTATTGCTATTTTAAGATAACTTATTTGCTTTTTCTGAAAACATTTACCGTAGTAATGTATATTTTTTTTCATATCATCAGAAAGTACAGATTTCAAGGAACAAAAAGTACACCGACTTTTTTAAAAAAGCAGATATTTTGACGTGAGAATTTTCGATTGAAAATTAGGGTGCTTTTTCGATATTAAGTCAAAATAAGGTGAAAAAATGAATATTTTAAATAAAAAAAATTACTGTGTGTTTGGGACATAAAAAGGTAAGTTTTCACCAAATTTAGTGAAAAAATTAATTTTTTTGCAAAAGATAAAAATAAAAAACCAAAAACTTGGTTATTTGAATTTTTCACATAAATTTTGAGGTTATGTGAAAAAAGTGTAAAAACAAAAGTTGTAGATATTTTTATTACCTACAACTTTGCTATTTAACTTTTTTTCATAGGACTTGTATTTTTGCCGGAAATCGAGATAAACCGTTTTTACCCTTAAAAACTCACCCCCTTCCCCTTCCCGACCACAGATCGACCGTAAATTATTTTTCCTTTCTAAACTAAACGTGATGCGGACTTGCGCTTTCACCTAATCCATTCAGCGTACTGTTTTCCATTAGACACGTTAATATTAAGCATATCTGAGATATTTATATATTTTTTCAAATTTCGAAAATCTTCATGTTTTCATGCGTTTTGCGAACCGGCAACTTTTGATGACGCTAAACACTTTTTGATCTGTTTGATATTTATCGTACTTATAGAAAAAGTTAAGCTGAATCCATTCCGACCACCCGCAACCTTCTATCTCACTTAGTTTTAGAGATATGAACATTTAGATATTTTTTTTAAGAAAAAAGTGAACAATTCACCATTATATCGGTTCCACCTGTCACGAGACATGTTAAATTCTATATGCACGCGTGTTTTATATTCCATAACATAATATATTCTTCTTCTTCCTTTCCTCAATGAAAGCTTTTCTGCATTAACACATCCGGAATGTCAGTCGAATTGGTAAATTCACAAAAGCTTCTTATTTCAACTTCATTTTTAAGATACTCTTTCCAAATAACCCCAGATAATTTTATAAAATCAGCTTTGTTTTTGTTACGTTAAAAAAAAGTGCGTGTAACCTTTACGCGCGATTGAAGTAAAACTTCTTTGGCGTAATGGCACTATTTATGTCGGTAAGCTAAAAATGTTACAACTGTGCGGCCATCTATTGACTAAAAACTTCAACAGTTACCTTATAAAATTTCTAACTTAACCATTATGTCAATACTCCTTTGCATAGACTGAACATTACTTCACTTTTAACACGCTTTTATTAGCTTCACGTGTAAAAAGCATGGAGTGCCTAATATCGGTAATAAATTTTTCATTTACTAGCTAATTGTAAACGTAGACCTATTATGAAAAAAGAAGTAGATAGTACCCCTCGCTTTTTACAGTAAAGCTAATTTAGTTGTCAAATTATTTTGCATTTTTTAGTTCATAAAAGTGTGTTGTTTTAGTTTTTTTAAACTCTAATTTTAATTTATTGTGAAATCCGTAAATAGCAATCTTTCGATTACTGAAATCATCGATTAATCCCACCTCTAATCTGTATACTACTCGAATCCAAGAATACTTCTTTGTGTAAATGTAACATTAGAATATAGTAGTGCAATAAAACACATCAAGGACAAAACGGATAGCGTTCGTTTTCAGTATAAATGGTTTGCAGTGTTGAAGCTGAAGGCTCCCTTCATTTAATTTTAAAATGGGTTGCATAATAGAATTGTTTTCATAATTTATGAGACAGGTCACCTTTGAACATCCGGTTGGACCGACATCAACCATGCGTATACTCTCTATGTCACTCAATCTCGACCGAGCCCATCAAACCATCATTCAATCAATAAAATAACTCTGTACAGGTAGTGGCCTACTGAATTTTGTATGCAGGACACCCCTTGTTTGGGTATGAAACACAAACTGAATAAAATTTATAGGGTAGTACAAACGAATTTCAGTATAGAATCAAGGCGATCGGTAAGAACAGACGATTAGCACAGTGACGCCATCTCTCGGTGTAAAAATGAAACGCCAACATTCACTTGTATTCCTGAAAATAACGACTTTTAGTAAAATCCTCATTTACAGGAATACAAATGCATTTCGACGTTCCAGTTTTACGCCGAGAGATGGCGTCACCGTGCTAATTTTTACATATCATCAGGGTACTAAAACTTATTTACACAAATGGAAACTTTTGATTTTCATTTTTGTCACAGAGAGACGACGTTACTTGTGCCATTTTTGTTTTCGGAAAGATGTTCGCTTAACAGCAACAACCACGAAGTAGTAAGATATAACGAGTTCAAAAAATGGCTTGAAATTTGGTGGTTAAACTATAGTTCGTGGGTGGACTCGTAAAGTGCGCTGCTGTGCATGGTAGACTCGTTAAACGTCATCAACGTGTTAAAGTTCTTAGATTAGTAGATGTACCAAGTAACGGAATCCATTGTACTCATGTGATATTGTGTAATTTTTGAATATGAAAATGAACATTTGTTATCAATATATTTTATTTTTGAAGTTATTATTTTTCTTTAGTTACGAAAAGTTTTATATCTTTTAATTGGATCGTCTCAAAATAATGGACGATTGCGATACGCTGTCAAGTCGAGGAACTTTAGTAAGTCCCGAATCTTAACGCTTTTAGCGTCAAAAAAGTGAACTATCGCGTGGACTTGTTTTTGTGAACGGAAAAATCGTGGAAAAGCTTATGTCGTGTCACCTTTTCTGTATATATACTTCGTAACAAACAAGGTTCGATTTGGAACAATTCAACATCCTGTATATAATTCTCTATGTATACGCCATTTTGTTACATTTAAAGAAATGCAATAATATAACAATGTTTTCAGTACAATATTTGTCTGCAATAGAAGAGAAAAATAAACATTGTATAAAAATACGCTGATAGGTACATTTATGGGGAAGTTGTTTTCTGTACAAGTAAAGTTATTTTTAATAAACTGAGAGTTTATGTTACGTGTTGTTAGCAGACAACCGAAGTGCAGGCACGTAGAACAACTTTGTCTTATAAAGTGTGAATTGTACGATATATATATAAAGTAAGACCCCGCTTATCGCGGGAGATACGTTCCACTAAGCTCCAACGCTATACGAAACAGCGCTATACGAGGTCATCTTAATATGTAGATAACAGGCATGAGTGAAACAGAACCGAAAATAAGAAAATTTGTTAGTTTTTCTTTTGTTTAATTTTGTAATATTTATTGTTAAATACTTTTTTATCACATTAATTGTAGATTTATAAATTGCAAATATCGATTTTTGTTCATAAAACATTTATGAAATACAAATAAAAGTTTGAGTAAGAATTTCTGTTTGTGATGAGGAGGGTTCCTCATTTGACATATTTTGTTTTTTGTGAAGAAGTCATCTAGTGTCGTTTGCCTTTTTTTGTTTCGTTAAGCAAGCTGTTGCCAATAGCAAGATATCGCATCAATGACACTTCGTCTTGCCTTTAAACTTCTATAAACTGATCCATAAAATACGTTATAGTGGCTAAACTATTTTTTTAGAAACCGCGGAATACTGAAGCAGCGTCAAGCGGAGCAGCGTTAAGCGAGATCTTACTGTATATATGTACGTGGGGGCGTACAGACGGTACAGAAGCTGTTATGTTTAACATATTACCTTGTATGGGTCCGGTCCAACCCGCCACGTCGCACTATTGCCAACAAACACAGACAAAGACGACATCTATAGCCGCAGCCATGTACAGTACAAGTACCCAAAACGAAACATATTGCTTAAGGTGACTGTTTATCAGCTGTTCAGTACACCCTATTTTTAGAATTCCGTATCCAAAGTGTGCCAACGAAAACCTTATTACTAAGGCTCTGCTGTCTGTCCGTTCGTCTGCACAGTGTTGTAACTTTTGAACCTTAATAAGTCGTTTTTACAATTTTCACAGAGTGTGTATTACAATGGCCGTTATAACAACAAATAATAAAAATAAAATGAAGTTAAAAATTAAAGTCACTGAAAGCCATGTTAACTTTGACGGCTTGACGTCTGTACCGCTAACATCTGTCGGGATATAGTTAAAACGTTTTAGAAAGTAAACTGTGGAAACATAGCTTTCTAAACTTTGATTAATAAATTCACTTTTTGTACATTTAGTTATAACAAACTTATAGTAAAATATTGATTAAAAACCAACAACAAATAATAAAAATAAAGTTAAAGTTAAAGGAGGTACCCATACAAGAACCATGGTTTTTCGGTGTTTTTTTGCAATAATGGCAATACATCCAAACGTTTTTACTAGTAGAATTGGTACGGAACCCTTCGTGTGTGAGTCCGACTTGGCTAATTTTTTGTTTTTGACTTTAACTCTAACATATGTTTAAACACGTTTCACGGATGTTTCTGAGATATAGCATATACCACACGTGAATGAATGTTGAGAAATAAATTTCCGGAAGTAAACAACAAAATCGTATTTCAGATTGCTTCAGCAAACTTTTGTCACTTTTGCAAGAAAACAAATATCCTAATGTATTTTCATTGCATAAAATTTTTGATTTCATTTTAGTTGCAGGTACAGGTTTCAGTTACCATTCGGTATATTATTATTTTGCTTTATACTATAAAAGCTGTGGCATTTTTATTATGTGTTTTTTCTGAGAATGCACCAGGAGACAAACTCTGGAATGTATCTATGTATAAATAAAAATTAAATGCTGTTCTCTGGTAAGCGCCTCACTTGAGCAGGGCTGAACCGATTTGGCTGTTTTTTAAATGTTCGTAATAGTCCGAATAAGGTTTTTAGGCAAAAAAAAATGGAAAAAGTTGCCCGGAAAAGTGGAAAATTCGGGAAAAATTTAACATGTTTTTTTATTTGAGATTTATTCTTATTAAATCAATGTCAGAGCCCCGACTGCTCTACTAGTGATGTCGCCGTCGCGAGGCAAAATTATAATACCGTTAGTGCTAACGGTCTGAGCGCAGCACCGCGAGGTAAGACTAATACGGTGGTACCGAAGGCTCCACAACTGTTGGTGCTGCCAGGCGGGGCGAAGCCCCTCGAGACAAAATTATAATACGGTGAATTGGAAAACTCCATAACTGTTGGTGCTGCCGAACTGGACGCAGCTCCGCAAGGCAAGACTGTAAAACTTCAAAAATGAAAATTACAACTTTATTAAAAAATGTCACCATTAACGGTTAAACAGCTATAAAAATTATTTAAAACAAAATTAACATTTTTATAAAATTGCTCTAAAATATATTAAAAAAAAACAACTTCATTAAACTCAAATCAACGATCCTTTTGTTATAAGCGAACATTCAAAGACACCTAAATAGTTGACTTTGTGTGGTAGAATATTACTTAACCCTAGATATATCGACCAGATAATTATCAACCTACGTCAAAACGGAATCTATTTCAGTGAATGAAATGGATAATCCAATTCAAGTACATTGTTACAAATAAATAATGGATAGATAATCTAATCTATTAATAACTAATATTATAGAAAGTACGGAAACACTACGATGTTTGATAACATTTTTTTTGTAATGTATGTATTACCCATTACTTATATTATGTGTCGTCGATGAGGCTAATTCCAATGCCCTTGAAAAGTTTATTTTCTTTATACCCGGTCGACAGTACGTATTTTCGGCTTCGATTTTAAAGCAGCAAGCCTAACATTTATGTTCTGCGGGTCGAAAGAAACTAACAACAGGACGAAACAGTTTTCTCGTGCACACTGAACGTGAGATTGCCGCCAGCCAGTAGTAGCTAACAGCTGGTATTGCGTATAACCTCGAAATTGCTCACTTGAAAGTTATTAGTCTTTTTATACAATGGTGAAAGTACGTACTTTCGGCCGGGTGTAAAGAAAAATAGTATTCACCACACGGGCAGAATTTCAACTTTCTGCTCTTGTGGTGTAATATACCATTTTTTCATTTCCCAATTTAGTTCTTGAAATTAACCTCCAGAATCAAAATTCAACCTCTTATAGTTTATGTTTGAATTATGGCCCCCATCTCTACGTCTGTGTCAAATTCCAAATTTGTCTCAAATAGTTTCAGGAAAAATAGCCTGTGACAGAGGAATACCGAGGTGATTTGTTTATACGGAACAGTTCAATTTGTGCAAACAAAAATTGAAATTAAATAGATGGAAAGTTGTCCGAGGACTTAGGATCAATAAGTCAATACTAAATTTCCATCTATTTAATTCATAGTCAGGATCGGAACAAGTTTTGAAAAAAAAATTAAAATTCTTATTTATAAAACTTCCTTTTTGATACTAAATTTTATGCCAGATTTGTTAATATTTTTAATATGTTTGTAAAAAAAAACTTCAAAATGTTAATCTGCCTTTCCGTTATTCGAAATCTCGTGACGTGCTGTAAAGAAATATCGCGTTTTTTTTAAATTCAATTTTTGGGGCAGCAATGTAAGTTTTGAAATTTTTAAGGAGCAGGCCAAATTCTGTCAAGCTTAAGCTAATAAAAACCCGGGTCGCAGTGCCAAAACCCTGCCGACAATATAGTGTATTTGCTTGTATAGGGCCGTGTGGTTTTATACTTTTATTATGTGAAATTAAATTTGTTTTTGGGCAAAATAAAAAAATTAACCCCTTAATACACCCCTTAAAATAACATTTTTTTCTTAATTGTAATATTATTATCAATCTAACGGCTACACCGAATTAAATACACCCTTCATTAAATAAGTCACTATCTGCAAACTAGTGTTTTCATAAAATTTGTAAATCCGGTCCTGTCGGGCCGATTTTATTAAAATTGTGGGGAAACTTTTTAATCACTACCAAAGGGTTAAATTTCAATTTTGAAACGATTCGGAGAATTTTTTCGGTATTTTGGGGCCCAAAAACAGTTTTCAACCCCTAAAAACTACCCTTAAAATAGCCCGATTAGGCCCATTTTAAATAGGCTTCTTGCGGTGATGGATTTCAACATGTGGCCCAAATTTCGTTGAAATCAATTAACTCTTTCGAAAGTTATCGCGCGTACACATATATATATATATATATATAGAAACATTTTTAAAAATGGTGCCAAAGTGTTTAGGAGGTTATGAAACGTCGAGAAATTTTGGTCCGACCCCTAGGTCCCGCCATCCGACCGACGCCAATAGTGTATGTTGCCATATGGCAAATACACTAAAAATAGTAATAAAATAAATTTTGCGATCACAGTTCGAAATTTCGACAGAGTTAATTTTACAATCTGAGGAATCGGTTACCTTAACCTAATATTGAGTGATTAATTCAAGAGTTTTGGAACCGCTGGTTTTGGGAGCAGCGGTGTGTAGTATAACAAAGTCAACGTAAACAAGCCGATGGGATGCTGCGGGCTGTGATAAACTGTGTATAAAAATGGATACAATAAAAAAGCTCTTTATCCATTATAAACTAAAATTAATGTATTATGCAGTTAATATTATAAAGCGGAACATTAATATATTATGTACTATATAACATAGCACGTGTGTCAAGTTCCTATGTGTATGTGTGTGAGAAAGTTTGTATGTGTATACAGACTGGTTTAAAAAAAGTGGCCAAGTGTGAGTCAGACTCGCACAAGAAGGGTTCCGTATCACCGTACAATATTTATTAACTTAATTTAATAAGGTTAAAAGAATCAGGTGAAAAGACCAATTTTTACGTTTTTAACACATTTATTCGTTATACGACGTTTCGTCGGTATTATTCCGACTTCCTCAGGTATCTAGTTTTAACAGACATAAAGAGATATAATAAATTACGATTTATAAATTAAATACAAAAATATAAAAAAAAAATACAATGAAAATGTATTATATCTTTTTATGTCTGTTAAAACTAGATACCTGAGGAAATCGGAATAATACCGACGAAACGTCGTATAACGAATAAATGTGTTAAAAACGTAAAAATTGGTCTTTTCACCTGATTCTTTTTACCTAATTTATTTCAAGACCTGATTTTTCCTAATATTAATTTAATAATACACACTAAGGTGCAAAAATGCCTGAACTAATATCTTTTAAAAGATTCCGTCCAATGTCGCTAGTATGCATTATTTTAACGTTTATAGAAAAAAACATTTTTTTGTGATGAAACTACAAATTTACGGATTTCCGATTTTTTCCTTTACTTGTGCTATAAGACATTGCTTCGTGCCAAATTTCATGATAACGGGAATATCCCCTACCTACCTATAGGGTTTGATCCCCTTGCAAGTGTCAAAATATGCAGCATAAATGGCCGTCTCTTTTAATTGATTTTTTACAGCTTCAATGGATTCCATGAATGGTGAAAACCGTATTCAAATCCGTTTAGTAGTTCCCGCGTTTTTAGCGGACATACAAACACACAAAGCGATTTAAATGATAATTCCCATAAAAAAATCAAAATTTGCATACCGATTTTTTCCAGCAACGTTCAAAATTTAGGTCTTCCTGAAGTTATATCATTAATCGGAATGAATCCACAACAAGCGTTTTTGTTGTACAATAACTTTTTTTTCTGATTCTAGAAATTGCGTTAAAATTGTCAGATACATTTTAATTTTAGTTTGTACATGAAATTTCCATTTTCTGTATTATGATGCTATTTGATTGTGCAAATGGGTTTAACGAGCAATATTTTTATTTTATTATTTCAAAATGAATTTTATTGGAAATTCAACTCTCGAACTTTTTATTTTATGTCTGAATAACTATTATCGTTTTTATTACACAATCAATTTAATGGATATCATATTTTTACAGATATTAACGTAATAACATTTTTATTTCGCAAAATACATTATACATTTAATTTCGTATTTCCATTTCTCGTCATAACGGATGACCTTTTAACTGTCTTAATTTCGCGACTTAATTTCTTTTCTCATAATTTTCCATTTTTAGACTCTAATTTTATTAGAGTGTCTGTTTATCAGCTGTTCAGTATGCCGCGTAGCTCTGTCGTACGGATGTGTATGTGTACATGTAAAATGCACTTACGTTTCGGAAATCTCTAAATATCTTATTTAATCTTTGATGTTAATGCTTCAAAATAAACTAGAAATATGTACCATTCTTCATATATGACTTTTAGCCAAGTTTTTTCAGTTTATTTGATCTAAATAAACGATTTAAAATCAGATAAAAACAAGATAATTAGAATAAGTCTTACACAAATTTTTGTACAGGAAAAATTAAATTTAAAAAAAATTACTGAAGAACCCAAAGTCAGTATTTTTAACGTAAGTTTGTACAGATAAAACTTCAAAATGCTAATTTGCCTTCCTGTAATTCGAAATCTCCAGACGTGCTGTAAAGAAATATTAACGAATATCACGTTTTTTTAATCAATTTTCAGGAATCTGTTTTTTAAAATTGTTCAGCATCAACTTAAATTTGTGAAGCTTTGCTTAATTACAGCTAATAAAAACAAGTAATAAAATTAATTTTGCGACCACAGTTCTAAATTTCCCGAGCAACTTGCAATCTGCTCATCTGCCTCACGGCACATATTGGTCTAACTTTGGTGTTTGGATATATACGAATAATGAAACACAAGTGAGTCCAAAAGTAATCGGTTTTAGTAAACAACAACCGATGTGTATCGGTTTTTTCAAAAACCAGTTCACATCAGTAGAAGCCACAGTTTGAAATCTTCCGAGCGCATATTTTACGATCTGAGAGACCTTTACTTTTGCTTTTAAAATAAGGCGATCGTTAGATCGCTGAGTTCGTGAGACAGACACAATCTGCTAAGAAACCACAGGTCGAAATTTCTCGAGCGCAATTAGAATTTCCAAAATGTGTGTCAGTCACCTCAAAGCAATTTGGCTAATGTATGTAAATTCCGTGTTACAGAAAGCGAGAAAAAACCGTTGATAAAACAAAAGATAAAAACCAGGTTAACGAAAACAATAAAAGTTTTGTATAGAGGTGTATTATGCGTAGCAAGATGGAAGTTGTGTTTGCGTAACATGTGCTGGAGTTACGTAACTGTGTAAGTACTGACCGTACAAGGTTACTAGAGTACTAGAAGGTTGGGCGTCGAATGCTTCCATCACCGATGTTCATGGTTTGGTTTTTCAATTACTGTTAAGCCAGCGCCAGACATCAACAATCTTTGAACACTTGTTTTAACATTTGTGAGGCACGGGCATTTGGGTATTTGTTCCCTTTACCATTCGGTGTCGGTTTTTCGAGCGCACAATCAAAGCGTTCAAAATTCAAATGTGTGCGTAGCCTGCTACACTTGCGCAAAGTTCAGTCGTCAATCACTGAGTAGAACGGTCGCTTTGTTCAGTCGCAAGATGGACTGGAGCAACGAAAGTGTCCTTGAATTTATTGAGTTACTTGAAGAAGAACCATGTATATGGAACCCAAAAAGTAAAAATCATAAAAATAGAAATTTGGTCCACCAAGTCGTCGTCCAGCTTGTTTGTTATCTATTTGAATACTTTGCAGACACGTTTGCTAAAAGTGACTGCAAAGCATGTTTGACTGGTGCAGCAAACATTTGTTCAAATGTGTGAGCAAAGTCTTTGTTCAAATATTTGTCTGTGTCTGGTGCCCACATTATGCCAACTGTTTGCAAAAAGACTCCACAAGTCTACTTCCCCCGCCCTCTCTCGTGTCTCGCCTTAAACAATGCTAACACCCAACCTTAGTTTCTAGTAACCTTGCTGACCGTGTTCTGTTTTGGCGAACAAAAGCAATGCCAGACCAGATGTCTGACAGATCACATCTTCTTGGTTTAGTGCGCCGGTGTGTGTTTTGTTTCCACTTTACGCTGCTCTTTTATTACAAAATGGTTGCCATTTGCATTTGAATATAAAACGCATATACAAATATATCATGACTACGAAGGCGAAAAAGATATCCATTCGTGTTGCTTTTTGAAATAAAGAAATTAGAAAACACTAAAAATGGAGAATAAATATATTATCAGCATAGAAGCCTTCAAATGTTATTCTAGAGAACGGTAGAAATGAGTAGAATTTCTTCTAGCGCGCATTTAAAAAACTAGCAGCCCGATCCGACCATAAAAATGTTGTCGCGTCTTTTCTGAAATTATACTTCTTTTGGCGCGCATTGAGATAAAATTGTGTCTGGTACGAAGCTGCGCACACAGCATGCAACGAAAACGAGACACGATAAAGGTAGTTGTTAATTATATATGAATGTACTACGTGTATCGGCAATGTTGAAATCGTCGATAAAGGTGACTCTTCGATGCAGTTTCACTTTGTATTCACTGACCGTTTCGCGATTTGTATGTACCTGTAACATATATCGCAGTCGCGGGAGAAGAGAGAATCCGATCACATTATACTGCCCCGACTTCGTTGTTGAATATCGTCGTATTTACCCGACATTGCCCGGGAATAACAGCCCCCCGTTATGATAGCATAATGAGACTATTCCAAGCATTTTATCTCGGTGTTCGGTACGCGTCGTGTGAAGTCAGAAGTCGAATGACTTGCATACTTCATACTGACGATTTCCCGGTTAATATGTGCCAGTAAATAACACAAGCGAGGGAGAAGAGGGAATTACGGTATGCCCTGACAATACGTTAATTTAAACACGTGCTTTTTTCCTTGGCGACTTGTAATGGGGCATCTTACAGTTGGTATAAATGCCTGCAATGCAGTTGTTGTATAGATAAATGCTTATCACCATTTAAATCTTTGTATTTGGGAGAACTCCAATTTCATTTTCAACATAGTGAAGCGTGATAATATTAAATAATGGAAAAATAATTAATGCGCTTGATAAAACACTTGTAAATAACGAGGGCTGCTCAAAAAATAAAATTGAAGAAGTTACCAATTCGTCATGCATATACCTAGATATTTTTTTTAAATGTTTGCTCAGTTTTTAAAGGGATTAACCGATTTAAGGAAATTGGACACCATTTTGTTCAGAATGTGTACGAATTGGTTCCATATAATTATTTTAACAAATTTCAAAAAAGAATTTTTTTTAAAATATGTTACAAAATATCTCCAGCATTTGTGAACCGATTTTGATGACTTTTTATCTATTTGTTCGGGGACACTTTCGTGGTGTTTTTGTGTAAATCTAACTTAAATCAGTTCAGTAGTTTTTTTTTTTTTTTTTTGTTTTTATTTAGTAATAAAACATTGAGGAAGAAGGCGGTTAATAACGTGCAAACTGCGTAATGCAAGGCCACTAAAAAGTAAAAAATAAAAAAATGTTTAACAATTTTACACGTCTTATGAGTACCGCTGCCTTTGTCATTTTGTTTTTTTTTTTTTAATTTTTTTTTATTCATTTACAAATCCTCTGAAACGGTGGCGTTGTTTTCTCCAAGTCTCCTATTGAGATTTGCCATTGCAATGTCGAATCCGCCATTTTTCACATATATAGTACTAATACTACCACCATGTAAAATGTAATGTGTTTGTGGTATGTCACCAGATATATCTTTTTATGTCAAATTCCAATATAGGTAGGGTATATAAGGGTATGTCTAAACTCAGGCGTTCTCAAACTTATAGCTCCACGTTCCAAGACAACAGCTAATCACTTTAAAAAACTGACTAAAGATAGAACAAAATAAAGTACTTTATTAAAAAAGAAATACAATCACAAAGAGCAATAGTTATATGTTACTAATTAATGTGATGAGTGGGCTTGTTTCTTGTCGCAAATTGTGTCGATTCTAGGAGCAATTTTGCTCAATTTTAATTCAGATTCAGCGTTTAGCCGCCATTGCGTGATCCGCGTACCTCAAAGATTTTACGTACTTTACTTCGAGAAACCACGCTCTAACTGATCACAAAAAGGTCAACGATTTATCAGGTACCACCACACGGTCGGTCTTAAAGACGACCGCCGGTCGCTTTAATTAACCATCTGCAGTCAGCGCAAGCTTTTTAAACATTAACAGATTTTTAATTAAAACATTACCGAGTAAATGCAATTGGAAAACGTGTGCTACTTTCTTAATGGTCGTCTCGAAACGCTTTACTTCTGGATAGCGTATAACAAATGAACGCTCTCTCACTGTTACCCAAGGTTACTAGAATATTAGAAGGTTGGGCGTAAGCGGCTATAAACATGGTCACGTCTGTGATTGGTTAAGTCGATTGCTTACCTCACCGATTGCTTATGGCTTGGTTTTTCAATTACTGTTATCCCAACTGTTTGAAAAAAGACTCCATGTGACGTAACAAGTCTACTTCCTCCGTCTTCTCTCGCGTTTTGCCTAGTCACACCTTCAACACACAGGTTGGGCGTAAGAGCCTATAAACATGATCCCCGTCTGTAATTGGTTGAGTCGATTGCTTACGTCACCGATGTCCATGGCTTGGATTTTCAATTATTGTTGTCCCAACTGTTTGGAAAAGGGCTCCACAAGCCCTTTATCGCGTCTCGCCTAGTCACACTTTCAACAATGCTAATGCCCAACCTTTGTTTCTAGTAACCTTGATTGTTACCTACTTGTCTAGTATTTACTAGTAGATTTTCTTTAGAATTTCTTCTTTTCATTTGACGATTGAATAAGAACTATTCAACATTTTAATGAGATTTTAAATCGATTTGACAAGCAATTTAAGGTTGTAATACTAAGAAACTAAAACTAAAATGCTATTCTTGATTTGTTGTATACTTTTTCAATGTGACTAATCCAATGTGAGTTTGTTACTTTAATTATGTAAATATAATTTGCATTGATTTTTCACTCGGCACTTGATAGAACATGATTAATAAAAACAAATAAATAAAAACACTACAGAAATTATTATTAAATTATTTCTCGACGATCGTTTCGAATATAAAACATATACATATATGTTTTATAATTTCTGTAGAACTTTCAAGTATTTTTATTTATTTGTTATTATTATGTAAATATTTAATGGAACTCATTATTAAATATTGGATATTTCGAATGAAAATTATCGATTTATTCGATTGTTAAAATATCTCAAGAAGTTATTTCGGATGAATCATTCGAATAGCAACCTTTCGATTATGAAAATGAGTCGATCATTCTCATCACTATACTTATGATTTGTTCGGACTGCCCTCGTATAGTAGCAAGTGCATTAGAACGAACTGTTCTACCATCCGTGACAATATCATTTCACAGTGGTCGATTGTAATTATTACAATATTGGAAATTGTCATTTTGTAATCATTAATTAATCAGTAATGAATGGAAGCAGTGATGCGAAACAAACGAATCAGTGTAATTATGTTGTTTTTGTGGAGCACTCTTTGTTTAATTCACACTTTATAATAAATTAACTGAAATTATTACGCAGCAATTTATACTTTGATAATTACAGCAATTGAATAACGTCGCTGTGTTTTTAGTGTTTTTGATATAGCACATATACACTATTGATGGCGGCACCTAGAGGTCGGACCAAAATTTCTCGACGTTTCATAGCCTCCTGAACAATTTGGCACCATTTTTTGGAAATTATATATATACAGTAAAACTCCGATTCACGCGGGGGATACGTTCCAATACGTTCCTACGCTATACGAAACAGCGCTAAAGTCATCTTAAGGTAGTTGTCGTGGTACAATATTGTCAAAAAGTTATAGATTATATGCGCCACAAAAGTATACAAGCTTGTAGCTAAGTGATCCATAATTTGTACGCAAGACTGTACCCGTGGAAACGTAACCCATACAGTATTCATATGCATGTACACTTTTCTATAAATTGTTGAACTTTAAACCGTTATTTATAAATAATTAGACGGTCAAAATTTTTTTCTTATTTTTTTTAAACTTATAACAAATGCATTGAAAGACTGTCAGTTTTTGGAAAGTTTCTGACAGTTAGTTCTTTTTTTATAAATAAGAAACTGGTTCAGAACTACAGAGATCGTATACAATCAATGTCAATTATCCAATTTTTTATTGAATTTATCTCGGATTATATACGGTCGATCGACTTCAAATTTTCAGGGTAATTGTATTATCATGTCCTTAATAAGTATACAAAAATTAAGAATTTTCTGACGGTGTGCCTTAACCACGACAACTACCTTAATACGTAGAATATAGGCATAAGTGAAACAGAACCGACAATAAGAAAATTTGTTAGTTTTTTTTTTTTTTTTTGTTTAATTTTGTAACATTTATTGGTAAATGCTTTTTTATCACATTAATTATTATAGATAGATTGTAGAGGTCATCAGCGTCTATACATATATTATAGAATTATTAATTGCTAATATAGATTTTTGTTCATAAAACATTTATGAAATACAAATAGAAGTCCGAGTAAGAAATTATGTTTGTAATGAGCAAGGTTTTTCATTTGACATATTTTGTTTTTTGTGAAGAAGTTATCTAATGTCCGTTTACCTTTTTCTGTTTCGTTCAGCAAGCTGTTGTCGATAGCAAGATGCATCAATGGCACTTCGTCTTGCCTTTGAACTTCTATCAATATTTAAATCATTTTGTATAAATTGATCCGTAATTTACGTTATAGTGGCTAAACTTTTTTTTTAGAAACCGCGTAATACTGATTCGTCTTACTGTGTGCGGGCAATAACTTTCGAAAGACTCAATTGATTTGAACGAAATTAGGTACACGCATTGGAAACCATTACCACACGGAAGCCTATTTAAAATGGATGGAATCTAAAAATTTTAAGGAGCGTATCTGGGGACTGAAAATTGTTTTGGGGCCCAAAACACCAAGAAAATTCTCAGAAATGTTTCAAAATTGCAATTTAACTCTTTAGTATCAATTAAAAAAGATGCTGCTAATGTTTTTTATAAAATCAGCTTGACAGGGTCGGACTATATACCCGCCCGATTCTTTTTTACCAACGGAAATTAACGGACATATTTCTGTAATGTAGACACGTATAAATGATATATTCAGGGCATACATACATTATAATGTCGGAACATAAATTTGGCTATATTTGTACACGTTGTCAGATCTAAACAGGGTTTAACCTTTCTGCGAATGTGTGTGTGTATGGCCAGGCGGGGGAAGCAGTAATTAATTGTTTCCGTCTTTAACGTCATCTACATGATATTACAACATATATACATTAAGTACAATACATCTATATTCTATACTAATCTATACTAATATTATAAAGAGGTAAAGTTTGTAAGTTTGGATGTAGGAGGTAATTTCCGAAACTACTCATCCGATTTCAAAAATGTTTTTCACCAATATTTAGAATGGACCTTCAGGATAGACATAGACTATATATTATCTGTACTAATATTCTAAAGAGGTAAAGGTTGGATATAAGAGGTAACTACTCATCTGATTTTATTTTTTTTTCACCAATATTTAAAATGATTAACATGGACTATATATTATCACGTTAAAATAAACTAGTTTGAAATGGATCATTTTACAACCGCTATACAAGCATGAAAAGCAGCTATTTTATAGGGAATCGTGCAAAAATATGTTATAAATAAAAGACGGCGGGATATCTAATAATTATTTTATATTTATTAGCTGCACACCCTAAATACGGACTATTGTACGAAAGACAAAATTTACGAACTCGGTTGGTTTGAAAAATGGCTGGAGATTGCTGTCGTTCCACATTTTGGACACAGTTTCTCGTATTTTATTTACGATGTCTACCTATAAAAGTGGTCAAAAAATTACCCAGCGCAAAGTCCAATATTTGTTTTCGCATAAAACATGGTCTTTAACATTTAAAACTTTTATATTATTTGAGTTATATATCAAAGGTTTAAAACCATTTTTGTGTAATTATGTAAATTGTAAAGTCATACATACAGAAATAGGATGTTCATGAAATACTATACCGCTCTTCCACTATCGCGACATTTTTAAAATGGCGGAGCCAATCAGCGATTGACACTGTATTGGTCACACTCTGCTTCTGTACCCACTCTAGAGCGACCTAAATTAACTAGATGTTCGCGCCTAGCTTATGCAAGGATGGCGTTACTATGGTAACGGGCATACATTTGAAGTAGATTATACCTGAACTGCATTTAAAATGGCCACTCCCCACTCCGTCATGAGTTAAAATACCGGTCGACTAAAGTAAAAGTTCGCGTCTAGCTGATCCAAGGAGTTCCGGTTTAAACGAGACACACTGTATATATTTAGTAGGACAGTGCCCTCAGGAGTAGGACAGCGTTTGACGGCTTTGATGTTTTCAGTGTATTTGTCTTCGCCGGTGCCTCCGCTGCTACGCCCTGAGCTAAGGTAAAAGTGTCGTCCTTTTGGGAATTTTAAATAATTGTAATTTTTTTTCCATTCACGTTCAAAATTTTCCGGTTTTCCTTTATTTTACTTTCTATTTATTTTTACGTAAAACGTAAAATGTTTGCTTTCGAAGTTTCTTTCGTTTGTTTTGCATATTCGACAGAGGATCAAATCATTTTGAAAACCTATATCAACTTTATTTAAACTAGTAAAAAACGGCTGCTTTGCTATCTCTGTTCCTCTTATAGTGTTAAAAGGTACCTGACAGGTCGCTTTTGAAAATCACTGTCGGATTGGTAAGATATTATAAGTACTTACTTTAAATAAATAAAACTCTGTAATAATTATACTTAGTTGTGTTTTAAAAATGTAAACAGAAGATTATTTTTTTCACAATTTTATTTTCTTACGTAGCTAAGGAAAATAATTGAGACACTAATACATTAGAGAGAGAGAGAGAGAGAGTTAAACGGGTCAATTTTAATGTTTTAAGTAAATTCAAATCCGCAGCTTAGCTAAAAATCTTTCGTGTATAATGAGAGATGTCATACAAATAGCAATTCATTGAAATACTAATTGAAAATCTATACGGCACTTTTTTTAGCAAATTGCAAATATGAGCCCGGGAAATAAACAGCGCTGACCTATAATCGAGCAACAGCGTAGAGGCAACGACATCGCTATCGATTGTCATTTCTCACACGTCATCTGGAAGAGTGCAAGCGATAAAAAGATCAAAGGTCAACATTTTTAAAATTCAGTTAGAAGTATAATAATATCGGTTCGTATTAAAAATTGTGTTAAGGAATTGCAAGATTACTAGAATACTAGAAGGTTGGACGTCTGTGATTGGTTGAGTCGATTGCTTACCTCACCGATACTTATGGGCTGGTTTTTCAATTACTGTTATTTCAACTGTTTGGAAAAAGACTCCATGTGACGTCACAAGTCTACTTCCCCCGCCATCTCACGCGTCTCGCAAAGTCACAGCTTCAACAATGCAAACGCCCAACTTTAATTTCTAGTAGTCTTGATTGGTCCGTCAGATTGTTAAATATGCTCTCGAGAAATCTCGGACTGTGATCGCAAAAAGCATTTTATTAATGTTTTTATTAGGTGTGATTAAGCATTAACCTTCAGAAAATTTGGCTTTGTGCTTAAAATTAAAAAAAAAACGCAAAAAATGATTTAAAAAACGATATATTCGTCAACATTTTTTTACAACACGACACAAGATTTCGAATTATGGGAAGACAAATTAACATTTTTAAGTTTTTTCTTTACAAACTTACAATTTTTTTCAACCACGAAATATCAATTGATAGGCCATATGAAGACGTCATCCCCCCACTACTATCCAACGGAACGAGATCACCTCTATGTCTAATAACCTTAACAAATAGATAGCTACAGTCTAAAATCAGGTTGCCTCGTTAATGAATTACGTTAGCTAGAAGACCGTTCAATATGTTTATCAACCACGCAATATCAATACACTGGATAACGCCATCCCCACATTATAATCCAACGGAACGAGGTCACATCTGTATCTAATAACCTTGGGGGTAGTGCAGCCAACGCACACAGAACCTTGGGTCGTGCTGTCAACTCATATAATAAATCCACATCATATTTGAGTATATTTGCGCACACACGTACTACACCAGGGTAGTGTAACAAACCAAAACTTTACACTCAAAGATAAAATCAAATTGGGATGTAGCGACCATAACAACACTAATTAGCAATTACCGATTAACTGATTACCCCGGAGAGAGAGATATTCATGTTCTTGGCTGTGTTTGTGTGTGTTCATCAGTAGTGATGGGAGTATTCGAATGCTATAATCGAGAAGTATCCGATTCTCATAAGTACTCGGTGTTCTCGAATACTTTTTTGAAAGTATTCGAATACCGAGTTCTCGTAAGAAGAATTGCAAATAAACTGCAATCGAACATTCCTGCCTTTTTTTTATAAAAATAAATGAGTAATTTTTTCTACTCGATTTTTTTTTACGAAAATATGTATGTGCATATTTGTTTCTTTATTTTTTCAATTAAATATATTGCAAACAACAGTTTTATAACTTATTATAAACACCCTCTTTACTTTGAACAATCTCGATAATGTGAACGGCCGCCGGGATTTTTATGTTCACATTATCAAGATTGCACTGTATATAGGTCTAAAGGTCAGTGTAGCACAACTCACTCTGAATCGAGTGCAATCGGTACTAATCGGTAGAGTCCGTACAGACTATGGTATTATGACATTGTCGCGGTGCAAAGAAATAAGAATATCATAATATGAGAAGCGAGAACCGAGAATATTATGGAATAATATAGGTATTATATTATTCATAATATTCTCAGTTCTCGGTTCTCGAATACTCATTCGATTCTTAAAAGTATTCGAATACCGGGTTTTCGATTCTTAAAAGAATTCGATTCTGCCCATCACTATTCATCAGTACACTAGGTTCATACAGCGCCGCATAGCATGGCTCACCAGTTACCACACAGGACTTCATAGCGTAACCTATTCTGGACTAAATTACATCCTATGCTCTATATAACGCACTATATGATGTTTTAGGATACATTGTATAATCACAGTGCATTATTACGCAGAATCGCCTTTAACACAGCTGTGTCAGTACCACAAAAATAAGTAAAACTATCGGACTCGTGCGAATACTTCGCATCGTTAGTAGTCAGTTACGTAATATAATAAGGTGGAAATAAATTTTATTCTATATTCTATTCAGAGACTTCAGCGCCACTACGTTACTTAATATTACCGATAACTGTTAAATAAACAGATTGCCAACAGATGACGACATTTGTGTTATTTTATTCTATTCTGTTCAGAGACTTCAGCGCCACTACACGTTATATTACCGACAACTGTTAAAATAAACAGATTGCCACCAGATGGCGACATTTGATTTTTCTGTAATGAAATTGTTAATATTTTTAAATCGTAATTTAATTTAATGAAAACTTTAATTTTAAGATATTAACTTATTTGTCGTCATTAGTGAGAAAAATAATTTCCAAAATGGCGTATCAAACAGTAATTTTGATACAGTATTAAGAAGGACCCAGGCGCGTCGAAGAAAGATTCGAAAGAGTTTTTTGTAAATTTTTTTCTCGAGTTCTAGTTAGTGGATCAAAAAAAATATTTAGGGCTTTATTACATATATATTAAGGTTCTTAAAAATATTTTTTTATTGCGACGTCGTCATAACAAAAGAGTATACATAATTAGGTATTATTTGACAGATTATTTTCAAAATAAAAAAAAAACCGGTCAAGTGCGAGTCGAACTCGCGAGAAGAGGGTTCCGTACTATTCCGTTTTCCGTGAGTACTTTAAGACTTAAGATTTTCGTTACAATTTTCCTGGAAACTATGGGTGAGGACATTCCCTATTTTTTTCAAAATTTTAGTCGCAGTAGTTTCGGAGATAAGAGGGGGATGGTCAATTGTTCATCTATTTTCTTAAATAACTTTAAAACTATTTATTTTAAAATTAAAAAAAATATATATTTGAGACCCTTACCACAAGCCCCTTCATTTGTATGTCACACGGTACAGTTTGCAAAACTTTTTTTTTTTAATTTCCAAATTTTTCCCCAAAAATTACCCCGATGTGCAAATTTTATTTACTTACGTCACACGTCCGTCTTTGGGTCACTGACTTACATAGGTATGTGTACCAAATTTCAACTCAATCGGTCCAGTAGGAGATAAGGGGGGGTAAATGGTAAATTTTCATCTATTTTCCTAAATAACTTGAAAACTATTTTAAAATGATAAAAATATATATATTCGAGACCTTTACTACAAGCCCTTTCATTCGATATGTCACAGGGTACAGTTTGCCAAACTTTTTTTTTTAATTTTCTAACTTACCTCCAAAAAATGACCCCTATGTTCAAAATTCATTTATTTACGTTACACATCCGTCTTATGGTCACCGACTTACATATGTGTACCAAATTTCAGCTCAATCGGTCCAGTAGTTCGGCGCAAATTGGCTTTGACAGTGGGACGGACAGACACACGAGTGATCCTGTATAAGGGTTCCGTTTTTTTCTTTTGAGGTACGGAACCCTAAAAAAAACAACAACAGTAACACCTGTAATTAAAAATCCAGAGTTTTGCCCATCACTAGTGTAAGGCTTTTTAAAAGCTGCTTAAAAAAGAGGTATAAATACAGAAGTTCGTGTACAGAATATTAAAATAACTCTCGGGCAGTGAATAAATAGGTAAACGCGAATGTTTAATGTACCAAAAAAAGAATATAAATAGAAAATTAAATGTATGAAAAAAATTTACATGCAAATTTGACATAAAAATCTACACACAATTTGCATATTATATTTTCGCCATTATTATATCATAGACCAAGAACAGCCGCGTACCTGTTTTATTTTTAAAACAATTATTCGATGCATCAAAGTAATTGTTTCAGTCAATTAATCATTTTGCCCGCTTTTAACTTATCCTTTAAATGAAGAAAATGTAAAGGCAGAAATCCAGACGGTTTTCAGTTTGAAAATGAACTGCAAAGAGATTTTTTTTATCAGTTCCAGATCAGATTTTTTGAAAAATTTACGTTCAAATGTAATATATAAGTTCAAAATAAAATAGAAAACTATGAAAATTGATGTTTTTTAGGGTTCCTTACCTCAAAAGGAAAAAGGAGTCCTTATAGAATAACTTCGTTGACCGTCTGTCTGGCAGGTCCCTTTTTCTCAGGGATGCGTCTAGATATCAAGTTGCAATTAATATCAAATACTCAGGGCTGCAATCCCTTGGAGCTGTGCAAAAATTAAACTTCTAAATCAACACAATAAAAAGATACGGCGGTTTATGCCACATATTTTGATACTCGCAAGAGAATCAAAACCTATAGAGTATAGGGTACTTCCCGTTGACCTAAAATCATGAAATTTGGCAAGAAGTAATGTCGTATAGCACAAGTAAATGGAAAAATAAACTTGTAGTTACGTCATAAAAAAATTTTTTTCTGTAAATGTCAAAATTGTGCATACTAGCGGCATCGGACGGAATCTCTTAAAAGCTATTAGTTCAGGCATTTCTGCGCCTTAAAGATTAAAGATTTAAATAGAATGGGGTGGTCTCTTGGCCCAAATGCACCACATCCTGAAAGGATTTTTGTGCTTCCTCTTTTACTGGATCTAGTCATCAAATAATCTGGATCTTCTTATGAGCTCCAAAAGATTTGCTACTAGATTATCCTGTGTAACTATTCCATCCTCATCTATGTAACCAAAGATGGTTGTTCTCCTGTAAGTTAAAGCCTCACATTCGAACACGATATGGGTGGCTGTTTCATCTTCCATTTCGCAAAATCTACATAGTGTTGATTCCTGATGTATCTCCATCACATGTAGGTGTTTTCCCAAGAAAGCCCAATCACCTTTCTGAGTATCGGTCTGCTAAGTCTAATTTAGTCCTCAGTTAACCTTGAGGAAGGACCTGCAAGCATTTTCTTCCCTAAAGCCAGGTCCCAATCTGAGAGATGTTGCTCACAGGTCCTTTTTGCGCCTTAGTGTGTTTTATTAAATTAAGTTAATAAATATTGTACGGTGGTACGGAACCCTTCGTATGCGAGTCGAACTCACTCTTGGCCAGTTTTTTTTTTCCCAGATTTAGACAGTCAAGAGGTGACAACCCTAGTCTGTCTTGAATATATATTTATTTTCATATACTGCAGACAAGGTTGTAATTAACTGTACTGCTATGCAACATGAAATGGTCATGTATATGTTATATAATATATTGTGCCTAATTGTTGGTATCTATAATAATGCCTCGGACACAGTATCGGCCAACCGGAAAATTCCGAACGCTGCGGTAGGTAATTGACCGGAAAATCTGTTATGTTCATACGTAAGTACGATATTATCAGTGCATGCATATCTCGAAGATACGCATTTACGTCTGTGCAGGGATCGCTACATGTAAATCTGTGGACAAATATCTAAACCGCATATGTCGAATTTTTAGCAATCACTATATTTTAGCATTTCAACTCCACGAGGAATGGTAGGTACTAATTTATAGATCGAAATTTTCACATTTTTTATTTCATTTTTATGTTCCCGTATTCCAAAAAAGATTTGGAAAAAGTCTGTTTGTCTGTTAGCTCGCACACGAATGGTTCCATACCACCGCACAATATTTATTAACTTTATTTAATAATACACACTAAAGCGCAGAAATGCCTGAACTAATAGCTTTTAAGAGACTCCGTCCGATGTCGCGATTATGCACTATTTTGACGCTTTTAGAAAAAAAATTTACGGTTTTCGAATTTTTCCCTTTACTTGTGTTTCTTGCCAAATTTCATGATTCTAGGTCAATGGGAAGTACCCTATAGGTTTTGATACCCTTGCGAATGTCAAAATATACGGCATAAACGGTTGTATCTTTTGATTGCGTTGACTTAGAAGTTCATAGCTCCAAGGGATTGCAGATATTAATTTCAGCTTGATGCCTCGACACGTTCCTGAGAAAAAGGGCCTTGACAGACAGCCAGACGGACAACGAAGTGATCTTATAACTGTTTCTTTTGTCCTTTTGAAGTACGGAACTCTAAAAATTATGACTGTTAATATTCATGGGTATTTGGATTGACAAGACTGTTATTATTTAGAAACAATTCTTTAATATCTTTGTACGACGTTTCGTCTCTCTCGAGACTTCTTCAGGTACTGTAACGAGAACACAAAAACAATAAATAAATAAATATCATTTTTATTATTGTTTTTGTGTTCTCGTTACAGTACCTGAAGAAGTCTCGAGAGAGACGAAACGTCGTACAAAGATATTAAAGAATTGTTTTTAAATAATAACAGTCTTGTCAATCCAAATACCCATGAATATTAACAGTCATTTAGTAATATGGATACGAATAGAGTAAATCATCTAAAAATTATATTTAAAAAATTGAAAAAAAATTGTTCCTCCAAAAAAAAAACTACTAAAAAGCTTAAAATAATAATGTTTTGAAGTTATCGTAATCTTTCACACCTATGTCAATTGTGCCCACCTATCGATTATTCCACCCTTCAAAGTTTCCGATTTCTAACCTCAAAACTATTAAACGTGTCGGGAGTTTTCGTGTGGACTGCTGTATTACAGTGCACCAATTGTTTTTCTCTTTTAATTTCATTAAACAAATGAACTACTGGTTCCTGTATCATCTCAGTAAATAAACATCCTCTGCGTTTTACATTTTTTATGCCAACACAACAAATAAAACCATTGATAATTCAGTCAACGATAACTTTATTTTTAGTAATTAAATACGCGCTTTTGTGCTTATTGGAAAAATGCCAATAACATAGCATTATTCCATATTTTAATGAATGAAGTAATTAAGTTTTTTAATTAATCTATAATATAATGTATAAAAACCCGGGTCGCAGTGCCAAACCCCTGCCGACAATATAGTGTATTTGACATAATTGATGTTTATAAAAAAGTTTATTCTTCTTTTTAGACTGCCTGAGGAAGTTTAAAAAATATTGAACGAGACGTTGCGCGAAATATAAGTGTTTCATTTTGACTAGAATCTTGATCCTCTACCCTCTAAAATCACAAACATAGTGTATTTGCTAATACAGGTATTGTGGCTTTAATATGTGAACTTAAGTTTGTTTTTGGACAAAATAAAAAAAAATTAACCCCTTAATACAACCCTTAAAATAATATTTTTTCTTAATTTCAATATTTCGTCTCTGCTCCCTATCCGCAAACGTGTTTTCATAAAATTCTGGCACCATCGAGCCGTTTCTACTAAAATTTTAGGATACTAAAAGGTATAATTTCAATTTTGAATCAATTCCGATAATTTTTTAAGTGTTTAAGGACCTTAAAACAATTTTCAACCTCCAAATACGCCTCTTAAAATAGCCCGACTGGGCCCATTTTAAATAGGCTTCGTGCGGTGATGGATTCCAACGTGTGGGCCAAATTTCGTTAAAATAAATTAACTCCTTCGAAAGTTATTGCCCGCACACACAAAAACACATACATTTTTAAAAATGGGGCCAAATTGTTCAGGAGGCTATGAAATGTCGTGAAATGTTGATCCGACACCTAGGTTTCGCCATTCGACCGACGTCAATAGTGTATATGTCATACACACACTATTAAAACATTAGGCAGGATATTTTAATATATCCAATAATGAGGTGTTCTGTAAATAATTATTGCAAAATAACAGCGCTTGAGTTAATTGACCTCTCGCGATAAAATACTCTCATAGATTGTGTGTGTATGTGTGTGTGTGTCTAGCATATGCAACGAGTTTCAATACACAAATACGTAGACACAATAATTAAACAAATACAGGGAAACACTATCGACAGATAAAAATGTCGTACAACCAAAGCATATTTCGTTACATTATAGATGTGTTTGATACTATATTCCAGTTTAAAAAGTGTTAACACTTTTCACACTATTGTGTTTGTAATACAAAACAATAAGATATGTATACTAATCTGTTTGGTATCTCAGTGTCGGACTAAAGGAGTAAACATTAACAGTCCCGACTGTTGAGCAGGAGTACGTAGAGTAGAGTAGATCACGTGACATAGGGAGAATCCCTCGAGTACCGGACATTTAAGGTTTTTAATAAACAAAAAATGAAATAATTATGTTTTACTTCGATACTTAACATTTTCGTTTAAACAATCATATATAATATATGACATTAAAATAAATCAACAAAGATGAACATTGTACATTTTAGCCACTTAAAATGGAAGCAATCATTGGTTTAGTTTTTGGTTTCATTGAAATTTGGCATCTAGTACCGGACAAGTATGAATTCGAACCCATAAAACCGGACAGAACCTGGTAGTTATGGGTTTAAAATACTCTTACATTAATACTATAAACGCCTGAGCCATATAAACATTATACAAATCTAAATAAATCAACAAAAATAAAAATATAGTCTATGACGTTCTGAATATTACTCGACCCAACAAATTCCTGCGCAAAATGACTAACGTGTAACCTGTAAGGCGTATCGAATGAAACTGACGTCTCCCGCGCCGCGGGCTGGATCTGACCGTTGAGTTTGACGTCTCCAATTACACGAATATTATTATGAGCGTTATTTCATGTTTCGACATGTTTTGTCCGGTCCTAGGTGCTGTCCGGCGCGAGGTGGATTTCCCCTATGTCTAAAATTGAGAACATACAACACACACCTTTGTAATCATGATCTTAAATTATTAAAAATCATCTTTATCCTTTTTAGTACACTGCAATAAAAGCTTGTCTTTATAAAAGTTTTATTTTAAAGTTTTTAGTTTTGGCCGCCATATTGGATTTTAAATAGCGTCACACAGTTTGCTGTACCTATTCTACTTGTCATACCAAGAGGGTTGTAAAGAAATAAATGAGATCCGCCATTTTGTGTCGGCCGCCAGTTTGGATTTGAAATGCAGTCACACTGCTGATTAAATTTTACTTGTCACACTGACAGACACCGAGACAGACAAAACTAAATAAAAGTTTGTAAAAACGACACCGAACTAATCAATATAATTACTACGAATGCATCAACTATAACATGCTATTTCCCATGGATAAAAAATGAATAAACATTCGGTATGTACAGTTATTTTATTTAACCTGCACAATACATGTGCGTGAATTTGTGCGTCACGTGTCGAAGTCCATTAGTGCATTGGTTCACGTAGCGTGACAATATCATGAACGGCCGTTGTAATGGCTGTTCATCAAGTTGAATTGGTCCATATCGAAGCGCTTTTTGACAATTCCATCTACTATTTGCTAAGCTCCATTTGCTTGTACCAAAAAAATTAATACACTGTTGTTCTGTTACAATATCAAAGTTATAGTCATTGTACAAACGCTCACATTTCAAACAAAATAAGCGGTAGGGTGCGACCCTTGAGGTTCACGCGACCAACTTTACAAGTATGATCAACAAATTAGATCCTAGAAATCTAAAATACATTTTGTTGCAATACTTTTATTAAAAAAAACGACTGGATTGATTTTGATAACATTTCTTTCAGAACGCTTCGATTAGTACCCTAACAAGGTCAATACCATTTTTATTGGGGTATTTCATGTAAAATCAACTTTATTAAGTAAACAAAGAAAAAAAAAACGACTGGACCGATTTTTAAAAACTTTTTTTTTGATCATATTGACATTAATACGCTTCGATTGGCATTTTAACCAAGTCGATATAATTTTTTATTAGCGATATTTTGTGTAAAACCATCTTTTTTTGCAGTCTTTTTGACAAAAAGAACGACTGAACCGGTTTTGAAAAAAATTATTTCAAATCATATTCACGTTAATATGCGTCGATTGGCAGCCTAGTCGATATTATTTTTTTATCTCGAGATTTCGTCTTAGAAAGAAATGATCACGCACGTACAAACACATACACACACAGATAGAGAGGGACAGAGATTTTCCATAATAGTGTAGTGACCTTGAAACAAAAATTTGTACAAAAATTTTAATTTCGATTTTCGGACCCAATACAATAATTTCCCAATGTATTGGAAAGTGAAAAAATATTTTCGAAAAATACGCGACCTACTGTAAAATTAGCGTCCAATCCGCCAGTTAAAATTAAGTCTATAATTTCAGATTATATTTCCAAATTAGTAGGCTGTGAGCGAACCGCGCGTTTCTGTTATTAAAACATCGTAACTTCGTTTGGCGGACAGATCAACGTTGAACTAACAAATGCGGTCGTTGTATGAAATCATATTATTAAGTGTTATACAGCTGTACATGGTAAATGAAGTAATAACGCGCTTTCCTCGTGAACCTTCGCGTTCCGTCTCTTTCTATCCCCCCTCCCTTCTTCCTACTACCGCCACAAGAAGAAATATTTACAGAAGCGTCACTGGCCAATAGTTTCTAGAATACTATATAGAAGGTTGGGCTTAAGAGGCTATAAACATGGTCACGTCTGTGATTAGTTGAGTAGATTGATTACGTCACCGATGCCCATGGCTTGGTTTTTCAATTATTGTTGTACAAACTGTTTACAAAAAAAATTCACAAGCCTATGTCCCCCATCCTCTCTCCTCCAACGATGAGATTGGGCATAAGAGGCTCTAAACATTGGTCATGTCTGCGATTCGTTGAGTAGATTGCTTTTACCGATGCCAATGGCTTAATTTTTCAATTATTGTTTATCCCAACTGTTTGGAAAAAGACTTCACAAGCCTATTTCTCTCGCCTTCTCTCGCGTCTCACCTAGTCACACCGTCAACAATGAGACTGCGCGTAAGAGACTATAAACATGGTCAAGTCTGCGATTGGTTGAGTCGATTGCTTACGTCACCGATTTCCATGGCTTGGTTTTTTAATTACTGTTACCCCAACTGTTTGAAAAAATACTCCACAAGCCTACTTCCCCGCCCTTTCTCGCGTCTCGCTTAGTCACGCCTTCAACAAAGCTAACGCGCAACCTTAGTTTTTAGTAACCTTGACTTTTACGCGCATGAGACAGCCATTTTGAAAATAGTTTTGATGCACCAGGTTTAAGTGTTCTTAAACGATTGAATTCTAATCGAGTTATACTCAATTTTGGAGTTGAGTTGAAAAAATGTTCAATAAAAGTCGAGTTTTAGGAGAAACAACGTAGCAACAAGGTTTCTCTTATATATATTTCCCCGCTGTTGAATCATTTCCCCTTTAACGTTACACGTTGCTAAACAAGTGTGACTTCAGACACGTGTGAGCCTCATCCACATAAACTCACGCGGGAAGTGAAACTTCTTTAACTACGTTTCATTGATGCGTTATCGATTTTGCGTTACCAAGGTTTCACTTATATTTCCTCGCCATTGAATCATTCCGCCTTTAACGTTACAGAAAATTTCAAACACATACGTCGCTAAAGATATTAAACTTCAAAAAGAGTTAAGGATAAAAACAACACCAAACTTTCAGCAAATGTCACTTCTGTAGTGTTTTTTTTTCTGTGATACCACGCTGTTATATCCAACATGTTACGCTTTCTAACATTACATAACAAACATCCCACCCATTCATTATTGCTATAGGTACGTGGACACGACGGTTTTTACATTGTCAAAAAAATTCTCGCTTTGCAAATTATTCCAAATATACTTCGTATAATACATACCTACGAGCATTCCGACCTATTTTCAAATATTACGTACATTTCTACGAGAATGCGACACGTTATTATTACCACTCGGGTCATATTTTTTGTCGGACTTAAATTTTCAGAGATTTTAACATGAAGAGTTAATTTAAAATGTATAGGGAGGTTGTCTTCATCCTAAATTTTAAAATACACGTTACGCAAAATTGGTCCTTATACCCGCACCTCCACCATTTATGCCCGTAACTTCCACCACATCTCGCTTAACGCTGTTTCAGTATTACGCGGTTTCTAAAAAACAGTTTGGCCACTATAACGTATATACAAAATGATTAAAATGTTGATAGAACCTCAAAGCCAGGACGAAGTGCCATTGATGCAATATCCTTGCTATCGACAACAGCTTGCTTGGCGCATGGAGGGTAAATTTTTCTCTGTTACGGAAGTTGCGCACGCAGCATGCAGCGAACATGATGTACTACGTGTATCGGCGATGTTGAAATGATCGATAAAGCTGGTTATATTAGCGACATCGGACTCTAGTCTCTATGTATGTTTTTTTAGAGTTCCGTACCTCAAAAGGAAAAAACGGAACCCTTATAGGATCACTCGTGTGTCTGTCCGTCCCACTGTCAAAGCCAATTTGCGCCAAAATACTAGACCGATTGAGTTGGTACACATATGTAAGTCGGTGACCCAAAGACGAACGTGTAACGTAAATAAATACATTTTGCACATGGGGGTAATTTTTGGGGAAAAGTTAGGAAATTAAAAAAAAAGTTTAGCAAACTGTACCGTGTGACATATCAAATTAAAGGCCTTGTGGTAAGGGTCTCAAATATATTTTTTTTATAATTTTAAAATATATAGTTTTAAAGTTATTTAAGAAAATAGATGAGCAATTGACCATCCCCCCCTATCTCCGAAACTACTGCGCCTAAAATTTTGAAAAAAAATAGCGAATGTCGGGTCTCACCCATAGTTTACAGGAAAATTGAAATGAAAATCTCAAGTCTTAAAGTACTCACGGAAAACGGAATAGTACGGAACTCTCTTCTCGCGAGTTCGCCTCTCACTTGACTGTTTTTTTTAAATTATGGATTCGACAGTATTTTATTTTATCAATGTACATCTTTATCGAAAATTTGAATATCAATTATCGCGATCTTACCAAAGAAGTATAACTTCTGCCGCGCGTACATAAATACACGCACCATTTTTTATTTGTTTTTTATAACCTCTTAGCAATATTTGAAATGCAACAAATTTAGAATCCTAACGGAGACGTAGTGTTATTATGTAAAATCATCGTTATGACGTGTGTTTGCACCCACACACACACACACACATACGAATATCACGAGGCATGAGTTTTATTTTAAAATTCTGAGCGCGACATTCCGCGTGTAGACAACAAGAACAGAGAATCATGCCATGTTGTTCTTATCACCAGTGGCTCGGAAAATGTCCTCTGCAACATTATATGAACACCACCGACATCCGTGAAATTGCTTCTAAAAAAAATGAGTCAAAATTTAATGATACACTGCGCCACGTTATATACTACAGACAATTTTTTGTATCATGGTCACTAAATTTCTGTGCCATTTTACGTAAATCAAATCGCAATATAGTATTTAAATATGTAACAGTTTTAGACGGAAAACATCCTTGAAAATTATGCAGTCAATTGGATATTGCGCGATTGATAAAAATATATCTCTCAGTAGTGGGGAAGCTGACGTCATCCAGGGGACTGTCAAATGGATATTGCGTGGTGAATAAAAATATTGAATGGTTTCCTAGCTGACGTCATTCAGTAACGAAGTGTCCTGTGTATTTCATGACCCTCAACCGTAGCTCTCTGTTTGTCAAGGTTCTAAAATACAGATGTGACTTCATTCCGTTGAATAGTAGTGGGTGGATGACGTCATCCAGTGGATTGATGTTGCGTGGTATTAAAACGGTCTCCTAGTTGACATCATTCACTAACAAAATGATCTGTGTATCTCTAATGATTATATGATTCTATTATTAAACACTAGATGTCCTATGAGACTATGACTATGACGTGGTGCACTCGCTTTGCTCGTTCACTCAAATTTATAATTAGATAATACATGTCCATTCGCTCGTTGGTCAGAATTTTAAAATCCAAATCTGTTCACTATAGCGAATTGAATTTGATTTTCACTGGGGGTTTTGTTTTTTTGGATATGTCACTGTTGAGTAAGTGATAACTCATTCCGCCGCGATAGTCGAAAGATTCAAGTTTGAGTCCCGACGGTGACAGTGTTTGAAAATATTTTTTTCTAATATAGCATTGTAAAAATGGATGTTTCTTAACAATAACTAGCTGTGATAATGTTTTTTTTATCATTATTGTTATAAAAAATAAGACTGGCGAGTTGGTGAAATAGTTTGCGAACTTCTGGTTTCCATAAATGGTCGCGTCCACATGGAGTATTGTAATGCGTTCCACACGTTCAGTTTAATGGCGCAGAAATGTTGCAGAGGCTAACCTCCTTGCAGCCGCACGGTCGCCCGACCCCAAAGCGGAGAGTCTGAATTAGGAACGCGCCTTTTTCCCATTAATTCTACAAATATATGTTTGTCTTAATGCATACTTATGACTGGCTTTTTGAATCTAAATAGGTTACCTTGTCGCATGCGTAGAGCAACACTACTGAGGTATTTTGGTCACTACAATGGTATCTCGTTTAAGTCGTTGTTAAGCAATTTTAGCCCTTTAAGAACCGGAAATGAAGAACTCTTTTTTCAATTAGGTATTCCATATTCCACCTATATATTTGTTAATAGATTTTTTCAATTTTACTATTCCAACTCCACAATAGTAAAAATTCGTTTTTTGTATTTTGCGGTATTCTTTCGTTTTGAGGTCTCCCGAGTCCAAAAAACATATTTTTGGAAAAAAAGTTGTCCGTTTTTCTATTTGTTAGTATATTTCTTTGTGAGCTCGTTGTCAAACGGTTGATTAAATCGAAACCAAATTTGGTCAGATGTTTGATATGTAAATATAAAGATCCCTATTGTTTTTGGAGAAAATCGGCGCATGGACAGAAGAAATATGCGCTATAACGTTTTACCATTTTAACTCTACTAGCAGCGAAATGACAACTAATTTAGGTAAAGATTCACTTTTCAAACTTTTACAATATTTTTTTGTTTTGAGGTTTTACGAATCCAAAAACATATTTTTGAAAAAAAATCTGTTTGCTAGTCAGTTTGTACAGGTCAAACGACTGAGCGGATCGAAACCAAATTTTGGTAAGATGTTTGACATGTAAATATGAAGAGCTCTATTGTTTTTGAGGAAAATCGACGCATGCGCTGAAGAGATATTTACAACAGCGTTATTTTTTCTATTATTTACTTATTTATTTATTAAATCCTAAGTAATGCACATCATATCATACAATAACAACAACAAAAAATAATAATGAACTTGTCATATCTATATATTATTCTATTGATTTTGGCTAGAAGATTTTATTAAAAAAATGTCTGTATGTGCGTGCGTGCCTGAAACCAGTGTAAAATACGCAGTCTCTTTTTTTAAACAATTGAATTTAAGCTAGAAATTGGGGGACGTCCAAAAGTTTTGCTGTCAACGCGTTTTTTTTTTTAATCAATGAATTTATCACAAGTCTGACATAAAAAAGAAAAAAAAAGACAAAGAAATAAATTAACATTTACAATAAAGTGAAAATTCACATGACAGTTTTACCGATCGGCAGATTTGCGTATGTCAAATTCAGGCTTTGTAATGGATATAATGGCTATTATGGCCGCTGTCACTAATCCGACAGTGACAATGGGCTTATTGTATATTGTGCTTGTTATGTTATGACACCAAATCTGTTCTACATACTGAAAATATACGAATTTATGTTTTCGATTAAATAAAATAGATCATTGTTATAACTTAACGTACAACTTTCTACATAACTGAACAAATAGCGCCTTTTTGTTCCAAATAAATTCACGTTAAAATATTGTATTCGCAAAATTTTTTTAAATCGATAAACATGTTGTTTTTTATACCCGGTCGAAAGTGCGCACTTTCCGGCTTCGATTTTAAGGCAGAAAGCCTAACATTTATGCACTGCACGCCATCTGTAACAGCGGGACGAAAGAGTTTTCTTGTGCACATTGATACGTGAAACTGCTACCGGTCAGTAGTAGCTAACAGACACTATTGCATATAACCTCAAAATTGTTCACGTGAAAGATATTAGTCTTTTTGATCCATGAGATTGTAAAATACGCACTTGGAAAATTTCGAAGTGTGATCGCAAATGTCATTTTATAACTGTTTTTATTTCACAAAATTTTACTTGTCGCTTAAACATTACAAAAAACATATTTTTGGCCTAAAAAATTAAATTAAAACACGTGATATTCGTCAATATTTCCTTACAGGAACGTCACGAGATTTACGAGAATTACGGAAAGGCAACTTAATATTTTTTTTTCTTTACAAACTTATATTAAAAATATATAAAATTTTAATGTGTTTCTTTACTATTCACTAGGCTGAAAGACTGAGATGTACTTTGTAGCTCAAGTGTACTTTGTAATATGATGTGTTTAAATTGTAATTTTTTTATATGTATTATGACTGTTTATTGTAAATTTGGACTCGTCATATTGATACCAATGTATCGAAATCATGACTAAATAAATTACTTACTTACTAACAAAGGCTTTCTCGATAAGTTTTTTGAAATTAATTATTTCGCTACAAAAATGTGTCTAAAACATACGCTAATTTTCTCGTTTATATCTGATTTGAGATCGTTTATTTAGATCAAATAAACTAAGAGCTTGGATAAAAGTCATATGGAAAGTATGGTACATTATTCTAGTTTATTTTGAAGCATAGCCACCAAATAATTAATAAGATATGTCATAGAAATCCGAGAGTTCCTAAACGTAAGTGCATTTTACATGCACACACACATTCAATTGCTCGTATGCGGGTTAAAAAGGGGACATATTGAACAGCTAGTAAACAGTGACCTTAACCTTAAATTTAATTAAACTGAGATTAATAATACAAGACAAAAGAGTTTGAAAAAAGAGAGAGAACGGTGTATTAAGCTGGAGTCATTATGTTGGCACAAAACGTGTAAGTCTTCTTTGTCAGCTATTAATTGGGCTTTTGTTGAACACGGGTAAAAAAATGAACGCCCATTTTCTACATGTTATAAAACAGAACTTTAACGGAATAATCCTTTTTTATGAGAACACGTCGTATTCAAATCCGCAGAACAAGCTGTCGCGCATTTTTTATTGGATGGCACAAGAGTTCTGTTTTACTTTGCTATCATTGTCCACATATTCTCTGACATCATGCTAGCCAGACAGACTAATGGATCAGGCTGTAAACAGTAAATTCAAACTGATTCCATTTAACGTACAATACGCATGGTCAACTTCCTCCGATCCACGAGGAATTAGATTTTTTTTAGAAGATTATAGATCCGAGAGTCTCAAACTTTTCTGGACCACCACTTCCTTTAGAAGAAGAAAAAAATCCTGCGCCCCCCTAGTTCATAATTGTTAATTTCATATGAAATATCTTTTCAAAAACTATTTTTGTCCAAAAAATGAACAAAAAATTTGAAAAAAATTTTGAAAACACATGTTTTGAAAAAATGGAATTTTTTTTGACAATCTTCAAATTTCAGATAAGTCATAGTATTAATAATATTAATAATAATAAAAGTGATAAATTACAGTAAACACTTTTTCTAATTCTCAATATTGTTCACGTCGATTATAATTAAAAAAGTATTTGTTTGAAATTTGTTCTAGAGAAAAAAAAAATTACATATTTCATTTTGTTTAAATATTTACTATTTAATATTTATTGAAGTAAATATATGTATTGTTAAATATCTAAATTTTATTAATGTTATGGTTAACTAGTTAAAGTTTTGCCCGAAGAAGTTAAAAAGATTTAACGAAACGTCGCAAATTTTTTAATTTAGTTTACTATATTAAAATTGAATTGTCCAATTTCCCGTGAAAAAATAAAAAAAAACTTTTTCTAATTTTCTAAATCCAAATGATACAAAATGATCTTAAGAATCAGTAATGACCATTTTAGAAAAACTTCCGAAAAAAATTTTTTTTAACCCATTTTTTTCGTATTCTGTTCTTGTTGCCAACTTTATACTGTCGAATTTTCTACACACCAATAGAAGTATAACTTCGAAAAGATTTGCCATGCCTGATTTATACAGAATATACATACAGTATCGTATATGCGACAGCACATTTAATTTGACGACTTCGTTTGCATATCAAATATGCACAAAACAATCCCTGAAAATTTATCAAAACATTAATTCTCTTTATTATGTTTTTATTGTGACGTTGCGTTCGTAAAAATACTTTGAATTCATGAAACACATCGGTGAAAAATATCATCCGGCTGATATTATAAAGTCAGTAAAATGATGAAATAAATATTTAATCCTTGGTCTGTTGTTGACATTCCAACGAAAAACAGGATAAGAGCATTTCAATTCATATGCATGAATGTTTATTATTATATTTGCATTGTGCAGCGTTCATTCAGAAAATAGAGACAATTTATGTTGTCCATTTGTTACCACTCAAAAGTAAAAATGCTCATTTAAACAATACCTCTTCACACCCACCTATAGTACAGCCCGTTTCACAACAACGTATTACACAAAACAACTTAAGGTGACAAATCAACGTAAAATGACAGCACGACCCAAGGTTCTGTACACATTGGCTGCACGACCCCCAGGGTTATTAGATACAGGAGTGACCTCGTTCCGTTGGGTGGTAGTGGGGGAATGACGTTATCCAGTGGACTGTCGATTGATATTGAGTGGTTGATAAACATATTGAACGGTCTTCCAGCTGATGTCATTCATTTACGAAATAATCTGTATTTCTAATGACCTTGAGCTCTACTAAAAGCTATTAGATACGGAAGTGACCTCGTTCTGTTGTATAGTAGAGAAGGGACGAAATCATCCAGTGGACTGTCAATTGATATTGCGTGGTTGATAGAAATTATTGAACGGTCTTCCAGCTGACGTCATTCATTTACGAGGTATTCTGTGTATTTCTAATAACCTTGAGGTCTACTAAAGGGTATTAGATACGGAGGTGACTTCGTTCTGTTGGATAGTAGAGAAGGGATGAAATCATCCAGTGGACTGTCAATTGATATTGCGTGGTTGATAGAAATTATTGAACGGTCTTCCAGCTGACGTCATTCATTTACGAGGTATTCTGTGTATTTCTAATAACCTTGAGGTCTACTAAAGGGTATTAGATACGGAGGTGACTTCGTTCTGTTGGATAGTAGAGAAGGGATGAAATCATCCAGTGGACTGTCAATTGATATTGCGTGGTTGATAAAAATGTTTATTCCAGATGACTGTTTATCAGCTGTTCAATGTGCAGTTGGATGTGTGTGTGCATGCAAAATGCACTTACGTTTCGGAAATCTCTAATTTCAATGAAAAAGCTTGTTCAATCTTGGATGGTAATGTTTACAAAATAAACTAGAAATATGTACCATTCTTCGCATATAACTTTTAGCCATGTTTTTGCAGTTTATTTGATCTAAATACTTGTGGTTCTTTATTGTTTTTTGTGCTCCTATATCACATGGACTTCGTGAATCGATTGAAATTCCATCAAGTGAACCAACAAAAAATAATTACGTATAAAATGTAGCCACAAAAAAAGAAACTTAAAATAAAACGTTTTTTTTTTTTTTGGAAACCTAAATGATAATATGACTTGTCACGTTCTGTCAAAATTTCGAGAATTTGATTTTCGGATTCAAAATTAAATTTCTTCCCCATTTATATTTCTGTCTTTTCTTTCTTTGTTAAACGAAACGATAAAAACAAACACGTAAATATTGTCTCAAAAGAGTTCATAACGTATTTTAAAAAAAACAACTTGTTTGAAATTTGATCAAATATTACGAAAAGGAAATTTATACGTAGTACATAACTTTCAGTCCTGATGCATCTGTAACATTTTTTTCAGTTAGTGGTGACATTATTGATTGGTATATGTTGTATAAAAGTCTGTAAAAAAACTCACATCGTAGGGAGAGGTACGACATAATACAGTGTATAACCTATGTATTCACAGAAATATAACTACTGATCTCTGATTATATGGATAATCGATAATCCTTATAAAACGTCCGAAGCCAACTTTCATGGTGCTTGGTCAAACGGTATCGAAGCCAGACAGACAAATATTTGTTTTTATATATATACATATATATGGCTCTGCACGCGATTAGGGTGAAACACGACAGTGACAAAAGTAGTGGAACCTTCGGCTCCACCGAATGGACCTCACAAAGAATGCCGCACACTTTATTCTGGGTATTAAATTTGTATACGTTACTGACCACACATGCTTACCATATGCTGTCGTCTCGTAATACTCCGCCTAACTCCAGAATAAGTCAATTTTGAAAGGGTTAATAAAAAATTAGAGTCTTAAAAAACTAAATCAATATTGCTTTTTTGTCTTATAATTAAAATTAGTTTAAAAAAACTAAAACAACACGCTTTTTTAAACTAAAAAATTCAAAATAATTTGACAACAAAATTAGCTTTACTGTAAAAGTGTGCGGAGTGCTTAATGTCGGTAATAAAATTTTCATTTACTAGTTAGATGTAAACGTAGAGATACTTTGAAAATTTAAGTAGATAGCACTCCACGCTTTTTACAGTAAAGCAAATTTTATTGTCAAATTATTTTGCATTTTTTAGATTATAAAAGCGTGTTGTTTTAGTTTTTTTAAACTCTAGTTTTAATTATAAGACAAAAAAACAATATTGATTTTGCCTATGCGGTAGGCAACGCAACGTACGTCACTGTACAGCGTGTTAGCTTGCTTGCTGTAATTTTTCCTGGTCAGGATAATGGGACATACTTATTAAATTATTGTATTGTCATCGGTTCTTGATAAGTGTGCAAAATTTCAGTTTAATCTGACGTTCTGAAGTGGGTGAATTTCACGTTCAAAGATTCTTTTACAAGCATACAAACAAACAAACATACAGGTGAAGCCAATAGAGGCGTGTTAAAAATGCAACTACCATATTGTTGGCATTCACACACTCTCGTCTAGTCTCCGCCTAACTCCAGAGTACGGATTCAAAGTCAGTCGGTAAAGGGTTAAAAAAATGCAATCCTTGTCTCCATACATGAGAGATCGGTGAATACCAACGACACAAACACATTCTAACAAACACAAACATTGGAGATTTGTGTTCGCTTGTTCGCTCGAGGCGTTACTTATTGGAGAATGGTACGAAAAGTTCAGTGAAACACCGTTATGTAAAAATGGCTGCGTCTCTTCTTACGGCCAATATAAAACATTCCATGGTCAGCGGATTTCTTTCGTTGAAATTTTTGCCCACATAAATATCCGTTGGGGCTAAAATGTTACGTACCCTTGTTCCATTCGCATGGCGGTGGGTCAAGCCGGCCGCCAAGGTTTATCGCCGCACGCGTTTTCTCTGTTTGTACTCTCACAGTGTGCACACGGTGACGTAATAATAATGACGTAGTCGGTGACGTAACAATTGACGGATTAATTGGAGTGATATTTCTTTTAGCGCGCGGTAGGACAAGTTCCATTCATTCGATTGAAAACGTTACGAAACGCTGCAAAGAAAAAGAGTCAGGGAATTAAACCATGAGGAACCACGCCGATGCGCATGTACCGTATGGTGTGCATCATTAACCCGCCAGCACTCGCGCCTCAAGAAATTACATCAGCACTCGCGTGTAGAGCACTTTGCTCATGTTTATGAATGTCAATAAATGCAAGTTTTACCAAAAAATATTAATAAAAAAATATATTATTAAATAAAATACACATTATTTATTCTAAAAAATATATATTCAAAAAGTTAACAATATTAATCTTTTTTATTTTAATTAACAATCATAGGAACTAATTTGCCAGTCTTCTAAGGCAGTCTTACGGAAAAAATTAAACAAAAAAAAAACTTTTCAAAAAAAACTTAAAACTAAGTATGAATAATTTCAGTAATGTAAAATCATAATATTGCATAAAAGTAGCAGTAAAACTGTCGCTAAGATAAAAAAAATAAAGTCATGAGTAAAAAAAAGTAGTTACGTCGATACCCGCGCGATGAGCAAAACGCCGCCTGATGGTATACACGGCGCAACAAACCACCCCGTCCGAGTGCCTGGCGCACACTGGCGAGAAGTGAACTACATACAGGGGTGGGGGACGGAACAAAACCCAGCTACCAAATGAACGATGTACGTACAAATAATTTTGACAAAATGGCGCGTGTTTTAAATTTACTGTGAGCAAAATGCTCATAGCGCGAGTGCTCGCGGGTTAAGCTGTACAATGTATAGATTTTACAGTAAGTCTAATACTTGATCCATACCAATCTTCAAATAAATTCAAAGTAAATATTCATGTCTATGAATTAGTAGGAATTTAAAATTGTTCGGGTCTATATGTGTAAGGGCCCTAAACAGTAATCATAGGGAGGATCTTTAACCACAAAAACAATTCAACCTAATCTAACAAAGCAGATCTGAAAATCGGAGAATTAAACAATTGGATTTAAAATTTATATCGTTTATTTTAATTAACTTATTAGCTTTTTCTTCGAAATTTAAAAGTTAACTCGAATTTGGTTGCAAATTTCGCAAGGTTTGCCCTCCTTCCTCTCCTCCTGTAAGCTGAGATCCTAAGCAACTGCAATTGTTGAATTTTCCAAGGATTAGAAAATGGAATGTTCATTTTTTTTTTCTTTTTGGTTCTGTACATCCGGTGAAAAACGGAACCCTTATAGATCACTGTCCTGTCCGCCACAGCTTATATTCTCCGAGTCTACTGGACGAAAAAAGTAGAAAATTGGTACATATATAGAGTTCGATGACTCAATCACGAACGTACAGCGTAAATAAACGAATTCCGATTTTTTTTTTATTGTCGGTAATAGCCACTTTTTTTGGCGTATTTTGGTTCCTGACTGTACACGCATATATGCCTGCATAATATGGGTGTTCGTACGAGTGTACCATTTATAGATATATTTGAAAAACGTGTTCTTTATACATTTATCGGTTACCCTGCGATGGATAAATTGTACTAAAATATAAGAAAAAATAACATTCAGCTATATACAAGTACCTAGACGTCTATGCGTATTATTCATAAAATGTACGCGTGAGATTTTCAAATGTTTTATATCCTTTTTTGAGACATACATTTTTCTATTCGTCATAAATCATTTTTGGTATCTATCTTAGGTTTCTATAATTTGCAGGTAAACAATGCTATGCGAGAACCTTTCTATCTATATGTATAGAGTTTATAAAAGCGTGAGTTCTAAGGTCTGTGACAGTTATGGCCCACGCTTTTATAATTATGAACCTAACTTATTAAAAATTATTTTTATCCATTTTATACACTGCAATAAAAGCTTGTCTTTATAAAAGTTTTTTTTAACACTTGTTTATTTGTAATGGAATGTTTGAACATGAAATTCACCTACTTCAAGACGTCAGATTAAACTAAAGCAACACGCTTTTATGAACTAAAAAATGCAAAAAAATTTGACAAAAAAAATTAGCTTTTCTGTAAAAAGCGTGGAGTGTTTAATATCGGTAATACATTTTTCATTTATTAGCTAATTGTAAACGTAGAGCAATCACAAAAAAATAAGTAGATAGCACTGCACGCTTTTTACAGTTAAGCTAATTTTTTTGTCAAATTATTTTGCATTTTTTAGTTCATAAAAGCGTGTCGCTTTAGTTTAATCTGACGTCTTGAAGTAGGCGAATTTCTTGTTCAAATTACTTTACATTTTTTAGTTCATAAAAGCGTGTTGTTTAGTTTTTTTTTAACTTTTACTTTTTGCGTATATAGTTCGTTAATGTGTTACACCGTTGATATAGAGGCTATTTGGGCGCTAAACGAAATGACTTGTGTGTATAGAGTACAGTCAGTAGAACAAAAGGCGCTTTGCGAAGGATGCGGTGAATAGCAGTACTTACATATGTACATAATATAATCGTTGATAACGGGCGTTAGTCTGTTTGTACAATGCTTGTATCAGTTTAGGATATTATAATCGTGCGGCGCATGTTTGCTCTGGGCCGTGGTCCGTGTTTACATAGAATAATTGATTACACACGCAGCATACAACTGTGTATCAGGATACCATGAAGGTGATGGAGAAGGGACATGAGAAGCAGAATGTTTCAAGTCGGACAAGGATGGAAAAAGGATCACCGGCATGGCGGTCGTTTGCTTACCGCGTATTTAGTACATTGAAATCATTTTCCTTGTTCTCCTTAAGAAGTTTTGTCCAAGTGGAGTATCCAAATGGATTTAGGAGAAGCAGGCCTTGAGACCTTGTTCCCAAGTCTCAATATACAGTAAGACCCCGCTTAACGCCGGAGATACGTTCCAATAAGTTCCTGCGCTGTACGAAACAGCGCTAAACAAGGTCATCTTAATACGTAGATAATTAATAGACATAAGTGAAACAGAACCGAGATTAAGAAACTTTGTTAGTCTTTTTTTTAAATTTTGTAACATTATTAAATATTTTTTTATTTAATTGCTAATATCGATTTTTGTTCATAAAACATTTATGAAAATCAAATAAAAGTTCAAGTAAGAAGTTACGTTTGTGATGAGAAAGGTTTCTCATTTGACATATTTTGTTTTTAGTGAAGAAGTCATCTAATGTTTGCTTTTTTTCTGTTTCGTACAGCAAGCTGTTGTCGATAGCAAGATATTGCATCAATGACACTTCGTCTTGCCTTTGAACTTCTATCAACATTTGAATCATTTTGTATAAACTGATCCATTATTTACATTATAGTGACTAAATTTTTTTTAGAAACCACGCAATACTGAAAGATCGTTAAACGGAGCAGCGTTAAGCGAGGTCTTATTGTATATAATTCAAAAATCAAACCAAGAGTTTCGAATCACGTAAGCAATCGTTTCAACCAATCACAGACGTAACCACGTTTATAGCCTCTTACGTCCAACCTATCAGCTTATTCTGTTCACATACTGTATATTATATCTGTTGTGTGATTTGTTTTTCGTTGCTATAGTTACACAACGTCAAACGGTCTGAGCTTTCTTATAATATGTTCAAGAATATCTGTCTGGTGCCCTTAGTTTCGCAGCAGGTCAGTTCGTCCCTGGGCGTAATACATGCGGGAACGGAATAAGTCTCAATTCTGTCACAAATTAAGCACAGTCGTTTACCTTTTGGTTATGTTCGTGTTTCGACAGAAATACAAATCGCTCATCCGTGTTCATACATACACACAATGTGTACATATTATGCTATGCCAGCTCGGCACAACATGCAAATTTACAGGGCTGGATATACTGACAAGATGCTCGGTACCTGGGGTCACCCAGCGTTGCCAGACGTCCCGATTTTGGCGGGACGTCCCGATTTTTAAATCAAAATTAAATGTCCCGCGCCGGACAGGCTCAGTCCCGCTTTTCGGGTATAACTCGACCGTGCGTAAATAATTATTCTCTTATTGTAAGTTGCAATTTGTAACACTGACTCCTCAGACTATTGTTTGAAACGCCATCTTTTTCTAATGAATAAAACTTTTTTGTTTTTGATTTCTGTTTTTTTTTTATTCAGAAGACGAAAAAGACTCAACTATTTAACGATAGGGTAAATCTGATTTAAAATATCATATTTTTATTAAAATACATTTTCTATGGCTATTTTTGCTATCTATTGTCACGTAAACGTAATTTGAACTCAAATAAAAAGATAAATATTTAAAAACGTCTGATTATATACGTTTTTTTACTATGTCCCGCTTTTGACGAAAGAATCCCGCTTTTTTCACGCAAAAAGTTCCAAAATCCCGACTTGGCAAAAAAAAATCTGGCAACCCTGGCGGTCACCCCGTGTGACGGCCGGTTTTTTAGAAATTTTTTTGACGGCAAATAAAAGATAGAACTTTGAATTATTTACTATTTATTTATTAGTGTTTCCAGAGTACCTACACATATAAATTTTCAGCTAAAAATCTTCTCTGGATCGTGAGTTATACCAGTCTGAAGACACACCCGCCTTGAAAAAAAGTTTGCTGATGATCTACATGATTCGGCTGATTGGGTTATGTGAAATTAAAAAGACCAACAGCATTTTACTCTGTAAGCCTATATGCACCGTATGAACTATAAATCATTTGAAAATTTTGAAAATTGAATTTTTGACAAATTTTAAAAAAAGTTTCAATTTTTCAATTTTTTTTTTCATTATCTCGTTGCGAAAAAATAGAAATACTTGTAATTTATTAATGATTCTAGTTCACATGGTGACTCTATATGTGCTGAGTCTACTCTATAAAATTCAAGTTAATCGGTCAAACCGTTCCTGAGATATCTTGGAAATAAGCTCGAAAAACACAGTTTTGAGATAAACACGTTTCAAGTTTCAAGTACGGTTTAAATTATGAAAATCTTTCCTTACCATCAATCTGCGACGCATGGTTTGAAATAATAAGTCATCGCTGAAATCTCCTATACATGTATGAATGTACATTTGTATTGAAGGGTCTCAGACACCAAAACGACACGTCACAATAGGCCTATAGTGCCCCACTATTCAACTCAGCGCTCCGAACATTTGCCCGTTCTAACGGCTGTATCTTTACGACTTCGAAATTGAAAAAATCACTTTACCGGCATATTCTATACATATTAAGGAATCAATTTATACAAAAAAAATCGATTCTTTAAATCCATCACACGGGGTGACCCCCATAATAGGCGCTATTAGTATTGGAAAGAGGGTGCTCTAAAATAAAAAAAAATGTTTATGAGTGTCATTCACATAAGCTCGGGGAGAAAGTAAAACTTCTTTAGTCGTAGAAAGGTTAGAAGGCTCCTCTCGTCTACGAAATATAAAAAAATTTTGGAAAATAATCTTTGGACAAAATGGTTTACAAGTCTCGTCTACGTAATATAAAAAAAATTGTTATATAATTTTTGGACAAAACAGTTTAGGAGTCCCACCTCTAATTTTTTGGACAGAACGGTTTAGGAATCTACATATAAACAAGACATTCTTTCTCCCTGTTCACTTTTGTAACCGTTCTTGTTCGTAACCGCAACGCGTCGCAGGAAATTTCAAGCAGATACCCCCGCTAGTGAAGTTTTACTCCAATAACCTCAGTTGTCTATGCCTGTTACACCTTAGAGCTTAGACCAAGGGTTCATAAACGAATCTCCAAGGCATATTAATGAAACAGAACTTGATGGGAATTGGGGAGGTGTAACAAGACAATTGAAGTTTTGAGAGAACCCCTGTATGTGATGTTTCAAGTTATTATCTTTTTTAATGAATGTTTTAATGTTCAAATCGTAAATTGTCAGACTGTTGTCGTAAGAATAAAAATTAACAAATAATTTGTTTGCGGGAACAAACTTTATATGTATGTATATATTGTCGAAGAAAGAAGAGCAAATATGATATTTAATTTAAAAAATAAACTGTAGGTACATAAAATGTTTTATAAAGGAAATTTTATTTTTGTAGCTAACAAAATATAAATTACTTCTTCATCTGACATCTCTGTCTTATTTCGTTTGCAGCATTAGTTTTTATCTCTCAAGGAGAGCCACCTGCTATAATAATATGTACATTGTAGAAGATGGACTGTTTGATTCCTTGTGAAGATTCATACAGTTCTTGTAACCTCCTAGCCCTCGATTTACATTGTACATTGACTTTAAAAAAGAGCCGCATCGAAATATTTATATTAATAAAAAAAGTTTTAAAAAAAATATTGACCTTTTTCAAAAAAGTTACCAAAAAGAGAAAATAATTAAATTTTGAGATCGGAACCAATTTAATTACTAAAAAAAAAACCTCGGGTCGCAGTGCCAAAACTCTGCCGACTCGCTGATACAAGTATTGTAGCTTTATTACGTGAACTTCAGTTTCTTTTGAACAAAATAAAAAACTACTTAACACACCCCTTAAAATAATATTTTTTCCCAGTTCTTCCTTAAAATTTTGTTACAAACAATTTTAGAGTAATTAATTGTTAAAGTTTTGTGAATCTTTTGGCGCATTGAGGGTTAAATTTTCTCTGTTACGGAAGCTGCGCACGTAGCATGAAGCGAAATTGAGACATCATGAAGCTAGTCGACAATTTAATATGAACGTACTACGTGTATCGGCAGGGTTGAAATTGTCCATAAAGCTCACATAGTTTTACTTTGTATTCATAGATGAGACGTTACAATGAAGTATAACTTCTGCCGCACGTACATAAGTAGACGCATCACTTTTTTTTTATTGCAACGTTTGAATGAAGATAATATTTCTACCAGAACCAACATTAACGCGAACGGAGCCGAGTGACTTAAGAAACTGCGAATCCTTATATTTCATTCATAAATACCTAGAATTCGAATCATGAACGAGCCGGCTCGAGTTCTAGCGTAACATATTACATATTATATGAATGACATATCAACACAATTTCTGTATTAGCTACACGGTTATGTTATGTGCATACGTCTTTTATTAAAATGTTTGAAATATTTTCTTGTAAAAATTTCATCAAAACAACAAATTATGACGATTTATCAGGATATTTGTAAAGCTTATATTATACACACATGCACGGATGCGTTTGTGTGCGTGTGTTTAGCGTGGATACAGATCAAAGCCTGTTTCATGTCGTAATGTAGTCATCCTTTGAACAACGTAGATAACGTTGTTGATCCCTCAAAGGAATTTTGTTACGTAAAAGAGAAAAACTCATGGGAAATTGAAATCGGATAAGTGGCGCATATAAAAAATATATATATAGATACATACAAAATATACTGTCTACAAAACGATGGTCGAAAGGCAAAGTCGGTTATGTCGAATTTGTGATAAGACTAGCGGACCCGTGCGTATACTTTGCACCGTTAGTGGTCAGTTACGTAATTACAATACGGAGGAAATAAATTTTATTATATATTCTATTCAGATACTTCAGCGGTACTACATGTCATATTATCCCGACAACTGTCAAAATAAACATATTGCCGTCAGATGGCGACATTTATTTTTTCTGAATATTATTTTCTGTAACGAAATTGCTAAAATTTTTAAACTGTAATTTTTTAATGAAAACTTAAATTTTAAGATATTAACTTAGTGTTTGTCATTAGAGAGAAAAATAATCTCCGAAATGGCGTATCAAACACGAATTTTGATACAGTGTTAAGGGAGATATTTCATACCGACAAAAACACCTTTGAGAAATAATAACAATTTAAAACATCCGGGTCGCAGTGCCAAAACTCTGCCGACAATTTAGATTATAGTGTATTTGCTAATACAGGCAGTGTGACTTTATTATATGAATTTGTTTGTTTTTGGAGAAAATTCAACCCCTAAATACACTCCTTAATATAGTATTTTTCTTAATTTCAATATTTCGTCTCTGTTTTATCAATTCATCATCTGCTATTGTTTACGTACAGAGCAATCGTTTTCATAAAATTTATAAGTTCGGTCCTGCCGAACTGATTTTATTAAAATTTTAGGAGCACCTTTTAATTGATGCAAAAATGTTTAATTTTAATTTTGAATCAATTCCGAGAATATTTTCGGTGTTTTTGGGGCCAGAAACAATTTTCATATATAAGTGTATACATATATATTTAAAACCTTTTCAAAAATCCAAATTAATATTAGCATCCATGATTTATACAAATTCAGAACAAAAATCGCAGGAACCTGGACGAAGAAAGAAATGCTTTTTATAATCAGTACATTTTTATTTTAGCGACGTTTCGGTCAATAATATGAATATCAAGTGATTATAATCATTTGACATTCATATTATTGACCGCAGCGTCGTTAAAATAAAAATATACTGATTATAATAGGCATTTCTTTTTTCGTATTCGTTCCTGCGATTTTTGATCTGATTTTCAAAAACGATACCAAACTTCATGAGGCTATGAAACATCGAGAAATTTTGGTCCGACCCCTGGATCCCGCCATCCGACCGACACCAATAGTGTATGTGCCTTATATGGCAAATACACTAATAACCGTAATTGTTATTTCGTCCCGTGAATGTTATTCAAAGAACGTACACCGTTTTACTGAGCAGTGTACAAATTGTTAAATATAGCTTTCATTACTGTACCAAGTAGACATCAAAAGGAGTCAAACAAAGGGAAAATTGCATAAGAAAAAAGCATTCAGACGTTTTCTCAGTCGACGAAACAGAGTTCTGTGATACCGACACGTACATAGTATAATATGATACATCGCGCCTCAACAAGTCCTCAGAAGAGATTTCTTTTATTTGTCACAATACTTCTTAAATAGCGCTTGTCTGATTCTTAAAGTAGTGAATCAGAATTGTACAATAATTTACTTCAAAAAGAGTTCATTTTCGGACTGTGAAATACACACTAGTATATATTACACCGCAAGGGTAGAAAGTTGAAATTCCTGAACGGCGCACGGTGCTGGAATTTTTACACACCCTTCTATAAAATAGCGGCTATTGATGCACGTGTAACTGTCGTGAAATGACACATTTAACACTAGTGCTGTAAAGTTGTGTAAACTAAAATTTACTCTATCGAAATACGACTACGTTTATTTTACTCTATGCAACTTTACAGCTAAGGCTTGAGACTGAAATTATCCGATTAAAATGGTTACTATCATAAATAACCGATAATTTTATATCATTAAAAATATTACGTATAAGAGGGTTGAAGTGAAAATAATGTGTAACTAGGTTAGTGGAGATCATTAACCTGGGTACACATTATTTTCACTTCAAGCCTTTTTCCATTATTTGTATGTAACATTTTTAGTGATATAAAATTATCGGTTATTTGTGATAGTAACCATTTTGACCGAATAATTTACCGGTTATCTATAAAATGGCTGCTTTCGGTTTCTCTTTCTCAGAACAACAAAAAACGAAAAAATAGAATAGATTTGAACAGTAGAATCGAAAGAAATGAAGTTTTTATATTAATGTAGATAAATTCGTTATAAAATTAAAATTTCGATCGACATTTACAATTATGCGCAAAACTTTCTGCGCAGCCTTGTATAGTAACAATAAATAGCCGTTGCTATTTAAAATAAACTATCCCGGTTAATTAACCGATAATTTATGTTTTTTCTAATGTATTATATTTATATATTTTTCTCTTTTTCAGGTGAGTTCTAGAAACTATGAAACAATTTCTATATCGATTGGTGAGTTAACTTATATATATATATATAAAAATTATTACAATTTTAAAATATTGACTGAAAACTGATAAAAAATTGTGTATATCACTCGAATATTTATAGTTATATTGGAAAAGGCGATATCGTCCTTAAACCATGCTGTGTTTATAGACGCGTTACCATCCACCTTTATCCATAACTCAGAATCCATAAAAGTAAAGTCGGATTCACAAAATGAATGTCACGTTAGATGAAATGTAATATATTATGAATATTGACATATTTTAAATATACATATAACACTCATGGCTAGTTTTCTGGTAGCATAAGGCACATGCACGCTACATCTAATCCAATCGCGCCACGGTATATCCAAACCAGATCTTCCACGAAAAGACGGATTTTTTACAAAAATCATAAGTTCGAAATTTCGTGCTCTTTTGCAATATTATTGGGAAATGCATCAGGCAGAAATATTCTCGAACAAAAACTAAAGTAACTGAAAATCAAAATTTGTTTTAAAAAAATGTTTTTCCAAATTTCACACTAAATGGCGTCAAAACCAACGTAGAAATGGTAAAAAAGCGTTGTAACGATTTTGTATAAAGATTATAATCTTAGTCTACAGAAAAAAAAACTATTTTTAGACTTAGATTTAGAACAAAAAGACAAGTTGATTTTATATTTTACATTGTTTTTATATTGAAACTAATTCATTTAAAGACACAAAAAATATAAAAAAACGAATAATGAAAAATGTACTCAGTTAAACAATAAATTGTCAAATACTACTCTACCCTACCTACTCTTGCTCAAGAGTCGAGATTAGAGATCGGAAAAACGGATCTTTTTAGTGATCTGCATCTTTGCATCTGGATCCCGTATGTGAGCCGGCTCAATGAACCGGTTCAAAAAGAGCCGAGTTCTGAATATGTTACTGCAGTCTGCCACTGAGTTACCTAGTTCAGTCAACATATCACAACCTGTATAGAATCAAGAATGCATAGCCAAACATGTGCTGCATGAGTCATTTGAGCTGACAGATGCATCAAAGCAAGAACTGATACGGAAGTGTTTCTCTGAGTTATGCGGATCCGTTGATCCCTCAGCTCAAAAAAAAGTGAGTCGGCTCTCCCGGATCTTTTGTCGGAGTCGGCTCTTTGAACCGGTTCAGATCTGAGTTACCCAACTCTAGTCAAGATTGCTAGTGTACCAAACAGATTAGTGTAACTACTCGTTTGCATAATACACGCAATAGTGTAAAAAGTGTTAACACTTTTTAAACTGGTGTACGATACCAAACACACATAATATGCAACGTTCAGGTACCTATGCTACTAGAAAATATCCATCAGTCTATCCTTTAAAAGTTATAAATTATATAAAAGGCTAAAAAATCTCTAGTGTGTAGACAAACATCTCATTTTATGTGAGATATATAAGATATCTTGTCATACTTTGAACTGTCAAGTTCTGCCGCAACGCAGGAAGCTCGACTCGGGGTATGAGAAGTCGAGTCGGGCGACTCGGGGAGCAGAAGAAACAGAGGGACGACGAAGTAGAATGGTAGAGAGGACCGCACGATCCCTTCGCGTCGCCCCGCATAAATCAGGGAATAACCAAACTACATACATACCTAACCTTACATGTATGTGCAATCGCAAGGCAAAGTAGCTTACATGAATTTTTGAAGTTATACTTCTTTCGGCGCATTGCGGGTAAAATTTTCTCCGTTACGAAAGTTGCGCACGCAGCATGGAACGAACATGAGACTCCGTGAAGTTAAGTAAAATGTTCTTTGTTACGGAAGTTGTGTACGCAGCATGCAACGAACATGAGACACCATGAAGTTAAGTAAAATGTTCTCTGTTACAGAAATTGTGCAGGCAGCATGCAACGAACATGAGACACCATGAAGTTAGGTAAAATGTTCTCTGTTACAGAAGCTGCGCATGCAGCATGCAACGAACATTAGACACCATGTACTACGTGTATCGGCAAGGTTGAAATCGTCGATAAGTTTTACTTTGTATTCATAGATGACATGTCTCATTTCTCTGTTACAATGTGCTGATGGAGTTGTCCACCTATTATCCAAAGTAAATAAGTACTACTCGAAGTGCACAGGCTTTTAACTTTTAACTATACTTATCATCTCCCTTTATTTTATCAATGTACATCTTTAACGAAAATATGAATATCAATTATCGCGATCACGCCAAAGAAGTATAACTTCTGCTGCGCGTACATTAGTACAGCCACCATACTTTTTTTTATTTTTCTCACGTTTAGAGAATATTGATTAATATTTGTTTCATTGATATTTGTATGTGACTTATGGTGTACAACAGCGGCAGACTTTTATCAAAGACGTACCGAGCGGGATAGAGTAGTGGTGAGCGCACTAGTTCGAATCCCGGCGAAGGCAGATGTGAGTAGGACTTTCCTCTACTGCCTCTCGCCAAGAAACGGTAATGCGCCAAAAGAAGTATAACTTAAAAAGTTGACGTAAGTCATTTAGTCTTGTGAGTTTTGACTACAGATAAACTACAGAGAGAGGCCGCAACGATTGTACCCTTTTCTATGGGTATTACATACACTTCCACACATGGGTTATAGCCTGGTAGCCCCTACCTACGTTCGTGTAAGATATAAGACTATAACTTACTGAAGAGGAAACGTAGGACTTCGGGTTCTTAGTGTTTTACTGCATCATAGTAGTTTTTGTGTCGAAAAGCATGTTTTTTTTATCCCGGAAAAAATGCAATATGTTCATCAGTGTCGGATTTAGGCACTGGACATTATGGACACGAGCCCCCACAAAATCCTACCTAAAAAATAAAAAAATCGAAATTTCGAAAAAAAATATTTTTTTTGTAAAAGATTTAAATGTTAAAAAAATTAGAAATTTCAAAATTTTTATTCGATTTTTTTTAATTTGATTTTTTTCGAAAATTAATTTTTTTTTATTTCGATTTTTTTTCAATATTCCGAAATTTTTCAAAAAATTAAATTGAACAAAATTTAGTTCTCAAAACAAAAAAATTACAATGTAAACTTGAAGTTCGTGAATGCTGCAAAACTAACTAATATCAAGTTCAGAGAGTGTAGTAAGAATAAAACAGAACGAACTCATCGATCGACGAAAAGGAAACTCATTGTTTTATAAAGTATAAATGATTATGTGTCGTCGATTGATGAAGTTCATTGAATTACCTATTTTTATTCTTACTACACTCTCGAAACTGCCAGTGTAGGACAAAATGGCAGGTTGCCAACATTTTCATTCAATTGAATAACTAGTCTTCTTTAACAGATCACATTTAAAAATCAATTGTAATTCAATTGTCGAATGGCGTTACTTATTTAGTTTGTTCTTTCAATTTTGACGACGTGTTTTAGAAACATGTCTTAAACCGAGTTTTAGTCTTTTGTTTTATCGAACGTGTCGAATAAAGGCGATCAAGGATTGTTTTTGTTTTTTTTAAATGTCGTGTCCTTGTTCAATTCTTCACTAGAGTACGATTGTATGTGGTTTCTCTCTTTCTCCAACAGTTCTAACGGAACAACAATACTTAACAGTGTACTTCGGAACTCCCTATGTTAGTAGATTGCATAGGTTGCCTAGTTCCGTTGAATAATAGCGGGTGGCTGAAGTCATCTAGCGGGTCTGTCAACTGTTTGCGTGAGAACGACTGTTGTTTATAAACTTCAAAGGAATTAAAAGAAAATATTGATATTATTTACAACAATTATAATTTTTAAAGTAATAGATTTACATAGGCTTGGTTATTGAAATGATATTGTTATTATACGCTCGGAAGGATTGGCAGTTTAGGGATACATGAAGTTAAATGAGTCCCCACGCACTAGTCGGCTCGGATCGACTAGGCAACATCCGATCCTATCCGATTCAGTGGGTGTGGATCTTAAATAAGAATATAGAAATAATAGCCAATAGTTTGCTATCATATTTTGAAACACTCATTGTTGCAATTTTAATGCGATACTAGAAAAAAAATTCTATTCAGCCAATGTCACTGTTGGGATACGAACGCAAATCTTCCACTATCGTGGCGATTGAATTAAATAAGAATGAAAAAAGCTATTTAATTTGGTAATGAAACACATCCTTAGCCGTAAAATTGAATGGTCATTCGAGTTTCGGACAATTATCGATAACATCGATAAATAATGCCAACCCTAGTTGTGTGTGTAATATCAACAGTCATATATTATTATTGCAGCGGTCACAAGAATTGGAATTCCTTTGTGAGACGTTTATCAGTTTATCAAAGCTCCGAGGAGGGACTGTCTTTCTGTAACCGGCAGACTATGTAATGCTTGACGGATACACATAATATTGTGTCCATGCGTGTGTTCATACACTGTATATGTTACGGTCACGAATTCAGCGAGAGATTTTTTTATTACAAGCTTTTGTTCAACTTCAAATGTTTGTCAGTCAGTTTGGGTCAAATCTTGCAAGTCGATTTTAAACCACTTTCACTCGATCAATCATTTTCAAATTTTGTATACTTATGTAATATCTATGACAATACAATAATCTGGTAACAATAATACGTATAAAGGAAGATTTGGTTGAGGATCAATAAATAAATAAGCTTTACCAAAATTTCGCTTGTGGCCAACGTTTCGAAAAATTTATTTTCATCTTCTCTTTTTCGAAACGTTGGCCACTAGCGAAACTTTGGTAAAGCTTATTTATTTATTGATTCTCAACCAAATCTTCCTTTACGTGACATTCTATTGGATCAACACCACCATATACGGTAACAATAATCTAATCCAGTCAGTCAGTCAGTCTGGGTCAAATCTTACATGTCGATTTTGGACCACTTCCTCTTGGTGAGGTAGTTTGAAGTTTTGCATACTTATGTAGTATCCATGGCACTGCAATAATCTGGTAACAATGACTTGATAGTACAGTTAGTATTCAGTTTGGGTCAAATCTTGCAAGTTGATTTTGGACCACTTCCTCTTGATGAATTGGTTTGAAGTTTTGCATACTTATGTAGTATCGATGACACTACAATAATTTGGTATCAATGAGATGGAGTCAGTTAGTCAGTTTAGGTCAAATCTTGCAAGTCGATTTTGAACCACTTCCACTTAATCTATTACTTCGAAATTTTGCGTACTTATGTAGTATCGATGACAGTACAATAATCTGATAAGAATGATCTGATGCTGCAGTCAGGATAGTCAGGTCACTACGCAATTTTTGAACAGTCTTTTTGATTATTACATGGAGGGATGGCGTTACTGTGCTCCTTTTTAGGATTCCGTAAAAACTAAACCCTGATTGAGTCACTCTCTGTGTGTTCGTTAAGGTTGTCGGAACGCTCTTAATTTTGTTTGTGCTGAGACCCAGCGGAAAGGGGGAGGTAGGCAAAAGACATATTGTGGGTGTGACCTTCTTTAGCTCTGTCTATCTCAAATCATCCGCACGTTTCAATTTTTGGCTGGTGTCAACTACGAGGCTAAAAAATGTTGTTGCAAGGGTGCCGCTGTCAATTGATTACTCTAAGTTTGGGAAATATTTTGAATATTTAAAAAAACTTTTCCGAAAAAGGAAGAGTCACTTTAGGTTTGTGATGCAACAGTTTTGTGAAATAAGTACGAATAAGGTCGTAGTATGACATTGAAAAACTGTGTTTTTTTTGGCACAAATAATGTCAACTTTTTTCTAGTAAATCGTACATAAATTACAAAAGTAGTCCATTAGAGACCTAGATTTGTCCTTTATCTTCCTTATAGAGAAAGAATTTTTGCAGAATGTTGACGAATAATCAGTTGCCAGCCCAAGCTCTATTTTTGGCTTAAATTCAGAGCGTTTCGACAGCCTTAATTTTCTGCAAATCTGCTGGACGAAAAAAAAAGTTAGTTTACATACAGAATTAGATGACTCAAACACGGATGTATAGCGTAAATAAATGAATTGTGATTTTGAGGATTCGAGATTCAGTAGACGACAAAAATTCGGAATCGAACCATCGCTAATATAAACCGCCTCGCGCACACTGGAGTCTGTACTATATTACGCACGGCAGTCGCTATGTCTAGCTAGTTGTGTTCGGTACCATAGATACACAGAAAGACGAAGAAGAGAGAGATGACGTATTTTATCACACGGAAGTGCGAGCTTGCAAGTTGAGCTTTCAAATTTCCTCTTCACACTTGACGGAAAATGTAAGCCACGTCCCTGCAACAACTTAGGACAGACGCCGCGCAACTATACTGTCTGTTCGCTTCTTAAACTAGACAGACGTCGCGACGCTCCAAACCTAATCAAAATGGACGTTCCGTCAGAAATTGAATGAACTGGAAAACTAACTAAATAATGTATCAGCGCTTCTCAAACTTTTTTGGCGACGGAAGTCCTAAAATAAGTAAAACTTGGTTTTTTGGTTCATTCTATGGAAAGCATGCTAATAATTATTTAAATGAAAGAAAAATACGTTTTTAAAACGGACTAAAAAGTATAAAATTATTACTCTTAGCCCTGTGTAGGTTGTGACTGATAAATTCTCAGAGTTTACAACCCATGTTTTTATAATGGGTTAGGAAAAATTATTTTATACTTTTTAGTGCGTTTTAAAACGTGGTATATTAATTAAATTTTTTTTATTAAATAAACTATTTTCTGTTTTTTAGTCTTGTGTGTGTGAAATTTTAAATTTATAAGAGAAGTCCGATTTACACCCGGAGGAGATCGGGTCCGGTCAGCTAGTTATCATAATATTGTATTGTCATCAGAACTACACAAATGGGCAAAACTTCAATTCAATCAGATAACGGGAAGTAGATGAAAAATCGATTGCAAAATTTGAACTGGTATGAAACAGACAAGAAAGCGAGCTAATAAAAACATGGTAAAATAAGTACTTTACATATCAGTGAATTTATTCTGGTGTAAATTGACAAAATTGTTTTCATTTAATGGGCGGTATGAAGTTGTTTTTAGAGTTCCGTACCTCAAAAGGAAAAAACGAACTCTTATAGAATCACTCGTGTGTCTGTCCGTCCTACTGTTTTAGCCAATTTGCTCCGAACTATTGGACCGATTGAGTTCAAATTTGGTGACCCAAAGACGGACGTGTGACGTAAATAAATAAATTTTGAACATGGGGGTAATTTTTGAAGAAAAATTAAGAAATTAAAAAAAAAGTTTTGCAAACTGTACCTACCGTGTGATATATCAAATGAAAAGGCTTGTAGTAAAGGTCTCAAATATATTTTTTTATAATCTCCGAAACTATTGAGCCTAAAATTTTGAAAAAAATAGGCTATGTCGGTTCTCACCCATAGCTTACAGGAAAACCTAAACGAAAACCTTAAGTCTTAAAGTACTCACGAAAAACAGAATAGTACAAAACTCTTCTCGCGAGTTCGAGTCGCACTTGACCGGTTTTTTTTTTTATGTCGGTGCTTCGTTCTTTAGGTTGATATTATTTCGTTATGGGCATTGCGAAGCTCTAGGGCTCCGCGGAGCACGCTTTGAGTTATATATGAATTATTTTATGTTACGGATCGACATTGTCATTGATTGATACTTTGTACTGTATTAAAAATTAGAAAATGAGTATTTTATTGAGAATAGAGCAAAAAAAAAATAGATACAGGTAAACTGTCTCTACAGAGTAAAAAAGTCATTTAAATTCTCGATTGACGGGAATTTTTTTTACAAACTTTTTGTAGAAAGTCGCAGTCTAGGTATTGTTAAAAATAAAAAAAAGAACAACCTTTAATAAACGCGTAATGAAGGAATGAGCGCGTCCTACTACAAACATTTTTTGCTGTAAAATGTTTTCGACTTACACAGTTTACGTGTGTTGTAGTCGAGTCAACTTTTGTGGGATTTACATTTTACCCTCACTTACCCTACGTCTAACTTAATATAATGTGATATCAACTGATAGGAAAGTTGACTGACGCTCCGTTTGGCACATATATACCAACTACGAAGTACGAACTATTGAATGTTGCAACGTTATCTTGCGTGTGTATCTTATACGTAATGTGTGTCCACGGGATCACGTACCATAGTTCCTCAATTTTTAGTGTATTTGCCATATGGCAACATTGGTCTCGAATGTCTTATTTGATTTGAACGAAATTTGGGCCACACGTTGGAATCCACCACCGCACGAAGCTTATTTAAAATGGGCCTAATCGTACCATTTTAAGGGGTGTATTTAGGGGTTAAAATTTGTTTTGGGCTCCAGAAACACCGAAAATATTCTCGGAATTGATTCAAAATTGAAAATTTCGTATCAATCAAAAGGGGCTCCTAAAATTTTAACAAAATCGGCTCGACAAGATCGAATTTTTAAATTTTATGAAAACGTTTGCGGATAGAGAATTATATGTACTGAAGGCAGTCGGTATATAATTTTGTGCCGATGATGAATTGATAAAACAGAGACGAAATATTGAAATTAAGAAAAAAAAGTATTGTGTTAAGGGGTTGCAATTTTTTTATTTTCTCCAAAAACAAACAAATTCACGCTGTCTGTATTAGCAAATACAATATATTGTCGGCAGGGTTTTGGCGAGCGACCCAAGTTTTTTTTTATTTTTTTAGCTGAGGTATCTGTTCGAAATTTCTTGTGACGCGTTACGTGTTAGGGTTACGAACAAGAGCGATTACGAAAATAAAAAAGAAGAAAGTATGCCTTTTTTTATATTGCTAGACAACGGTGGGGGACTCCCGAACCGTTCTGTCCAAAAATTAGATCGGGGTGAAGAACTTCCGAAGCGTTCTGTTTTCCAAAATTTTTGTTCTATATTCGTTGACGAGGGGTTCTGTATAAAAAATGTGTGGACACGGAAACCACTTGTCCAAAAATTAGTGAGGAGACCTCATGGCCGTTTTGTCCAAAAATTATTTTGCAAATTTTTTTATATTACGTAAACGAGAGGGGATTCCTAAAACGTGTTAAAAAATTAGAGGGGGTATAAAATTTGACGTAAAAAAATTAAGTATATAAATAACATCTACGGCTAAAGAAGTTTCACTTGTCTCGCGAGCTTGTGTGGATCTCGCTCACACATTTTTTTTGACTTCCATGTTTCAGAATAAAATGAAATATTAGTAAAGAAATTTTTTATGACACGTTTATTGAAATGTACAAAAAATTCCAGCCGATTGAAATGGTAAAAGGAAATATAATTTTTAATAATGTAAGTTCATAATTTTCATTTTTTAACAATTTTATATTTTGTCGTGTTTTAATAAATGTTAATTAAAAAATGTTGCCGAAAAGCAAACTAGCAAGATGGTATCATTGGCTGGAAAAAACTCGTTTATTTCAATAATTAATTAATTTGAGAGTTCATGCTGAAAATTAGTTTATCATCTGAAAAATATGAAATTGTTTAATAAAAGCAAAATTTACTCTCGAACAGTGAAAAATTAAAAGAAAGAATATGGTCAATAAAAAACAATATTTTAATTTTTATCAAAACAGATTTTATTTATGCTGTATAAAAGTGAAAAGTATAGTTATATTATCTTTTTTAATTTAACAGATGTAAAAACAATTCAGTTAAACCGTTGTTACAGGAAAATGGAAATTTTATAAAGACAAATGAAGTTAATTTTATAAAATGCGTGTCAATCTTAATTTTATGTAAAACCTTCGGTCTGTTTCTTTAAATATTTTTTGCTAAGCATTTTAAATTTAAAATATACATTTGTAGGCATTAAATCAGGGCTGGCTCTGGATTTTTGCAAGCAAAAAATGTACTTAGCTTATTTTTTTTTAGATCATCACAACTATCTACCAGGTTTATTTGGTTGTAGTACTAACTAATGTTTTAAGTTTATATTCTTTTATTGTTCTTAATAATACATTTAATTTTCACCAATATCGAGATTAATTTAAAAATAATTTTTTTATTGTTCGTTTTCAAATAATCAAAGTGTTACAAAGACGACAATTAAAAGACACATCTTTACCGTAAATCTGGAAGATATATTCTGTTATTCTATTTAAACCTATGTTCCAAGTTCATGTGAACACAGGGTATATTACACTCGTAAATTCTACGTAAATCCTTGTACATTTTATGGAAATCAATTCCTGATCTAAAGATTTTTCATTCAGAATCTATGTAACCAATTTATTTGTAAGTACGAAATTGCACAATGTTTCAAAAATACCATGCTTTCTTCATTTGATGTAACATTTACTTGTCTAATATCAATTTAGTACAGTGGAACGCGCTTATAACGAAAATATTTCGTTCATAAAACTACAGTGGAACGTGGTTATAACGAAAATATTTCGTTCGCAAAACAATTGACAGAATAGTCCTCTAAAAAATAAATTCGGTTTCAATCCGCTAAGTCCTTTGGCCTGTATCATGCTTAAGACAAATATATGTTTTTTGGACTCCTGGAACCTTAAAACAAAAAAAAAAATATGTAAAATTTTGAAAAGTGAACCTTGACCTGAAGTAATATCATTCCACAGTTGTGGAGTTGAAACTTGGAATGAAAAGCAATCGCTAATACCGTTGAGCTAGTGCGAAAACGAAATTTCGTTTAAAGATAAGTAATTAAAAAAATTCACATTTGATTCACTCGTAACCTTAGCTCCGATTGACTGAAGGTTTATATTCTATTCATGCCTATTATTTAACTCAGGTAATAAACTATCTGTGTGCCAAATTTCATCCAAATCCCTTCAGCCGTTTTTGCGTGATAAGGTGACAAAATTACAAACAAACTTACTTTTGCATTTATAATATGTATAAGGTGGATTGGACTTTCCTCTCCTGTTTTACTCTTTTCAAGTTTTATTTTTTTAAGACAAAAAGTAGTCTGTGTTCTTCCTCAGGTTGTCAAATTTTATCGAAATCCGTTCAGCAGATAGACAGATAGACTTTCGCATTTATAATATTAGTATTGAATTTAAAAGATAAAAAAAAAACATGACTTCTCGTATTGAATTTATATAAAATCAACTGAAGCATAATATTTTCAAACAAGTTGTTTTTATTGAAATTGAAATAAAAATAACTGATTAATTAACATTCTGTGTAAACAATTGAAAAGTCCAGGCCGACATTACGAAGAGTCGGTGACGCATCCCGGGCCCCGGAGGCGTACGGGAATTGGGGGAACGCGACAAGTACGCGAGTATTACGCGGGCTGCCGGCTGGAATTGCAGCGAGGCGTGTTGGTAAGGTTGGTTCCAAAGGTCGCCACTGTGCGCTGCCTGAGTGAAATTCGCGGTACGCGACCTCGCGTGTACCCCCGTCTCCGCCCCGCCTCACACCCTTAATACTTTATGTATTATAACTCGATTCTTTATATACGAAGAGATTTTTTTAATGGCTGACACTTGAATACAGCTGATCAGAAATCAAAGACAAATGGGGGGCGTTGAGATATTCAAGGGGGCGGCTGTATCATACCTGTCTATTTAGGAAATTACATAATATAATATAAATTGAAAATAGGAGATGGAGCAGAACGGGGTATCCAAAAAATTTAATGAAAGCAATTTTTTTTCGCTAATGTTTCTAAAAATGAATGACCCGTAACCTCATTTTTTACTATTTGGAACGCCCAAAAATTTTTTGTTTCAGAATTTTGTTTAGAATATTAAAATAAAAATTCTGTAATTTTTTTTCAAAATCTTTTCAAAAAAAAATTTTGCGAAATTTTTTCCAATTTTTTTTGCAAAGATATTTCATAATAATTAGCTATTACGGATTACGGGGCGTTAGAATTTTTTTTCTTTTATAAAGAGAGCGGTGGTCCAGAAAAGGTTGGGAACCTCTGGAGCGATATTTGTATTGCTTGTTGACTGTTACAGATGTGCATTTCTCATAACTAAAGATTACTTTGATGCATTTCATATTAACCCAGTTCGGAGAGAAGGGGAAAATTGTTATAACAAGCGTATGACTGTATATTGTCCGACATCGGGGGATTGAACTCTCAATGAATTATTGATATTGGGAGAGCACTTTCTCATCGCTTCAATATTCCTATATTATATAACCTATTTGCTGTACCCCCACACACGTGTACATTGTACAACGCTTGTTTACACTGTAACATTTTAAGGTGATTGATTCCTCAGATTGTAAAATATGCTCTCGGGAAATTGCGAACTGTGGACGCAATAGTATATTACACCACAGGAATCTTCTGGCCGTGTGATGTATCCTATTTTTCTTTATACCCAATAGAAAGTGCGGTTTATTATCGAAATTTATAATTATTAGTCCATCTTTTTCTCTGATTAGTTCTACTTGAATGAGCCCTGAGCAGCGTTGCCAGACGTCTCGATTTTGACGGGACGTCCCGATTTTTAAATCAAAATTAAATGTCTCGCGCGGGACAGGCTCAGTTCCGCTTTTCGGGGATAACTCGACCGTGCGAAAATAATTATTCTCTTATTGTAAGTTGCAATTTGTAACACTCACTCCTCAGACTGTTGTTTGAAACGCCATATTTTTCTAATGAATAAAACTTTTTTGATTTTGATTTCTGTTTTTTTTTTTTTATTCAGAAGACGAATAAGACTCAACTATTAAACGATAGGGTAAATCTGATTTAAAATATCATATTTTTATTAAAATACATTTTCTATGGCTATTTTTGTTATCTATTGTTACGTATACGTAATTTGAACTCAAATAAAAAGATAAATATTTAAAAACTTCTGATTATATACGTTTTTTTTACTATGTCCCGCTTTCGACGAAAGAATCCCGCTTTTTTCGCTCAAAAAGTTCCAAAATCCCGACTTGGCAAAAAAAATATCTGGCAACGCTGGTCCTCAAATTGAAAAATATGCTCTCGGGAAATTTCAAACTGTGGACGCAATAGTATATTATACCACAAGAGCAGGAATCTTCTGCCCATACGATGTATACTGTTTTTCTTTATACCAGATCGAAAGTGCGTTTATTATCGAAATTTTTCATTATTCGTCCATCTTTTTCTTAATATCACTTTTATTCACCATTACATACAAAGACTATTAACTTTCAAGTGAGTAACTGTTTTTATTATAGGTAGCTGCGATTAAGCATTAAGCTTTACAAACTGTGGCTTGCTGCTTAAATATTTCAAACAACATACATTTTTGCCCAAAAATTAAATTTAAAAAAACGTGCAATTATTCTTTACGGCACATCACGAGATCTCGAATTACGGGAAAACAAATTAACATTTTGAAGTTTTTATTTTTCAAACGTAGGTATGTTAAAAATATACTGACAAAGGCTTGCTCATTAATTTTTTTCAAATTAATTTTTTTCTGTACAAAAATCCGTTATTTAGATTGTAATTGTATATAGTCTTTCAAGGAAATGTAGATTGTCGATGCTTTTCCGCGATCGACTTCGACAGCCCTCGTGTCGACCGGTCGAGCACCTCATTTGTAGGGCGATGTTTTCGTGTGACCACCGTTAGCAGTGTGTACGTGCCTTTATAGTTTATACCAACGTATTAAACACGCTGTATAGAATACGAATTAGTTAGCTACAATGCGTTATAACTTGGCATGTTGGGTCCTAAATCACTGTTCATATTATATCCGTGGCCAAGAAGCAAGACCGCTTATGGCGCATATATTGTTCATAGTTTTTAGGGTTACGTACCAAAATTGTGACATACTGAAACTACGTTATGTTTGAAGATATTATAAAAAATTATATTATACTAGCGGGACCTGTGCGAATAATTCGCACTAAAATTCGTTTCTAATTTCTCACACTCTTTATAACTTTCTTTTTTTTGTTGTATTACATTACGAAGCTCAGTGACGGTTTTAGAAAATATTTTTCTAAAACTGTCATATAGAGGCGCAAATATCGAAAACGTTGAGCTGAAGCGCTGCCATACGAAAAGTATTTATACGTGAATTTTGATTAAAAATTAAACAAAAAAAATTTACCGACCGTCAATCATGTTGACGTTGTTTCAAAGTTAGAACCGTCAGATGGCAGCATTGCTGCATATGCTGAATAAATGTATAATTGTTATAATTAATTATTTTGCAAAAACAAAAGCAATAATAGATTTTTTAGTTGTTGATGTCGGTAGAGCAAGCAATTATCTATAAAATGATATAAAATTTATGTGGAGCAATTGTGTGGTTTTTTCGAAAAAGGGAACAAACATCTTAACCTTAGCGTATTAATATATATGATTACCTACTTTAAGAACGTCAAAAAATTGGTGTTTTCTAAAATTCATTCATCTACTTCTGTCGAGCGATCTCCCTTGATTTGAACCAAATATTTTCACGTGCTTACTCCGAGTAGTGATAAAAATTCCTAAAGGAATGCAACTAAACATTTTTATGGGGATTTTTACTGTTTTTAGTTATTTATTCCTACGGGCCATGTCTTGAAGGTATAAAAACTGTGGAGGGCGGAAGGCGTTGTCCAGAAGTATTCGGAATTGAACCAAAAACTTGTTTTAAACAATATCATGCCTGGCAACATGTGTTTTTATAATCCGTACGGTCTCCTGAACTGATTTCAGTAAAAGAATTGAACCCAAATTGACTTCCGAACGGCAGCGCCGATTTCACCTAATTTGAGTATTGCCGAATACAAATTTATTATTTTTAAGGTTCCGTACCCAAATGGTAAAACGCGACCCTATTACTAAGACTCCGCAGTTCGTCCGTCTGTTACCAGGTCGTATCTCATGAACCGTGAACAGTTCAAATTTTACAGATGATGTATTTCTCTTGTCGCTATAACAACAAATACTAAAACAGAATAAAATAAACATTTAAGTGGGGCTCCCATACAACAGACATGATTTTTTGGTCGCACGACTAAACAATCCAAGACAAAACAACCTAGGACATAACAACCCCGACAAAAACAAGGAAGGGACAAAACAACCACGACAAAAACGACCACGTCAAAAACAAGCAAGGGACAAAACAACCATGAAACGAAACGCAATATAAAACCCGCGAAACGCAATATAAAACCCCCGAAACGCAATATAAAACCCACGAAACGCAATATAAAACCCCCGAAACGCAATATAAAACCCCCGAAACGCAATATAAAACCCACGAAACGCAATATAAAACCCCCGAAACGCAATATAAAACCCCCGAAACGCAATATAAAACCCCCAAAACGCAATATAAAACCCCCAAAACACAATATAAAACTCCCAAAACGCAATATAAAACTCCCAAAACGAATATAACCACCCTTGGTTGTTTTGTCCTATGATTGTTATGTACTGTGGTTGTTTTTGACGTGGTCGTTTTTGTCGTGGTTGTTTTGTCCCTTGGCTGTTTTTGTCGGGGTTGTTATGTCCTAGCTTGCTTTGTCTTGGGTTGTTTAGTCTGGACACCGATTTTTTTGCCGTTTTTATAGATCCCTTCGTGTGCGAGTCCGACTCGCACTTGGCCGGTTTTTTAAATCTCATTTAAAAAAAGACATTTGGCAACAGTGCAGAAGTAGGTATATATAGGGGAAATACCTGCATATGCAGATTTGTTCACGTGTTAAAATACTAAATACATTTCCGCTTGGTCGAACTCGCGTCTATTTGTCGAACTAAAATATCTATTCATTGTGCTTGATTCCTTTTTTTTTTGTAATTATTGCTTTGCTATACCAAGTCCCTTTGTATAATTTACATTTATTCACGTAATTTCGAATTACGGGAAGGTAAAATAACATTTTTGACTTTTTTCTTTACAAAAAACTGACAAATTTGGCTTGGTCAATTATTTTTTTCAAATTTATTTATTTCTGTATAAAAAAATTGTGTAAAACTTATGCTAATTTTCTCGTTTTTATCTCATTTTAAATCGTTTATTTAGATCAAATAAACTGTAAAAACTTTGCTAAGACATATAGGAGAATGGTACATATTTATAGTTTATTTTTAAGCATTAGCATCAACAATTGAGTAAGATTTTTCATAGAAATTAGAGATTTCCAAATAGGGATGTCGAAAAAATATCGATATTTTTTATTTGATATATCGATATTTTTGAGCGATGATTAACATTTCGATATATCGATATATAAAATTCCGAGTATCGAAAACCGATATTTTTTTCCAGTAATAACACTTGTATGTACTACCGCAACTGACTATGGCCGTTGAATTATTCCGAAAATATCGAAAACTCCACTGAAAAAGAAACATGTGTTTTTACATAATATGTTTTTAGAACATACTTTTAAGTGCGTTCGCCATTCCTGGTTTTATTAACTGTTCGATTAATCTCTAAAATTATCTGCTCCTAAATATATTAGACTTTTGATTAATAAAAAAAAATAAAATTCTTATCGTTGTTTTTGATTTCAGATAATTATTTATTATTTGATTTATTAGAAATAATGTCCGTTAATTTATATTTGAGATTATATTAAGCTAGCCAATATGTATACTAAATTTCTTTGAGTGCCAACGTTTTCTTTAAAATTGTACCGATATATCGATATTTTTAAAAAAATATATTGTTACCGATATCGATACTTGAAAAAAATATCGATACGATATACATCGATAGGTTTTGGCACTTCCGACATCCCTATTTCCAGATACAATGCACACACATATTCAGTTGCTCGTAAGATAGTGCTATGCCGGTGAAAAAGGAGGCATGTTGAATAGCTGGTAAACCTTAAAAAAAAAGCGAAACTGCATAGAGCGCTACTGTATAGTAATGAGGGAAAACAATAAGGTTAAATTGTTATTAAAATTAAGTTCAAAGGAATAATTTGTGTGTACTTACTTTGTAATTTAAAATTGAATGCATTTTAACTAGTTGCAAATAAACGGAAATAAAGAGGGTGTATTCTGGTTATGGAAATTGAAAAGACGCTGCATTTTCTACTTTATAATTTGTCTGTGGATGCAGTGGCTCTAATCAACTGACGATACCAAAGAGAAATTATTCCTTAGACAAACTTTCTTAGAAAAGTTGTAATTTTAATTATTATTGTTCGGATGTAACGTCATGAAAGAAATTTTTCATTGCATTTCACTATGCAAAGTTATTAGATACAGAGGTGACCTTGTTCTGTCGTATATCAATGGGGGATGACATCATTCAGTGGACAGTCAAATTGAGTATTTGAATTAAAAAAAACTACTCGTTTTTTTATTTTTTAAATAATAAGTAAGTACTTATATTGTAAATAATATTGAAGAACGAAAAGAAAAAAAAATTAAGTCATAGGTAATTAGTAACAAATTAATTAAAATGTATAAAACTTCATAAGATATCACGTGACTACAAAACATGCCAGGAATGTTTGTGACGTCAAAATGATAAAAGTCGTGTATTTGAGTATGTTTTATTATATATGCTATATCAAAGTAACCATTGCAACCAGGGCCATAAAAACATTTTGACGTCAGAGGTTTTTGGCGCGTTATCGGATTTTAGCTTAAACCTTATTTTTAAATTAAATATAACTTTTTAATTATGAAATTAAACAAGATAATAAAAATAGTTTTGCTATAAAACTTGTATGTGATCTTTCCATTTATGTAAAAAAAAAAAACATTCAAAAATATTGCGTGGTCGATAAAAATTTTGAACGGTGTCCCAACTGACTTTATTAATTAACGAGGTAATCTAATGACCCTGGTCACTATGCACTTTACCTAGCAATTTTGGAATATATTTCTCTCACCATTTCGTCTCACTGCGACGATAAAATTTTGCAATTCTCGTTCACTTGTTTTCTTGAAAATATCTTACTCGTTTTAAAAAATACATCTCAACATTTCATAGGTTTTTTTTGTATGTATCGATAAGGACAGATTTTTAAGATTATTAGTCCAAGCGACGGCCGCAAAAAATGGTTCCAATTTTATAGACGATGTAACTTTCAGAAAATATAAAATTAATAAAAATTCAAACCTCTTACTGTATGGGGTTCTTAACTACAACGAAAATGAATACTAGAAGTGGTGTTTCCGAAAGTTTCATCCTCTTTAAAATCAGAACCATTCTTTACAATCGCCGCTCCTACTGCTATCAAAAATATGCGGCAGTCTTTTTATATTCACTTTAACTCCACAAATAATATTATTTTCTGACTTTCTACGATTTTCGTAAATAAATAAAGAATGCACGACAAAGCTCAGATCATGCCTAGAGGACAGTGTGGTCCGGTGGTTAGCGTGCTGGCTTCTTGACCGGACTGTCGTGGGTTCGATCCTGCCTCTGCTCATGGATGTTTTGTGTTGTCGTTTAGTTTTGTGATTATGTTATTTGTTGTAATTGACATGCTAATTATCAAAGTTGTCGAGCGTCTATATTCTACATTAAATTTAAAAAAAATCAGATCGTGTCCAGTCACCACATCAAAGAGATTATTGTATTCGAAAATCCGAGTCCAAAAAATTACGGGTTTCGTCATCTTTAATAAAAAAGCTTTGTACTAAAGTTCGAAAAACGATAGGCAAGAATTGTTTTTCTCAGCAACGCTTGCATCAAATACCAAAAAAACAGTATAGACGTTTTTTTGTATCTCCAGAGACTGGGCACAAGTTTATCGGTCCGTGTAGTTTTGTATTCGTATGTCTCATTTGTACATTCGACTTGTTAAGATACAAGTCGGGGAATTCCCGTTGTTCCGGCACATTGTTATATCGTAGTATTACATTGGCAAAGACTATACAATATAGGTATAGTTACAAGAGATGTTCATTTTTAATAGAGCATAGACGCGACCCTACCAATTTAAGTGTCCTATCGTAAATCCTCGGTCACTTGCACGTAATCTGATACATACTTTTGATGTGAAACATCTAACGGCGCACTTAGGTGGGAGTGAAAACGTTTACTTGGCACGTTTCAACGTTCCGTTCGGTAAGCCTCGCGTCTCGTCGACCCTTTCCGACTTGGCACTCCTCTCTCAATACCTATACTGAGCGCTTCTCTCTCTACACACTCGTTATTTTACGTGTGTGTTAGTGTGTTGTCATTTTACTCGTGAATACCTGTGTAATGTTGCACATATGTCGGCCGTCCCATACGGTTCACATTTTTTTCATTGAACAAGATTCACATTTCTTCCATTACTATAGCTAGTTGTGATGAAAGAAAATTCTACAGATACTTCATATTAGAATAGTACACTCAGAATATGACCTTAGACACAATTTTTCTATTCTATCGCCATACCTCTGATGCTCCATCTCCAAGACGCTGATGATCTCAGATGTTGAGCGTCTATAATCTACAATCTAACTTCCATCTCCCCACGAAATATGGAAGATAAAACAAAGGTTCTGAAATAGAATTATTCTTCCTGTGTAACATTTTAACTTTATGTCCTTATTGCTTAGTTGACGAGCCTGAACGTTTCAAGGTTATTGAAACTACTAGAAGCGATACGTGACGTCTCTTATAGAGTTGGAATACTTTTTGCAGTAATGGATCGATCTCAACCACTGTCCTGTGCAATATAATGTATTATGCATGTACCAGATTTATTTAACAAAAATTCTACCAATTCGTGTGGTTTTATTCTAGTTGGACAGTATTTTCGCTTCGTTAAAATGTATTGCAAGAACTCCAAAAAAGGATCAAATTACTTGTATATTTTTTCATAATACCTAGCCCCTCTTTTCTATGCAGAGAATTTTCTCTACGCTCGATTCTCTTATAAATTTACTGAAATATTCGCTTCTCAATACTATTAACAGTGTTGGATCACTTTCACACAGTTTGTGTTGAGACCCAGCGGTAAGAGGCGAGGTAGGCAAAAGACATATTGTGGGTGTGACCTTCTTTAGCTTTGTCTCGCTCAAATCATCCGCACGTTTCAATTTTTGGCTGGTGCCAACTACGAGGCTAAAAGATGCTATTGCAAGGGTGCCGCTGTTAATTGATTACTCTAATTTTTGAAAATATTTTAAAGATTTAAAAAACTTTTCCGAAAAAGGAAGAGCCACTTTAGGTTTGTGATGGAACAGTTTTGTGAAATATGTACGAATAAGGTCGTAGTGTGACATTGAAAACGTGTTTTTTGGCACAATTAATGCCAACTTTTTTCTAGTAAATCGTACATAAATTACGAAAGCTGTCCATTAGAGACCTAGATTTGTCCTTTTATCTTCCTTATAGAGAAAGAATTTTTGCAGAATGTTGACGAATAAGTCTACAATCAGTTGACAGCCGAAGCTGCTCTATTCTTGGCTTAAATTCAGAGCCTTCCGACAGCCCTAAGGTGACTGGCTACCAGCTGTTTATTACGATCCCCATTTTTGACATAGCATAGCTCTATCTTACGAGTAGTTGGACGTCAGTTTCGACTGCTTGAAGCAGTCCTTGTACAGCCAGGCTTTGATTTCGTGATTTGTAGGAAGTATTGTGACTTGTGTCTCTTTCCATTAGATAGAGATCGGTGGACATAACTCTCAGTACAATAGTAAAACGTGGAGTAGTCGTTCTGTATTGCACAGAGACGCCTTCTTCTTCGTTATTAATACTGCATACGGCTTGAAGATTATCTCCACAGCAGTTTTATAGCAAACAATTTATTATATATCTGCGCTCGGTAAGTATTTTGTCCCAGGCTGGTCTTCTGTTGCTACCAAAAAACATCATGTGTTGATTTTATGCCAGTCTCTGGAGATATGCTCCATTCCAGCCCCGACAGCAAGGGTCGGTCTGTGCGGATAAGTTACTGTTGAGTTCACAAGTTACAGTCGCGAGCATCGCAGTGGCGTACTTACGGGGACGGATCTACGTTATTCGAGGTCTAGAGCTTATTGAAGTCCAATGAGACCTAATTTTGGCAGAACTGTTATCAAAATTCATCTAAACAACTGTTAAAACTCAACCAAAAATTGTTAAAGAGCACGCAAAAAGTTGTTAAAATTCACCCAAAATATTGTCATTTAAAAATTGTCAAAATTCACCAAAATTGGTAAAATTTACCAAAAAACTTTTCAAAATTAACCTTAAAAATTGTCAACATTCACCCAAAAAAAAGTCGAAATGGTGTCAAATTTGTTTCTAAATCATCTAAAAAATTAACAACATGCACCCTTGATAATAATAATCACTAATATCAAATATTTTATACTACACGATTGTTAATGAAAAAGTATCTAAAAAATATGATAATAAATCAATTTTGTGGGTCCTGGACACTTGGGGGTCCAGGGTTTATGCCTTTTTAGTCTCTGGCTAAATCCGTCATTGCGTACGTTGCTTTTAGGTTCGAATTACATTGCGAAGGTTTTGAAACAATCAATAAAAAATAACCAGATAATCTACAGCCAAAATCCTTGGACAGAACTGTATGTTTCGTGCATCTGTTTTGATTGTCGTTTTGTTTCTTCTTTCGCGACATAACTCACATTATCAGTTATAGTTTTATTTATTTATTGTAGATTATAGACACTTAGGTCATTAGCGTCTTAAATACATCAAATAACATATTAAAACTAAACGACATCACAAAACATTCATGGACAGACGCAGGATTTGAACCCACGACAGTCCCGGTCAAGAAACCAGCACGTTATCCACTGGACTACACAGTCCTCTACCAGTTATAATAACCTAATATCATTTTATATTTATTCGCAAAGACCATCTGGTGTTTTCTGATTCGTCTAAAGTTTAAGTCAGTCAGCGAATTTATTCAAGCCGCCACGTCTCTTAAGCAGGAAGAGCAAAGTCGGCAGAACCAAAATTAAATATATGCACAATTAAAGGCTAATTAAATGCCCTAATTAGAAATTTTGGGCTCCGCCAGCAGAACATGAGCTAAAAAGTTGTTTAAATAACGGAAAAAGCAATTCCGATAGCACAGTAATTAACGGCTCATTAAAGGCTTCCTAAATACACTAATCGCTGATGAAATGCTCAGTTCCTTTTCTTTTGGAATTACGAAACGTCGCGACGCGGGATGAGAGTCAGCAGAGCATGACGGGAAAACCATTCAACCTATGAAAATCGGTGTTCCAGTCGTGTAGCCTTTAAAGGCTAATTAAATGCCCTAATTAGAAATTTCCAAAAGAAAAGGAACTGAGCATTTAATCAGCGATTAGTGTAATTAGGAAGCCTTTAATGAGCCGTTAATTACTGTGCTATCGGAATTGCTTTTTCGGTTGTTTAAACAACTTTTTAGCTCATGTTCTGCTGGCTTAAGTTTAAGCTAGCAGAACAGTCATTTTCGCAAAAATGCGCGGAGCCGAAAATTTCTAATTAGGGCATTTAATTAGCCTTTAATTAGTCTTTAATTGTGCATGTATTTAATTTCGGTTCTGCCGACTTTGCTCTTCCTGCTTAAGGGACGTCAAGCCGCCAATGTTTTATTGATCAGTAAATCACTACAAATTAAAAAGAGAGATAAGCACAAATGATGCACGGAGGTGCGCGAGTGAGTGAGTGAGATAGAGAAGGGAATATTGACGTGACGTGACGTCACTGCAAAGAGGTTCGTTTAAAAAAAACTGATCTTAACACAAACTCTGTGTGTATTTGTGCAGTAAACGCGTGTAGCTTTTTATAAGCATTTCTTTATTTATGTACTGAACAATAGACCAACTATGTGTGGTACCTACGTATATACATAATATATATAAGATATATACATATTATATACATGGTAACTTGGGCGATTGTTGACTTCCAAATTAAAACATAAAAAATTAATGAAGTGTGTATTCTTTTGTCTATAGTCTTTGTGTTTAAATTAACTACCCCACTAGTTTTAGTAGGATCCGTCCCATTTCGTCTCAAAGGAGACGAAATGCCAATACGCTTGTTCAACTGTCACGCTGTTAGTATTTCAAATCGCCGTTATGTCGCCAGTATCGGACTAAATTTTTCTGTAACATTGAAGGAGCATAATGATTCAATAACCGGGCAATATAAGAGAAAACCTTGGTAACGAAAAATTAAAGGGGATTCAATGGCGGGGACATATAAGAGCCATTACGCACTGTCGACTAGTCGCCGGCGACTCGGTCGAAGGCAACTGTGAGTTACTATAGTTTAAATAAGTGTTTACGCACTTAGTTGTCGGTCGCCCGGGCACCTCGAAGTCGACGAACGACTCTCCGCGACGTGGCGACGCACAGGCGACTGCTGGACTTGGAATACTGTCGCTCGGCAAGTCTCCCGGCCGAGTTGCCTATGTTTTGGTCGCCAAGAGACTGAGTCGCCGGCGACTAGTCGACAGTGCTCTAAAAGAAACATTAGTAACGCATCAATGAAACGAGTTTATAACTCTAAAGAAGTTTCACTTGCCTCAAGGTTAGTAGAGTACTATAGGTTGGACGTAAGAGACTATAATGGTAGGCACGTCTGTGATTGATTGAATTGATTGCTTACATCTTTCGAAACCCTTCGCTTGATTTTTCAATTATAATAAATGTTTGACATTCTACGAAAAGGTCTCAAGCTACCCATACCCTCTTTTTCGTCTCAGCTTGTCACACTTTCAACAATGTTAATGCCCAACTTATAGTATTCTACTAACCTTGGGTAAACTCATTCAATTGATTTCGGTGTATAATTTAATAAAAAACGACACTTGAACAACCAGTTAGCTGATAATCGACAAATATATCAGTACTCTAATTTAAAGGTGCGTTGATCTTTTCCTATTTTTATCCTTTACACTGTAAAGTTTACAGTGAGCTTTTTTACCGTCGACAAAACAGAGAACTGTTATATGTGTAACAAGTTCAGTTTTATCAGGCTGTTTTAAATTTTATTATTTTGTGACGTGACATTTTTATTACGTACTATAAATTTAAAAGTTCAAGGTCATTGAAAGTCGACGCTAAACCTCAGAGGAACAGCACGAAACGACGTCTCTTAATGGAACTATTCTTACTCTTTGAAAGAAGTATCAAATTGAACATTTCATCGATCGGGTTGATTCGAAGCAAAGTGCATTTGTTGCAACACCCGGTATATATTTACTAAGTGGAGCGTATTGTGTACGTGATGTAATGAGGTATATTATTCTTGTATACACCTCAAGTACACCGTGTCTCAGTTAACTTTCTTACCCGATTTTATATTGTTTACATTTTTTTAAACTAACTTCAAACTTGTATGATTGTATGTGTGTACCTAGTTGTATACAGAATGTTTTCGGCCTACTTTTTTATTTTTAGAATTTAAAAGAAGATAATTAGTGTTAAAATACCTTCGTAAAACTTGCATGATAAGATTATCTAAAACGATTATCTGTAAATTCAGATTATATATTACATGTCACCTGTCATTACAATCTGAGCCTCTTGTGGCCAACTTATTACGTCGACTTTTTGTTAGCACGGCCAACTTTATACTGTTAAATTTTTGTTAGCGCTGTCATCTTCATGCTATTGAATTTTTGTTGGCACGGCCTTCATACTGTTGAATTTTTGTTAGCGCGGCCAACTTCATACTGTTAAATTTTTGTTAGCGCTGTCATCTTCATGCTGTTGAATTTTCGTTGGTGCGGCCAACTTCATACTGTTGATTTTTTGTTATCGTGGCCAACTTCATACTGTTGAATTTTTGTTTGCGCGACCAGCTTCATACTGTTGAATTTTTGTTAAAGCGGTCAACTTAAAACTGTTGAATTTTCATTACCGCAGCCATTTTCATGTCGTGGAATTTTCGTTGACGCGGTCAACTTCGTACTGTCAAATTTTCGTCAGTTGTGCGCGCAATTTCTGTGACCTGCTAAAATTTTACTCTCAACTCGCCAAAACAAGTATAACCTCAATAAAACAGGATGTTTTAGCATGGGTAGACGACTGTGATTTCATTTTAAGGCTGTCGGAACGTTCTGAATTAAAGACAAAAATAGGGCTTCGGCTGATAGCTGATTCTAGATTTATACGTCAACATTTTGCAAAAATTCTTTCTCTATAAGGAAGATAAAGGACAAGTCTAGGTCTCTAATGGACTACTTTTGTAATTTATGTGCGATTTACTAGAAAAAAGTTGGTATTAATAGTGCCAAAAAACACACGTTTTTAATGCCACACTACGACCTTATTCGTACTTATTTCACAAAATTGTTTCATCACAAATCTAAAGTGACTCTTCGTTTTTCGGAAAAGTTTTTTAAATCTTCAAAATATTTCCAAAATTTAGAGTAATCAACTGGCAGCGGCACCCTTGCAATAGCATCTTTTATCTTCGTAGTTGGCACCAGCCAAAAATTGAAACGTGCGGATGATTTGAGCGAGACAGAGCTAAAGAAGGTCACACCCACAATATGTCTTTTGTCTACCTCGCCCCTTACCGCTGGATCTCAGCACAAACAAAATTCAGAGCGTTCCGACAACCATAAGCGAGCTTCTAATCTAAATCCGTGAGTGAGGGTTATATACTAAGGATTCGAGACGAAAATTCATTGGGACACGGTATATGTTTAAGACACTTGTGCACTCACGGAAGGCCAGCGGCGGTCACATGTTCCTATATCCCGCCTCAAAGATAACAAACCTGATATAACTCCGGCTGTACGTGCACTGATTTCATCTTAGACTTGAATCCACTCATCCTGCTACACCGCCAGCATCACCAGAGCACCTCTCACTCACTCCTGATACGCTCTCGATAACATACAGTCCAAACGGCGGATGTAAAAAACGGTTTCGATTTTATAGAGGATGAAACTTTCAGAAAATACATATAGTGTCTTTAAATCGAGCGATGTAGCGTAGTGACGAGAACACTAGACTAGAGGTACCTACTGGGTTAGAATGCCGCTAGGGGCAGATGTGGCTACGATTTTTTTAACACGTTTTTATTAGCTTTTATTAGTTTGTAAAGGAATCTTTGAACGTGAAATTCACCCACTTCAAAACGTCAGATTAAACTGAAACTTTGCACACTTATCAAGGACCGATGACAACACAATAATTTAATAAGTTTGTCCCGTTATCCTGACCAGGACCTTCAGGATAAAAAAAACTTGAAAAATTACAACAAGCAAGCTGTGCAGTGACGTGCGTTGCGTTGCCTACCCTATAATCAAATGCAATATTGTTTTTCGGTCTTATAATTAAAATTAGAGATTAAAAAAACAAAAACAACACGCTTTTACGAACTAAAAAATGCAAAATAATTTGACAACAAAATTAACTTTACTGTAAAAAGCGTGGAGTGCTTAATATCGGTAATACATTTTTCATTTCATAGATAATTGTGAACGTAGAGCTATTATGAAGTAGATAGCACCCCACGCTTTTTACAGTAAAGCTAATTTTGTCGTCAAATTATTTTGCATTTTTTAGTTCATAAAAGCGTGTTGTTTTAGTTTTTTTAAACTCTGATTTTTTCGCTTGTCACTCGCCTTCTATTCCACTGCATTAGTCTCGCCTCGCGGGGCTGCGGTCAGCTCGGTAGTTCTGGTATTTTTGTCTCGCGGGACTGTGTCCCATTCGACAACGACAACAGTAGTAAAGCCGTCGGCTACAGCATTTATCTTGCATCGATTTATTAAGAATAAATCCCATAGAAAAAAGCTCTTTCAGTTTTTCTCGAATAATCAAAAAATTTGCCAAATCGATCCAGCCATTCTCAAGTGATCCGCTTACCAACCAACAGCATTTAGGTTTTATTTATATAGATAACTTGAATAAAACAAAGAAAAATTGTAACAATCGTGCTCCCATATTAATTGCAAGCAAAACGAAGACAGTGTTACGTACTCTGTCTCCCTTCTTACCGTTAAAATGGAACAACACAGTGTCCAATAACAAAGGGATCACAGTATTGTATTACTGGTTTAGGCAAAAGAATAATATGTCGTTTCTTATTGTTATCCGTAGTGCAGCCAACATCGCATCGGCTCCCCTTCTGATCACCAATCGAACATTTAATTAAATTTGTTCAGATCGCAAAGTTAATATCATTTATCATTAGAATTATCCTTTGTTCTTTTCCAACAATACAAAAGAGTTATTAGGTTTTATGTCTGCTTTGCTTCAATGAAATCAGAAGATGTGTAAAGAGTCTTTAAATTCCAATCAACTAATTTAATTATTGTCGAATATACTGTCAAGGCTGTCGGAACGCTTTGAATTTAAGCCAAAAGTAGAGCTTCGGCTTGTAGACTTATTCGTCAACATTCTGCAAAAATTATTTCTTTATAAGGAAGATAAAGGACAAAGCTAGGTCACTAATGGACTACTTTTGTAATTTATGTACGAGTTACAAGAAAAAAGTTGGCATTAATTGTGCCAAAAAAACACACGTTTTCAATGTCACACTACGACCTTATTCGTACTTATTTCACAAAATTGTTCCATCACAAACCTAAAGTGACTCCTCCTTTTTTGGAAAAGTTTTTTAAATCTTCAAAATATTTCCAAAAATTAGAGTAATCAATTGACAGCAGCACCCTTGCAATAGCATCTTTTAGCCTCGTAGTGAGGCACCAGCCAAAAATTGAAACGTGCGGATGATTTGAGCGAGACAGAGCTAAAGAAGGTCACATCCACAATATGTCTTTGCCTACCTCGCCTCTTACCGCTGGGCCTCAGCACAAACTGTGTGAAAGTGATCCAACGCTGTTAAAATTGCAAATATATTTTAATGAATTTGTGTAAATAAATAAATATGTGTGAATTAGATATAACAAAAATATTCATTGTAAATAATCAATTAAAATGCGTTTAATTTAAAATTTAATTTTCGCGAAAATACTAATTTATTTTAAATTGTATTTTAAATGCGTTTTCGTCGGCAAATTATTCGTCAGGTTTTCAATGCAATTACAATATAAACGATTATAAAATAGTTAATGAAACTATTTGTTGGAGTATAAAGTTAATAAAAAAAATATTTGCACATAATATAGAGGCATTTTGTATTATTATGGTATAATGCCTAAAATTATAAAAAAGCGGTGTTCCTAAACGAAGAGCGCATTGAATAAAAAAAATCTATGCACAGATTTTTTTTACAAATCAACGCATTATTAAAATAAAATTCAATTTTTTTATATATTTTATTTTTTAAATAGAGAAAATGAATTGTAAGTGTTGTTTGGACTTGTAGGACGTTGTCCATTGGTATTACACAGTGGTAGATATTTTTAGCACATTGCTGAACTAGGAAATACACAGCTACGTCAAATTCTCAGTTTACGACAGTTCCACTGTACGATAATATAGTTCTACTGTATATATGAGTCGAATGTGGAAACGCCTCACAGACGAGTCACTAGAAAGAAAAATTGTTATAAAAAATTAACGACTTCACTAAATGTAAAGCTAAACAGTTTTCGCAGATTAGCATCACAATCGATTTTATTTCAATAGAATTGCTTATGCTATAGCTAGATGCTAGACGTCTCATGCAACAGAACTGCTGACCTAACCTATAACTGATCGTATCTTTGCTAGGAGTATGACTGAGAGTTCGTATTCTATATGCATGAATTATCAAGAGGCGTTAATACTGTACGTATATTATATACTCCTTGGATACGTGAGAATTTCAATGAAATAAGGGCAAGTACACACATGCTACTTTTGATGTGAAACATCTAATAGCGCGCTTCGATGGGAGTGAAAACGTTTAGAGTGCAAGACGCGTCGTTCCATTCCATCAGCCTTGCGTCTCGTCTGCTCTTTCCGGCTTGGCACTCGTCTCTCAATACTTATACTGAGCGCTTCCCTCTCTACTACACTACATACTCGCTACTTTATGCGTGTGTTAGTGTACGTTTAGATTGCAAGACGCGACGTCCCATTCCGCCAGCCGTGCGTTTCGTAGACTCTTTCCGACTCGACACTCCCCTCTCAATATCTATGCTGAGCGCTTCCCTCCTTACTACACTACACACTCGCTACTTTACGTGTGAATTAGTATGCTGACATTGTAATCGTGAATAAAAAACGTGGCGTTTAAATATTTCTTAAATAATTTTTTTTTACATTTTTTTAATTTGTAATAATAGCGTGCTTAGATGGGTGTGAAAATGTTTAGACTGCACGTCTTGTAGACGAAACGTTGCGACGTGCAATTCATTCGACTGGTCAGCTCTTCTCTCTCTACTACGTCACGTCAAATAATGATAGCCTGAACGAGTGTAACATTTCGAAAGTTAAACTTTAGGTGACTAGCTGTTCAATATGCCCCCTTTTTCACCTGCATAGCTTATGTCTTGTGAGCAATTGGGGAGAGAGATTGTAGATTATAGACGCTCAATATCTGAGGACATCAGCATCACGAGTAATTGGAGTAACTGGAAATATTTACCATTCTTCCCATATGAGTCTTAGCCGAGTTTTTACAGTTTATTTAATCTAAATAAATGATTGAAAATCGGATAAAAACGAGAAGATTAGCATAAGTTTGACACAATTTTTTTTACAGAAAAAAATAAATTTGAAAAAAATTATTGAGTAAGTAAATTAGACAGGCACAGAGAGCTCATTCAAAATTCGAAAAATAGACACTTGCATTAGACTTGGGTAACTCAGATCTGAACCGGTTCAAAGAGCCGACTCCGACAGAAGATCCGTGAGAGCCGACTCACTTTTTTTTGAGCCGACGGATCAACGCATCCGCATGACTCAGTGAAACACTTAACACACAGAAGCACATTTTACACTTACGTATCAGTTCTTGCTTTGATGCATCTGACAACTCAAATGACCCATGCATCACATGTTTGGCTATGCATTCTTGATTCTATACAGGTCGTGATATGATTGACTGAACTAGGTAACGCAGTGGCAGACTGCAGTAACATATTCAGAACGAGGCTCTTTTTGAATCGGTTCAGTGAGCCGACTCACATACGGGATCCAGATGCAAAGATGCAGATCACTAAAAAGACCTGTTTTTCCCATCTCTAACTTGCATGATTTTAGGACTAACCCGACGATACAGTATAGAGTATAATGCACAGAGCAATATTGCATGTGATGTTAATGTATGGTTGGTGGAAGAGGTGACGTTGACGTGGCTGTATTTATGCAATTAGTTATCGACGCATATATTAATTCATATTACAATAAGGATGACATGTTTTACATAATATGTTTCCCATAGTCACAAGGCCAAATCGCTTACGTCATTTTTTGTTTTGCGAAAATAGATTGATGGCAGAGGTCAGCGATTATTTTTGATGGAGGCCCACTTTAAAAACGGAGGTAGGGCAAACCGTACACAACTAAAAGCCTGCACTACTAAACATCTGTGTTTCTTTCCGTTTGGTTATTAAGGTAGTTGTCGTGGTTAAGGCACACCGTTAGAAAATTCTTGATTTTTGTATACTTATTGAGGACATGATAAATCAATTGCCCTGAAAATTTGAAGTCGATCGACCGTATATAATCCAAGATAAATTCAATACAAAATTGGATAATTAACATTGATTGTATACGTTTCTGTAGTTCTGAACCAGTTTCTTATTTATAAAAAAGGAACTAACTGTCAGAAAATTTCCAAAAACTGACAGTCTTTCAATGCATTTGTTATGAGTTAAAAAAAAAATAAGAAGAAATTTTTGACCGTCTAATTATTCATAAATAACGGTTTAAAGTTCAAAAATTTCTAGAAAAGTATATATGCATATGATTACTGTATGAGTTACGTTCCCATGGGTACAGTCTTGCGTACAAATTATGGATCACTTAGCTACAAGCTAGTATACTTTTGTGGCGCGTATAATCTATAACTTTTTGACAATATTGTACCACGATAACTACCTTAAAACAAAACCTTTTGTGTTTTGAAGTAAATAGACCTTGAAAATTTTTCGGGCGCTTTTCATTTTGACAAGTGAAATTGTGATTTTGAAAAAAGTTAATAGTAATTAATTTAGAATATATTCGCCACTTTATCTTTATCTGTTATTATTAATTATGTTCTACCAAGTGCCGAGTGAAAAGTCAGTGCAAATTAAATTACATCAACGATTTATTACAGGTATAACTTCGACGAGTGCACATAAAAATACGCACTACTTTGTGACTGACTTGCAGACATTTGTGATTTAAGAACCACACTTAGACGTTAAGAATCGCTGCTTTGGGGATAGATATAGGGGTAGACGATATGAAACTGTAAGTTGTTGTGGTGAGAAGGAACAGATTTATTTGATTTATTATAACAAGCTATGGATAAGTGTATACATACAATGTTGCGTGTTATTGCCGTCACAATCTTGCACAACCAAATAAAGACATTTCTACATAGACAGACACACACACACACACACATTTACATGGCCATCCCAAAAAGCGACAGTTTCGTCTAAATTGACAACTTATGTTCTGTGCTTTTTACTGCGTGCCCAACCAAAGAACGTCTGTGCGGAAGAGGAGTGATACTATTCAAACATTCTGCTAAACCAAAGAGTAGGTATTCTCTCGTTATTAATTTATTTATACCCTACAAACGACCGAGCTGGGTAGAGTAGTGGTACAGCACTAGACTCGCATTCGGGAGGTACGGGTTCGATTCCCGGCAGGGGTAGATGTGACTGGGACTTTTTCCTACTGCCTCTCGCCGAGAAACGGTAATTCCTGTACCGGCCATCTTGATTGAGGTTTTCTATGGTTTCCCTCAATTAATTCCAGATAAATATCGAGATGGGTCCTTATTTGAGGCCATGGCCGATTACCTATCAAACTCCTAGTTCAAAAATTACCTGCCTTATCCTAATTTCCTATAATTCCTTCATTCGCTCATTGCTATTATATAAGTTGAAGTTTAAATTGTAGAAAATAACGGGAGGTGGTAAATGGAAAATAGTAATGGTGCGAATGGCGTCTGTTATGACATAAAGTCGAGAAACGGACGTTAAACGCATTATTATTATTATTATTATACCCTATGAACGGATCAAGACCTAATTACATTTAGGATTATAGAAAACTAAGATAACTTTGTGCGCATAGGAGTTTGCGCAGGTAATCGTTCATCACGATATTTATATGGATTTACCTGAGGGAAACCGCTATCGGCAAGGGAAAACACTAATTGTAAATGATATTTTATTAATATTTGGAATTTATTTTACATCGAATCACACAAATATTGTCAGTTAGAAATTCGGTCAATTATACTCATACGCTGCAGCCCCGCTGGTGTTTCGCTTAAAGGTACATAAAATTAATCAACACTATACATTGACACAGCTGGATATTACATAGCAAACCTCTCATGTTATGTCTGGATATGTCTGATATGTCTGGATTACTGGAATGTCACAATGTTAACTTGAAATATATTAGCGTTCGTTCGTTTTCATGCTGCTTTTTTTAAATAAGAGACCCTGTGCACATTCTTTTGGCAGACTTTCTTTGCTCGGTCGAATAGTACAAAACGCGACTGTTTGATAAATTGTTGCATTTATTTTTGCAAGCTTATATGTAAACATTTTATCAATAAAACCGATTTCGCAGTAACGTCAAAAGTGTTAACACTTTTTACAGCACACCAAACGCAAGGTTATTAATACTGGAAGGTTGGGCGTAAGAGGCTTTAAACATGATGACGTCTGCGATTGATTGAGTCAATTGCTTACGTCACCGATGCCCGTGGCTTGGTGTTTCAATTATTGTTATCCCAGCTCTTTGGAAAAAGAATCTATTGACGTCACAATCCTACTTCTCTCGCCCTCTCGCGTCTTACCCAGTCACACCTTCAATAATAAGGCTGGGAATAAGAGGTTATAAACATGGTGACGGGTGCGATTGGTTGAGTCGATTGCTTACGTCACCGATGTCCATGGCTTGGTTTTTTAATTATTGTTATTTCAACTGTTTGGAAAAAGAATCCATTGACGTAACAATCCTATATCCCATGTCCTCTCGCGCGTCTCACCCAGTCACACCTTCAACAAGAAGGCTGGGCGTAAGAGGCTATAAACATGGTCAAGTCTGCGATTGGTTGAGTCGATTGCTTACGTCACCGATGTCCATTGCTTGGTTTTTCAATTATTGTTATCCTAACTGTTTGGAAAAAGACTCCACAAGCCTACTTCCCCGCCCTTTCTCGCGTATCGCCTAGTCACACCTTCAACAATGGTAACGCCCAACGTTAGTTTCTAGTAACCTTGCACCAAACGCATATATAAATACTATAATGATCGTTTTTGATCATTACATATAAAATAAAAAATAAATAAATAAAACACAATAAAATTTGATTTAATCAAGACGAAGTCTAAATGCGTTTAATCACAACGAGATAAAAAATTATAACCATTATTTGTTTCTCAAGCGTTGCTAATAGAAACTTCAAACAAAACAATCTTGTGGTCGACAATGTAGAGTATTAGTGTTGTTACTAGGAGACCCGACAAAACATTGAAATTTAGAGCGCATAGTAGGCCCAGATGCCTTTGATCGTTGATGACTTTAAAAAAACAGTTACACGACATCCCAATTGCAACTGTTCGTGTTCTCTTCAAAAGAAATAATATAATTCAGTAGCAAAAGCTATTATTTTTATGATTTCAGATGTTTGGAGACAAAGGGTATAATTACCGTTTAACTTGGGCTGTAATAATATATCATGTGTCACTCTATTTCATTTCGCTTTCATGAAATATGAAATTCGTGTTTTACGTCATGATTTAGGAAACAAACTATATACAAAATGTATAGAAATAAACTTTTTGAGTAAAAATGACTAGAAAATGTATTTCACAACTTTTTTTTCCAAACCCTATTTTTCCAGCTTACGATTGGAATGAAACATGACGTCGTTTTAGATTTCAATTCTTATGATAGTCGAGTAAATTAGTAAAGATTAAAGATTAAAATAGAATGGGGTGGTCTCTTGGCCCAAATGGACCACATCATGAAAGGATTTTTGTGCTTCCCCCCTTTACTGGATCTAGTCAGCAAATAATTCTTATGAGCTCCAGAAAATTGACTACTAGATTGTCCTGTGGAACTATTCCATTCTCATCAATCTAGCCACAGATGGTTGTCCTCTTGTAGCTTAAAGCCTCACATTCGAACACAATATGGGTGGTTGTTTCACCTTCCATTTCGCAAAATCTTATATGCTCTAATTAGGGTCTTTGCAATCCCCTTGAACGAATTCAAGGTAGCTACTTAATTTTTCAGCCGTGAGACTGTAGCCTCATCTTCGCACGAAAAGACTAGCCCACCAGCTGGATCATATACACTTCTGTCAAATTTCGGGAACACGCCCTTGCTCTTGACAATGAGTGCCATGATTTTTGAGCGAAGACTGTCTGCCTCCTCCCTTGATAGCTTCTGCTCAAGATGCGATTCTCTCACTATGGCTATCTTAGTCCCTGTGAGAGCCTCTTTGAATGTCATTTCCTCCTTATTTGTGCAGGGCCTCTTAACACTAGCCCCAGCGGATGAGGGTGTAAAGCCCTTCGAACGCAAGCGTTTGCCTGTATTAGAGGTTTTTGGCCCCGTGCTACCCAGAGCATTCAAACATTCTGCTAAACCAAAGAGTAGATATTCTCTCGTTATTGATTTATTTATACCCTACAAACGGGTATTTTTCCAGCTTACGATTGGAATGAAACTTGACGTCGTTTTAGATTTCGTATGATAGTCAAGTAAATTAGTAAAAGAGAACTTGGCTAAATTTGTTCACATTTATGTATTTGCTAAGATTAACTATAAAGTGAAAAAACATTGCAGTAATGCGATTAATACTTTCCAAAAGCTTTTAATATTCCATATTTTTAAACGTATTTTTGTAATTTAAATTATATATTTTGTGTTATTTAATGTAAGAAATAGAATGATAAAACCAATAAATAAGTAAGAACTCAATTATTAAATAAAGTACATATATATTCAGCAATATACTCAATGAGAACTCCATCCTGTTTCAACACAGAATACATCTGCATCCACTTACAATCTTTACAATATCAGTACACCCAGCTTACATGAAGTATTACACAATTCATAGAACAGTACTGAAAAACATTCGTTTAAATACTGTGGGTTAAATATTTGTTTACATTAACAAATCTTTTTTGCCGTGCGCCATTGTACAATCAGATTGTTAAAACTTACGAGACACACGCTATGCGAGATATTTGTATCGGTTGCGTGATTTTCCTCAGTTTGTCTCAATTTAATTTGAAGTCAGTAAAGGTTTTTCAATTTAATTTCTGGCCTTTACCTTTTAAATCGACTGTGGGATGGAAGAAAATAATGTAAAAATATTACCTAATTAAAGTTGATGTTTCTTACGTAATATAGAACGCGAATCGAAAATCAGCGCCTCATATATTTTAAGTGATATTTTATAAGTGACGCCTTGTAATTTTTAATTTAACAAGCTACCATTTCATAGGTTTCCCCTTAGTATTATGAAAGGACTCATTCTTGTAAACGACAATACTGAAGTGGAATGAAAGGTCATTAGATACACAGGTCACCTTGTTAATGATAGACGTCAGCTGGAAGACCGTGCAGTATTTTTATCAACCACGCAATATCAATTGACAGTTCACTGGACGAAAGTGGCTCGGCAGCACCTATAAAAAAATTGCCATTAATTTTAAAAGTAATATAGAATAGAATAGAATAGTTTTTATTTGAATATATCATTGATTACAAGTCAAAATTGTGATTACAAAACGTCAGAAATTCACCTATTGAGCTTATTTTTAAAATTTTTTATAGGTAAAACCTGTATTGACTCTGGCAGCCTGTTAAATAGCTTTTTCGCCATATAGTCTGGGGATATATGTAGCCTTCTTCGTGGCAGGCAAATTGCACTTTTTGTTCTAGTGTTATAACAATGATAGTCTGAATGGTTTTCGAAGCGGACCATGTTTGTTTTTACATATATCAAACTTTGATACATGTACACAGAAGGCAATGACATAATGCCATGTTTTTTTAAATAGGGGAGCGCAATGTTCAGTATATTTGACTTTGCTTATCATTCTTATCAATTTTTTTTGAAGTTTAAAGATTTTGCATGCGTGAGGAGAATTACCCCATAATATAATTCCGTACATCATTACGCTATGAAACATACCATAGTATGCCGAGATCACAGCTTCAGTTGACGCCACCTCTACGATCTGCCTAATAGCGTTGAGTATATCCGTGTTGATGATTAACGTAATAAATAATGTGTTTAAAAAAACTGTTTTATTACTGAAATACCTTTGAATTTGACTACAACTGCTAGGGAGTATGGCATGGGGAGTCCGTACTGATTCAATTTCAGGCCGAGTGGTCTGCAAAATTCTGCAGGTTAGGAATCACTGACATAGAGCCTCAAAATTCCACACGAATGATAGTTTAGTCCACGAGAAAGAAACTTGCACGTATAGATTAAACTCCACGGTTGGTGTTCGTGTCGTGAGTACGAAAATTCGATGTTAATAATGGGTATAGTGGATTTGCTTGATTACACCGACGTTCGCTTTGTATTGAACAAATCAAAAGCTCGTTAAAATTATACATATCTGTTTTAAAGTCGACATGCAATTCCGTTCGAATAAAACTAATCAAAATGTTCTTCCATAGCTGAGTTTAATTAAGTTTAGTAATTATTCATTTTGTTTTCAAATAAACAAAGAAATCAACTTAAGGTGATCCCTCGGATTGTAAAATACAGTAAGACCCTGCTTAACGTGGGAGATACATTCCAATAGGTTCCTGCGCTGTAAGAAACAGCGTTAAACGAGATCTTCTCATAATACGTAGATAATAAATAGGCATAAGTGAAACAGAACCGAGACTAAGAAAATTTGTTAGTTTTTTTGTTTAATTTCGTAATATTTATTACGAGGTTGATTCTAATTAAAAGAAGTTAATTTGAGTGGTTGTGATCCTTAATGATTATTGGATAAGTTTGGATAAAATCCGTGGCACAGGATCAATAAAACACAATACTGAAGTTAAAATTGCATTTTCACTAACGTTTCGGTGTGCTTTACACCATCTTCAGAGTTCGAATGCTGACAATTCATATCAGTATTTAGTCGAAAGATTGAAAACATGTTGATAGGTTTCACAATATATATAAATGGTAAAATGGTTGTTTGTAATAAAATATTTTAGTTAAAATTGTTTATGCGAATGATTAAAATCTTTCGACTAAATACTGATATGAATTGACAGCATTCGAACTCTGAAGATGGTGTAAATCACACCGAAACGTTAGTGAAAATGCAATTTTAACTTCAGTATTGTGTTTTAATGATCCTGTGCCACGGATTTCATCCAAGTTTATCCGTAATATTTATTGTTAAATACTTTTTTAACATATTAATTATAGATTTATTAATTGCTAATATCGATTTTTGATCATACAACATTTATGAAAATCAAATAAAACTTCGAGTAAGAAGTTATGTTTGTGATATGAGAATGGTTCCTCATTTGACATATTTTGTTTTTTGTGATGAAGTCATCGAATGTCGTTTGCCTTTTTCTGTTTCGTTCAGCAAACTGTTGTCGATAGCAAGATATTGCATCAGTGACGCTTCGTTTTGCCTTTGAATTTCTATCAACATTTGAATCATTTTGTACAAATTGATCCATAATTTACGATGTAGTTGCTAAACTTTTATTTAGAAACTGCGTAATACTGACACAGCGTTAAGCGACGTCTCACTTCGCGAAATTTCGGACTGTAGTTGCAAAATTCGTTTTATTACTGTTTTTATTAACTGTGATTAAGCATTAAGCTTTATAAAATTTGGCTTGCCGCTTAAAAATTTCATAAAACATAAGCCTATTTTTGCACTAATAATTGAATCAGAAAACGTGATATTCGTCAAAATTTCGTTACAGCACGTCACGAGATTTCGAATTACGGGAAGACAAATAAACATGACTTCGGTAAACCAAAATAAATAACAAAAACTTTATTTGGGGTCACTTTTATTGCAAAACACGTTGCATCTAAACAAGCAACTCCAACTAACTGCATTTAACGGTCTTCAGGTTGTCGATACGTCGATGGGGGATGTTGGGAGGTCGCGACCGGAAAACGAGAATGAGCGTCTGGTTTGGTGACGTGTTTATTTTTCTTTCTCGTTTCCGTTCTCGCCTTCTGTGCCGCTCTCATTTTTCTATGCACTTGTGTGTGTCACGTGTGTTTGTGTGTGGGTGTGTGTGTGTTCTGTTGTACCTACATGTATTTACAGTTCCGCATATAGTCGCCCTCTACTATCAGACGGAAATTCGATTTCTTTTTCATCTTCCGCCCCCCCTCCCTTCAGATTTGTCGTAGAGCAAATAATGCTGTCTTGTTTCTGCATGCATATCAAATATGCATGTACAAGTGTTTGTTTTTTTTTTAGTGTATTTGCCATACACTATTGGCGTCGCACAGTGTGGCCGATTGCCAAAAAGCTGGCCAAAATTCGAAAATTCAAATAATTCATTCCAAAATTGAATCTCAGGCGTTTTTGGGTTCGCTGATTACAAATTTCATGTCAAATGTACCGAAATCCACCCCCTTCACCCCTTATAAACCACCCCCTGGGGTAAAATATATATTATTTAGCATACTCAAATTGCATATCGTTTTCGAGGGTTTTGGGGTCGCTGATTACAAATTTCATGTCAAATGTACGGAAATCCACCCCCTTCACCCCTTATCGACACCCCCCTGGGATAAAATATCATTTATTATTTAGCATACTTAAGTTACATATCGTTTTCGAGGGTTTTGGGGTCGCTCATTACAAATTTTCTATCAGAATTACGAAATTCTAAATGGCAAATGCAGTATGGCATCACCCAGGGCGTTTTAATATTCTATTTTATTAAAGAAAAGAAGAACCCATTGCAACGTAAGTGGCAGATAGTGGCAGCTGAATTTTGTTTTAATCGATAGCTTATCCTGTTCCAAGTAACCTCCAAAAGGTTAGAAGACAGCATCTAACAGCATTTTATTGTTATTTTATTTGAAAGCCCAAATTTTATTGAAAAACAAGAAAAAAAGTACCCTTATAATTGTATTTATAAAAATTTTCTGTCAAAGAATTAACATTTATAAATTATTTTACGTATTTTACGAATCTTCAGACGTAGATTCTATTTGGTTTTCTTAGATTTCCTTTGCTGTCAGCACTTTCACACGTTTAAAATATTTCCAGTATATCTACAACATTATACTGCGCTTATGAAAAGGCCAAACTCCAACTGAGAGTGAAAGGACTTGGGGTATAGGACGTTATGCTGAAAAATCCCTATCTAGAAACTTTTATTTTCCGAGTTTTGGCCAGCTTTTTGGCAATCGGCCGCACTGTGCGTCGGTCGGATGGCGGGACCTAGGGGTCGAACTAAAATTTCTCCACGTTTCATACGAACATTTTGCCATAATTTTATATATATATGTATTTATAGCCTATTTAAAATAGGCCCAATCGAATCTTTTTAAAGATGGTTTGTATAGGGGTTGAAAAATATTTTTGTGTCAAAAAAAATCGAAAAAAATTCAGTATCGTTTCAAAATTTAAATTTAACCGTTTAGTAAAAATTAAAATGTGCTGCTAAAATTGTAAGAAATTGCCTGCAAGAGGACCGGACTTACAAATTTTATGAAAACACTAGTTTGCGGATATGAATTTATTTACTGAAGGGTGTATTTAATTTGATGCAGATGTTGGATTAACAATAAAATATATAATAATAATATAATTCTTCCTTATCCATGACAAGAAAAATTGTGTGGAATCGTCAAATACATATTAAATACAATCATTAAGCTTACAATTATTAAAAATCATTAAAATTGGTACAAAACAATAAGTATTGCAATTAAGAAAAACTATATTATTTTCTAAAAACAAATTCAAGTTAACATAATAAAGCCACAATACCTGTATTAGCAAATACACTGTATTGAGTAGGGCACTGTGATCCAAGTTTATTATTTTGTGTCGTCGATCGATGAGTTCATCTGTTTTATTCTTATTACACTCTCGAAACTTGATATCAGTTATTTTTGTCGCAATTTCAAGTTTACATGGTAAAATTATTTATGAATTATGAGGATAAAAATATTAAGTACCAGAACGCCTTTGTAGGCAGACGTTGTCCTGCCACAGACCTCGCTAGCATTTAATTTAGAGGTGCTGAGATACTGAAAATTTGAGGTTATATGTTTTTTATGTGAGAAATCAAAAAAAAAAAGAAAAAAAAAATTTCATTTGAAAATTAACAAAAAACCCGGGTCGCAGTGCCAAAACCCTGCCGACAATATAGTGTATTTGCTTGTATAGGGCCGTGTGGTTTTATACTTTTATTATGTGAAATTAAGTTTGTTTTTGGGCAAAATAAAAAATTTAATCCCTTAATACACCCCTTAAAATAACATTTTTTTCTTAATTGTAATATTATTATCAATCTAACGTCTACACCGAATTAAATACACCCTTCAATAAATAAGTCACTATCTGCAAACTAGTGTTTTCATAAAATTTGTAAATCCGGTCCTGTCGGGCCGATTTTATTAAAATTGTGGGGACACTTTTTAATCACTACCAGAGGGTTAAATTTCAATTTTGAAACGATTCTGAGAATTTTTTCGGTATTTTGGGGCCCAAAAACAGTTTTCAACCCCTAAAAACTACCCTTAAAATAGCCCGATTAGGCCCATTTTAAATAGGCTTCTTGCGGTGATGGATTTCAACATGTGGCTCAAATTTCGTTGAAATCAATTAACTCTTTCGAAAGTTATCGCGCGTACACATATATATATATATATAAATATATATATATATATAAATATATATATATATATATAAATATATATAAATATATATATACATATATATATACATATATATATAAACATTTTTAAAAATGGTGCCAAAGTGTTTAGGAGGTTATGAAACGTCGAGAAATTTTGGTCCGACCCCTAGGTCCCGCCATCCGACCGACGCCAATAGTGTATGTTGCCTTATGGCAAATACACTAAAAAATATATTTCAAGATCTCGACAACAGTGCTACCTACTGGGTCCAACTATAGCTAAGAATCATCCATGTGACTCCATAAGTACAAACAAAATTTTGTCAAAATCGGTATATCCGTTTAGGAGAAGAATTACGTACACACGCACACCGTAATTTTTTATATAAACCCCATTCCCCCCTCAAAATGTGAAAATCCAAAAAAAGCTGAAACACTTCATTATTTACGTCAATTATGATAACTAGCTATACAATTCCAATTTTCAAGTTCCTACCTTTAACAAAACCGATATTTCCATACAAACTTCATCCCCCATTTCTCCCTCTTAAAGTTAAAATTTCCAAATATCCTTTCTTAGCTGATGCTTACGTTATAAAATAAACTGATGTTCCAAATTTTAACTTTCTAGACTTAGTAGTTTTGGCTGTGCGTTGATAAATTAGTCAGTCAGTCAGGACAAACGATTTTATATATTTATATTATTAGTTTGATAATTGATTCCAACAGTCTTTCAGCATTGGCCAGATATTTATGGTCCACTCTGTAGAGTACATAATACAAGTTACATACATAGTCAGTTGTTTGCATGTTTTGTACATTTTTCATTTTATTTATGAATAGTTGAAAAGAAATCGCGTTTTATGTATCATTTATTTTTCAGCTGTGTAAAATGAGGTTAGAGTTGTATTTTTGCATGCAAATAATCATATTTTCAAACTTTCATTCAACTTCAGTCAACCAGTTTGTGTCAAATCTTGCAATAAAAATTTCGACTAGTTTTAACTAAACTAGAAATGCAATATAATATATCTAATATCGTTCTATATCCAATATGGCGGGCGTCCCAAGATGGCGATTTTTTTTTTCTTCACAACTTCTATAACATGGATATCAAATGAAAGGGTTTGACGAGTAGAATACGATTAGCTGTGTGACGTGGTTCTAAACCCAACAGAATTTTTCTTTGTAATATTGTTTTTTACATCATGTGTTATGTTAACCAATAATAATCACTCTGGATCGATATATGAATTCAGTCAATACTATTGTATAACATACTAAAGTTACGATCATACCGATCAATGTTGACTTTATCTGGCGCTGTTTGCTTAATAGTGTTGCATCACTTTCACATAGTTTGTGAGACCCAGCGGTAAGACGCGAGGTAGGCAAAAGACATATTGTGGGTGTGACCTTCTTTAACTCTGTCTCGCTCAAATCATCCGCACGTTTCAATTTTTGGCTGGTGTCCACTACGAGGCTAAAAGATGCTATTGCAAGGGTGCCGCTGTCAATTGATTACTCTAATTTTTGGAAATATTTTGAAGATTTTAAAAACTTTTCCGAAAAAGGAAGAGTCACTTTAGGTTTGTGAAGGAACAGTTTTGTGAAATAAGTACGAATAACGTCGTAGTGTGACATTGGAAACGTGTGTTTTTTTAGCACAATTAATGCCAACTTTTTTCTAGTAAATCGTACATAAATTACAAAAGTAGTTCAATGGAGACCTAGATTTGTCATTTATCTTCTTTATAGAGAAAGAATTTTTGCAGAATGTTGACGAATAAGTCTACAGTCAGTTGACAGCCGAAGCTCTATTTTTGGCTTAAATTCAGAGCGTTCCGACAGCCTTAAGGCAATATCGATTTAGGAACACCTTGAAGGAGGAGGAAGCATCGTTTCCAGCTCATTATTTCAATACAGGATATAATTTTGAGTTAAATAAATGTGAAATTTTACATTGGATGAAGCCAGATATTAGTGAAATGATTAATATTTTTTTAAACTCAAGATTTGATACTCAAGAACTAAAGTAAATAATAGACTAATATTTGTCGGAATTTAAATTGAAAAACAGTGCATAAATGCTATATTTACAAAATGAAACAACATTTTTAGCGACACTGGTTTGTCGATTGTGTTACGTATCGGTTAGTTGATTACGTCACTAAACTGTACATAAAAAGTTTTTTGAAGTGAATCAGCTGTGTATTTTATTGTGCCTGCCAAAAAGAATACATTTTAGGAAATTATTTAGTAGTGAGTGATTATTTTAAAGTTATAATTTCATGTTTGTGTATATTTTCGCTGTAAATGAATAATGACTATATTAGTGTATTATTGACAAACTCGTGTTGTGAATTCAGGTAATAAGTTACATTATAACTTGATATGAATTGTAAATTAGTTCATGTGATTATTCTAGCCTGATAAAGTCTAGAAAATAGACGAAACATAGTAAATGATCTACAATACATTACAATATAATCTTTATTTATAAGCATATTATATACCTACTGTTACATATACAGTTCAAAATTTGGCTTAAAGTCATGGGGGAAGAATGGTACATATTTTATTTTGTAAGCATTAACAGACTGATAGAAATTAGAGATTTCCAAAACGTGAGTAAATGTATTTTACATGCATATTCAACTGCTTATAAGATTGAACTATGCTGGTGAAAAATTTAGAACAGCTGATAAATAACCTTAAAATTGCAATACCATTTGCGTACAATATAAGATAATGGTTTTCCAAGGGTAAGATTTTAATATTTGATGTTATTCGATTTTTCCTTACATTTTGAAATACAAATCTAAAAACAATTTCATTGAAGCGAGGAAACATTTCCATATATCACCAGAATCAAAGATAGATACAAGACTTTGATCTTCGATATTCAAGGACTAGGTTTTTTTTTATTGATATTATTTCTATACTGTACCAATAATACAGATGATTCAAAAATAAGATACATCAAATTAAATTCTAACTTCACTAACTTTAGAGACCATGTAAATTTTGTGTTTTACCGCAAAAAATTTCCGACGCCCGTAAACCTAATGATCCCGCCGTATTAGGGGGCGGAAAAACCGAATTTATTGGTCTCTACTTCGCACGACTCCCGCAAATGGTCAATAACTACCCCTTTTCATCCCGTTTTGATATACAGACAAGGCGCACGAGCCAGAGGGTGTGAGATTATCACAGTTTTGAAAAACTCACACAAACCCTCAGAGAACCAGTCCAGACACTTAAAATACGGGAGTTGGTGGGTAAAGAAGGTGAAATAGGGGGGGGGAGGCTTGGTATAGACCTTGATATAGTGCATATCATTCGCAGTTTCAAATCCATGAAAAAAAATTCGATCGCTCAATTCTGTCTTGTCTATATATCAAAACGTGGTGAAAATGGGGTAGTTATTGACCATTTGCGGGAGTCCAACAAATTCGGTTTTTCCGACCCCTAATACGGCGGGATCATTGTTTCGGGGCATTCGGAAATTTTTCGTGAAATGGCTCTGAATTCACAAAATTTACATGGATTATTATTTGAAATCGATCTCGCTACTCTTAAATTCAGGAAGTACGCTCTTTTGTCAAAAAAAGAAAATTATATATAACTATTGTATCAATTACCTAAACGTACCGAGATTTAATATACATACCTATTTGTACTGACAACCGTTCAGACGACCGGTTTTTAGAGCTTGATTTTTCCTGATTGAATGGAGAAATATTGATTTTATCAAATTTAAAAAATAAAAATAAATAAGGTAAAATTAATTGTATATATTTAATAGAAAAGTCATGACGTCAAATGTGAAGGAACGGTAACATTTTATGCGAATTTTTTAATCATTTGACCGGATCTTGATACGTTCAGTATTAATTAAATTCGAACCATTTAGACGAAAATATGAAATGGCCCCCTTTGTCATCAACAACTGATTAAGTGCTCTTATGAAAGATCTGCGAAGTGTAGATTTGCACAAAAATCGACAATTTTTGCGTTTCTATATGCATACTAACGACCCGATTCCGCTTCTCCTGGGTGCAGATTTATTATAATATATCGCACCAATACACCTCTTGACAACACCTCCCCGCGAGCAACACTTCTAAAATCGGTAGCAAAAAAAAAAAAAAGTTTTTCGGAGTTTAGGCCTCGCGATTTTTATCCTCTCACGAACTATAGTTTATCCACCAAACAAATCCATTTTTTAAAATTGCGTTTCAACTCCCCATATCTATACTTCGTTGTATCTGAAGTACAAAAACTGTGTATGTATGGCGCATTGTCTAATAAGATGGCGGCTGATTCATTGTATTACGGCAAGTTCGGTAACTGTCGTTAGTCGGAGTTTCCGTGTGGCCGCAAGTAGGTAAGTTCCAAAAGTCGATCAAGTAGGTACTTTATTCTTTCACATCTGTCGACAGTTGGTAACCAGCACGAGATTCTAAGGAAAGTCTGTGAAGTTTGTTACAAGATAAAGACTGTTTTAATTCGCCAATTCGACCTGTTTACTTTTCGCTTGTAGCACGTATTGCGTATGTTCTGTTGTTGAATGAATTGTCCTATAGAGTCAAGGCTACTGGAATACAAGAGGTTGGGCGTAAGAGGCTATAAACATGGTCACGTCTGTGATTGGTTGAATCGATTGCTTACGTTACCGATGCCCATGGCTTGGGTTTTCAATTATTGTTATCCCAACTGTTTGGAAAAAGATTCCGTTGACGTCACAATTCTACTTCTCCCACCCTCTCTCGCTTCTCGCCTAGCCACACCTTTAAAATGAGGTTGGGCGTAAGAGGCTATAAACATAGTGAGGTCTGTGATCGGTTGAGTCGATTGCTTACGTCACCGATGTCCATGGCTTGGTTTTTCATTTAATGTTATTTAACTGTTTGGAAAAAGGCTCCATGTGACATCATAAGTCTACTTCCCCCGCCCTCTATCGCGTCTCGCCAGGTCACACCTTCAACAATGCTAACGCCCAATCTTAGTTTCTAGTAACCTTGCTATATAGTCATATTCTACTAAAGAGATGAATTTAGTGGTTCAATATGCCCCTTTATAACCCGTATAGGTCTATCTTACGAACATAGTTGGATGTGTGTGTGCATGTAAAATGCACTTGCGTTTCGAAAAATTCTAATTTCTATTAAAAATCTTATTCAATCTTTGATGGTAATGCTTACAAAATAAACTAGTAATATGTATCACTGTTCTCATGTGGTTTTTTGTCAAGTTTTTACGATTGTTTTGATGAAATAAACGGTTTAAAGTCAGATAAAAACGAGAACTACGCAAATTTTTGTACAAAAAACAAAAAAAAAAAATTTGTCAGTATTGGAACATAAATTTGTAACGAAAACACTTCAAAATGTTAATTCCATAATTAATGTCGTGACGTGTACTGTAAAGAAATATTGACGAGTATCGCGTTTTGTGATTCAATTTTTAGGACAAAAATATGTTTTTTGAAATATTTAAGCAGCAAGCTAAATTTTGTGAAGCTTTATGCTTAATCACAGCTAAAAAAGACAGTAATAAAATGAATTTTGCGTTCACAGTCCGAAATTTCCCGAGAGCATATTTTACAATCTGAGAGATCAAACGCAAATCGGGGATTTTAGAGATTTGAAAAATTGTAGATAATTGACTACTTATCATTGCGATAGAAAATGTATTCTTCTGTTGCTGTTCTGACTTAATTCGGCTACATGTTTTCTCATACAGCCTGTATAGACAAACGCAACATAATCCTCTTTTGTATCATACGCAAGACTTACATTTATGATGCAGAAGATTACCCGATTAACATCCACCCTAGAGCAGTGGTCACATAAGTTATAGCACTTAGGTGGATTAAAATAAAACACTGGTTTTGCTCCATAGTATTATCTTCTGTGAACTTTTATTAAATAAAATATTAAAAAAAAATATACATACCTAGTTGAAAAAAAAATTACAGCCAATTGGGCGACAGGACCATTTCAACTTTAAAAACATTCACATTTAACACATTATAAAAAATAAAATAAAATTTTGTTGACGCGCGCGGTGACGCGGGTAACGGCTAGTAACAAGTATGATATTTGTTACTCGTTTACATGGTCTCAATATATGGTTTCACATGTAAAAATTGTCAGCTGCCTAATTTATTTTTGACAGATTTTCAGAACAAAAGAACAGCATTTTTTTTCAAAATATTTCTGAAACAGCGAAGCTTTAAAAAAAATGTTTAACGGAACTTTCTTGGCAAAATAAATAGAATAATAAACCATTATAAAAAGTGTACCGTCATTGTACAAAAAAACAGCATAGCACATATTTCTTCTGGGCATGCGCCGATTTTCACCAAAAACAATAGGGTTCTTGTGCATATTAAATATTTTCCCAAAATGGTTTCAATCCGCTCATCTGTTGGATCTGTATCATGTTAACAAGACATTTTTCAAAAACATGTTTTTTGGATCCGGGGACTTTAAAACGAAAAAGTTATGTAAAATTGTGAATAGTGAATTCTGACCTAAATTAGAAGAAGAATGGTAAAAAATACTGTAACTGACAATTTATGTAAAGAATATTTTTGTCAAAAGAAAATCGGTTAAGTGTCACGGTTTTTGCAATTGGACATTCTAATCAGTGATGTGAAATGGTAAATAACCGCACAATTAACCGGTTAAATAACCACAGTAATAATTGCAAATTCCGGTCGAGATTTTTATTTCATAACCAATTTTTACGTAACTATAAATATGTAATTAATTCTTTCGATTCTGTTGTTGCAAAATGTTTTATTGTTGTGTTTTTTGTTCTGAGAAAGAGAAACCGGAAGACGCTATTAACCTGTAAATTATCAAAGACAAATGGTTACTATCATAAATAACTGGTAATTTTACATCGCTATTCTGAATAATTATCAGTATACGCCTTGTATGCGGCAGCAGTATTTGATGGCCATGCGTAACGGATTGTGAACTTGACGAATAAAAATAAATGAACAAGTTTAAGCTTGATCGACACTTGCGGATCTTTAAAACAAAATAACAAACAGTTGAACAGCGCTTGTTAATTATTAAGCGCCTAAAACAAACACAATAAAAGTTCCCTGTGTAGTTGACTACAAACAACTGCGCACCAATTAAAATACTTCGTATTATGGAATTTAACGTAGTTACACCCAACTTTTAAAACAGTGATGATAACAAAAACATTTTTTTACATTTATAAATATTTACACTAAAGCTACAAATAGGGTTGGGGATCAGTTATTGTTATGTTTAGTGGTGGATTTACTCCATTTTTTTGAGTTTTCGGATCAAAATGAAATCCCGATTCCGTCCATAGGTCGAGTTTTTCGTAACCTGAGTTTCAAACCAGTTCAGGATGGGATCGGTTTGTAATCGATTGAGGATTTTTGTCCGCAGACGAGCGTGACGGAATCTGAATTAGTAAAGGTAATCCAAGGTCACTAGAAATACATAGGTTACATCCAGGGGCGTCGCGAAGGGGGGGCAGGTAGGGGCAGCTGCCCCTCCCTAGAGGCTCGGGACTTTTTTAAGTTATAAGTTTTCCTGTCTAATGTCACAGAATAAGTAAGTAATAAAATGTAGCGTTCAGCAGAATCACTCTGAAACTAAAATCAAATTTCGAGGATTCAATAAATGTCTTAATATTTAATATCTTAACCCTCAAAATCTGAAATTTTTGTTTTTTTCTCATCCTTCTGCCCCCCTCTGGCTCAAACGCTGGCGACGCCCTTGGTTACATCTTTAATGAATGACTTCAGCTGGAAGACCAATCAATATTTGTATTGAATAATCTGTCTATTACTTTTAATATGTAAAAATAGATTCTTGGGAACAATAGACAAAATAATTGTAGTGTATAATTTTTTATTCCATTTTATTTGCCGACGTTTCGACTATTATCTAGTCTTTTTCAAGGCCCTAAATGTTCATTTTCACACTAGTCAAATTAACATTTAGGGCCTTGAAAAAGACTAGATAATAGTCGAAACGTCGGCAAATAAAATGGAATAAAAAATTATACACTACAATTATTTTGTCTATTGTTCCCAAGAATCAATTTTTACCAATCAATATTGTTATCAACAACGCAATATCAATTGACAGATCACTGGATGGCGTCATATCCCCGCTATTATCCAATGGAACGAGGTCACCTCTGTATCTAATAACCGGCTAATTTGTGAAACTCTTACGACATAATTTTCATTTATTTATAGGGTTCCGTATATCCGATGAAAATACGGAACTATTATCTTTCTGTCCGTCTGTCACCGCTAATTTTCTCCGAATCTATATGACGAAAAAAGTTGAAATTTAGTACATAGAGTTAGATGATCCAATCACGGACGTACAGCGTAAATAAGCGAATTCCGATTTCGGGCGTAAAATTTGGGAGTCAAATTACAAAATTATTAAAAATATATTTTTGAAGTGCATCATGTGTATCAAATGAAAGGACTTGTTATGAGAAATACATATGTATACATTTTTATACTTTTAAAATGCATAGCTTAAAAGATATTTTTTTTTAATTGGTTGATTTCTCTTTTTTCAGGTATGTTGCAATCGAAATGATGGTGCGTGGTATGTATACAAATTTAAATTATAAATAAAAGTAACCGGGTTTTTTGTATTAGATTAGTTCCCACCGTTTTTTTACATTGTAATATTCCGCATGTCATTAAATGTTTTTGGCACAATGTTTTAAGTCATTCAAAAGAGAATATTTTGTTCTACCGGAATCTATGTTTTGTTTTTTTTTAGGATAAATTTCTCTTTTTTTTCAAACCGTTAAAATGGAATGTCAAGTTGAGAAAAATGGGCATTTTTGACACCTCGTTCTTTTTGCTTTTAATAAAGGTTCTAAGGCCACAGAAGCTTCTCGCAATATTTATGCTGTGTATGGAGTGGATGCTATGGCTAAAAGCACAGCTCGCGATTGGTATGTCAAATTTTATAGCACTGTGGGAGCATTCCATATTCTCTGCCAGTTCTCTTCTCTTTTAACGCGGATTTTCGTGCAAAAGTTCATTTAATCACTCTTCATCGAACTCAATTGGACGGCCAGAACGAGATCCTTTTTTGAATCACAAGCTGTTCTTTCAGCTATATAGAACCCACTTTATACATAGCACAAATGTTGCGCGAAGCTTCTGTGGCCTTAGAACCTTGATTAAAAGCAAAAAGATGAAGGTGTCGAAAATGCCCATTTTTCTCAACTTGACATTTCATTTTAACGATTTGAAAAGAAATAGAAATTTATCCTAAAAAAACACAAAACAGATTCCGGTAGAACAAAATATTCTCTATCGAATGACTTAAAACATTGTGTCAAATATTTAATGACATGCGGAATGTTACAATGTAACAAAACGGCGGGAATTTAGTTGCCAATCTAATATTTTACCCAGACGTAGAACGCGTTTCCAGATGTTACCCTATCACTATCTATAAATGATATTTAATTTTCAATATTGTTCAACCCTTGCTATATAAGCGTAAATAGATGTAATTGTGGACTCTACAGCAAAAAAAGCAAAATATTATTTGTTTGCATGTAATAAAAAAAACATCCAAACCTACCAAAAAACTCACTGTACTAGTGGCTCTGTAATGTTAATGTTGCTGGTTATATTTTAAAAATAATTTATTACCTGTGCTAAAACAGTAGTTCACAGTCTAAGGACCCTAAAAAAACACGAACGAGCAAAGTCTACTTTATACAGGGCCCTCTTTTCCACTGGGCACGTGCCCAGGGTCCCTAGGTCCAGATTAGCATCCGATAACCGATACTTCCGACAAATATATCGATATATTTTTTAATAATGTATTTGTTAATTATTGATTTGCTTAGTAATTACGCTCTTTTTTTAAGAAAAAATAGTCCACTTTAATAGTCATAGAGGCTCCATTATCCGAAAGTGCCCAGGGCCTCCAATAGGTTAAAGACGGCTCTGATCTTTATAGGGTAAAGACATCGGTCTTTGGTCACCTGCCTGTAGTCGACTCCTTTTACCTCAAAATGCGGACGTAGTCACGTCCTGTGTCCAAATACTTCCTACCTATATTAAAAAAACGCGTCTTAATATTTTATCTCGGTATGCGCGAAAATGAAAAAAGTCTCCTACTACAATCACTTATACAGTTGGCGTCGTGTGAAGTTAGAAGTGAAATTACTGTTCACGGTTTATATGTGATGTATGTCAAAGTCGGGGGAGAAGATGGAATACCGGTGTACGTTACGATTTTATACAGATATTTGTCTATAGAAGTATATGTGCGAAAAAATAAATTAAATTAATTCACTTTCCGGTAAAATAGTGAAATAAAACATAGCACTTCTGGAACTGTAATTGATTTTTCAAAAAAAAATTTCATCAAAAATTCGACAACTAGTTTTTACGTTAAATCCGGTTAAATATATATACATATAGACATACGAAGAATTGCATATATATGGCTATAGATATATTATGTAATATTATGTAGTTTGTTCACGTTTTATTAATGTGTCTTATATCTCTGGTATTATTTAGTGGATATATCATGCTTTTGTTTTAAGTTTTGACTAACAGTTTTTCGTATATATTTGGAAAAAAAGGTTAACTTTAATAAACCTTTTTATTGTTCAGTTCTATTTTCAAAGTCCTGCGTAGGTACATTCTCGCACGTACTTTTTACGAGGACTCGTGTACAAAATGTACAATTTATTTTCGGTGTATTTCAAAGTACTTTATACAAGCAGATTTGTTACTCTATAGTTCAAGTGGTGCTCTGCAACTACACTGCCTGACCGCTTTTATAGAAAACCTGTTTATAGCAGCATTCAAATTTGGAATGGAAGAGAATCTGAATTTCAATAGATTCTTGCAATAAGTTAGAAACATACTTTTTTTTTAATTTTCATTTTCTAGTTACTATTATATTGCTTCACACCATAAATTCCAAATGGGGGGTGGTATCGCGGCGTACCTATCAAATTAGAAAATTAACATTATAAAATATTTTGAAAATAGGGAAGGGGGGGCAGAACGGGGTACCCAAAAATTTGGTGAAAAAATTTTTTTTTAGAAAATGTTCCTAAAACGATCGTTTTTTTTTCAAGAAAAGTGTATTTCCGAAGTTTTTTTAGATAATTGAAAAAAAAATTGTAACTAATTTATCACTTTTTTATCATTATTAGCAGATAGATATTAATATTATTACTTATATGAAATTAGAAGTTAAAAATTTTTCTTCAAAAATTTTTACTAATTTTTTTGGAAAAATAGTTTTTGAAGAAAAAAAATATAACTATTATAAACTACGGGGCGTTAGAATTTTTTTTCTTCTAAACGGGTGATGTTCTAGAAGAGAACCTTTGGTTTGGAGTAACTCGTACTGGGAGTTACAACAGCAAATCAAAATCTCTTCCGTCGAAGTAAATAATACATAATATTATGTACATATGTCAGGTTAAAAGTACGACGTCAAGTTGAAAATATGTAAGATAAAGCGGAGAACATCAAAAAACACGGAGACATTTGTCAACTGACAAATATTTTATATGCGACCGCTTACATGACATTTATCCACGCAATTCATATTTTATTCCAGATAAATTGACCAGGCAGTGTAAATCTAGGTGCTTACAAAATGAGTCCAAATGAAATATTTCTTAGAGAGGGAAAACTTTCTAAGGGAATCTAACTTTGATGACATGGTGGAACGACACATATTTCATAAAGGAAGCGAAACTTTTCAGTACTGTTACTGTCTGCAAAACAGGCGTATATCCGCAGTGATTTCACACAAGTGCTGGGAGACCGAGACGCCAAGTCAAGTCATAGTGTGAGTGTATAAGGGACACGCACTTCTCCTTTGTATATGGTTAACAAAAGATCACCGCCACCACTTACTTATTATAAAAAAAGAGAAACTTGTGAATTTGTCTCGATTTTCTCATCATTCGCGAATCCGATTCTCTGTATTGTGGAATGTATCGTAGTGGTGAGAGCACTAGATTCGCATTCGGGAGGTAATGGCGGAGGTCTGAATGGCTGGGACTGTTTCCTAATGCTTCTCGCCGAGAAACGGTAATTCTTGTACTGGCCATATTGTGAGTGAGGCGTTCTTCCGCAGTTTCCCTCAGTTAATTCCAGATAAATGTCGAGATAGTTCTTTATTCAAGGCAATGGTTGATCACCTGACAAACTCCTGTGCGGGCATAGTTGCCTACCTTATCCTGATTTCTGATAATTCTACTTGTAATTAGGTCTTGACCTGTTTGTAGAGTATTAATAAATAAATATAAAAAATGTGTTATCAAAATTAAACTACATATTTAAAAAAAAAACGATCAAATGCGAACTGAACTCGACTGGAGAGGGTTCCGTACTATTCCTTTATCCGCGAGAATTTTAAGGCTTAATATTTTCGTTTAAGTTTTTCTGTAAACTATGAGTGAAGCCCTATATTCCCTATTTATATCAAAAGTTTAGGCTCTGTAGTCTAGGAAATCGAGGAGAAGGGGGATAATGTTCGCTTTTCGTACATTTTCTTTAAGGTGGCGTCATTCTTAAACGAAGTGACCTTTGTATCAGATGACTTTGCTTAGCCTGAACGTTTCAGAGTCATGTCAAATAGACCCCGCTTAGAGCGTAGTTAAAAATATATTTATTTTTTTAAAGGTATATCCAATTGTCTATGTCCACATATAAAGCGCAAATGAACCTGAGAATATCACCTAGGGATTTGGCTTCTACCTTAAGGCATTGTGGTCAGTAACGTTAAATATCAAATAAATCGACATCACAAAACATCCTTGAGCAGAGGTGGGATTCGAATCTACGACAGTCCGGTCAAGAAGCCAGTACGCTAACCATTGTCTTGTAGTTAAAAATATCGACTCTGATATTTACATAAATCGATTCAAATTCCAAATTTGGTTATGCATGCGTTTTATAAGATAAGGATTTAAAAATATATTTAATTTTTTTAAAGGTATATCCAATTGTCTATGTCCACATATAAAGCGCATATGCACCAGAAAATATCACCTAGGGATTTGACTTCCACCGTAAGTCATTGTGGTCAGTAACATTAAATATCAAATAAATCGACATCACAAAACATCCTTGAGCAGAGGTGGGATTCGAACCCACGACAGTCCGGTCAAGAAGCCAGCACGCTAACCATTGTCTTGTAGTTAAAAATATCCACTCTGATATTTACATAAATCGATTCAAATTCCAAATTTGGGTATGCATGCGTTTTATAAGATAGGGATTTAGTAGAGCTTCGGCACGCACCGAAGGTGTAAGTAGATGGGTGGGTCTGTCCTTGGGCAGGTAGAAACGGCCGGCGTGTGTGTCATTATCCAGGTTCTCCTGCGGCAACACCTCTGGCTGCCGCACCGACACCTATTCCGCACCCCGTGCATCCGCCGTGGTGCCGAGCTCGCGTCGTTAATGACTTTGTAACGACGACCTTGCGCACCGCATAACAAACGTCTTATAACTAAGATCTCTCCGGCTACCCTTTTTAATCCCGGAAGCTTAATCGTTTTCACACTACTTGCATTCATATTGTGCCTTCAGCTCATTCACTCAACCGTGACGTACATGACGTAAAATCGTACCTGAGATTACTCAAGCGGCAATCTAGTTGATATTCAAGGTCATTAGATACACAGGTCATCTCGTGAATGAATGACGCCAGCTGGAAGACCGTTCAGTATTTTTATCAACCACGCAATTGAAAGAGAAGAAACTGAGTCACGTATTATCTAATTGTAAATTTGAGTGAACGAGCAAAGTGAATGCACCACGGCGAAGTCGGATATGATATCTAGTGTTTAATAATAGAATAATATATTCATTGTCAAGGTCATTAGATACACAGATCATCTCGTTATTGAATTACGTCAACTGGAAGACCGTTCAAACCACGCAATACCAATCCACTGAATGACGTCATCTCCCCACTACTATCCAACGGAACGAGGTCACCTGTGTATCCAATAACATTTAGTAGAACTCAAGGTCATTAGTAACACACAGATTACCTCGTAAAGAAATGATGCCAGCTGAAAGACCAGACCGTTCTGTATGTCTATCAAGCACGCAATATGAATTGACGACATCATCTCCTTTTTACTATCCAACTGAACGAGGTTACCTCCGTATATAATAACATATAGTAGATCTTAAGGTCATTAGAAATACACAAGTGTTACCTCTTCAATGAATGGCGTTAGCTGAAAGACCGTTCAGTATGTTTATCAACCACGCAATATCTATTGACAGTCCACTGGATGACGTCATCCCCCCTCTACTAACAGAACGAGTTTTTTTTTTTTTTTTTTTATTCCGGAGGAGGGGAAATCTTGCATCAGACCCCCGCAGGGAGTGTCGGATTCTTACCGACTAAAACCCATCCTCCTCCTATCGCACCACACACTGGAATCCGTTTGCACATTACTTCAGTGTGTGAGGGCCGTCTTTACACCACTTTTTGGTCTCTTCTCTCTTTTTCTTCCCTCTCTTTATTTTCTATGATAGATCTGATTGCATTATATGCATGTTGCCATGACTTTTCTGTGGCTACCAAGCTAGCCATCATGTTGTGTTTGTTAAAAAGTTGTCCAGTTGTCCGTGTAAAGTCCGCCCTTACACTCGCCCACCTTGGGCATACGAATAACGTATGCTCCACATCTTCAACATCTGTGCAGTAGAGACATCCATCTGTCTCAGCCCTTCTACGTTCAAACAGATACTTTCTGAAGCATCCATGTCCCGAGAGTGATTGCGTGAGGGAACAGAACGAGGTTACCTTCGTATCTAATGACCTTTAGTAGAATTCAAGGTCGTTAGAAATACTAGGTTACCTCGTAAATGAATTACGTCAGGTAGAAGTACCAATGGATCACGGCTTGCAAGCCCGGAAACGAAGGTTTCGACCAACGCCGGGCGTGAAAACACTTATTTTTGATCGTTCGTTTTTCTGGTTTTCCTGTATAACTAAATGTAGTGGAGGTATAATATATATTATGCGATGTTTGTTTAGGTATTATCTATCAAGTATAGGAGATCCTTTTGTTTGCTAAACGCTTAGTACTATAAATGCCTTCTGCCTCCATTCTGTTTTGTGTATGCTAATATTGTTATTCAGTCAGCGTTTGTATCTTGTATTGTACCAGTCGAGGGCTGTGCAAATATTTCACACTTTCTGATTTAATTCAATTTTGAATACGTACATAACCTCTCTTTAACGTGGTATTTACCAGCTGTGTTCAATATGCTCCCTTTTTCACCCGCATAGGTACAGCTTACGTTGGATGCGTGTGTGCATGTAAAATGCACTTACACGCGTTTCAAAAATCTCTAATTTCTATGGAAAGTCTCATTCTGTGTTTGATGTTCATGCTTCAAAATAAACTAGTAATATACGTACCATTCTTTTCATGTGACTTTTAGCTAAGATTTTACAGTTTCTTTGCTCTAATTAAACGTTTTAAAATCAGATAAAAAAAGAAAAAGTTTTACACAAATTTTGTACAGAAAAAAATAAATTTGAAAAAATATTATTGAGCAAGCCAAATTTGTCAGTATTCTTAACATAAGTTTGTAAAGAAAAAACTTCAAAATGTTAATTTGCCTTCCCGTAATTCGAAATCTCGTGACGTGCTGTAAAGAAATATTGACGAATATCATGTTTTTTTATTCAATTCAAAATATGTTTTTTGAAATTTTTAAGCAGAAAGCCAAATTTTGTTGAGCTTAATGCTTAATTATACTTAATAAAATGAATATTGCGATCACAGTTGGAAATTTTCCCAGAGCATATTTTAGTATCTGAAAACCTTAAAAGAATATTTTACCTTTATAACGTGTCTATTATTAGTGCAAATATACTTGCTGTGGTATTCAAAGGAAGATAAAATTATTTAAAATATCAAGTATGTCTTTTTTGATTTTTTTTGTGTTGCAAGAGAAATAATATTTAAAATGCGAATAAAAGAAAATCGCTTTCTCTGGATGGTTTACAGTACGATGTTGTTAATAAAAATCTTCTTTTGTTTGATGAAAACTGTAAAGTTTTATGTTGCTTTCAGACATTTGAAGTTTTTTAATGGTTAGAACAAATAAAAAACAAACTACAAATGAGAGCGGTTTTTTTAACTGCTACACATATTTTATTCTTATTATTAAGCTTTTACGGTCTGTTTTTATAATAATGTTATTATTGTAGTTCAAGAAAACATTCTCGGATACGGAATACTGAAACCAAATAACTGTTGCAACTGTTACCGAGCGGTGTAGCGTAGTGGCGAGAGTACTAGACTCACATTTCGGAAATATCGGGTTCTAATCCCGGCGGGGGGGGGGGCAGACGTGGCTGAGACTTTTCCACTGCCTTTCGCCGAGAAACGGTAATTTCTGTACCGGTAGGCTTATTGAAGTTTTCCATGGTTTCCCTCAATTCCAGATAAATATTGAGATGATCCCTTATTCAAAGTCATGACCGATTTCAACTTTTTTTGTTCAGTAAATTCGAAGAAAAAAGCCTGGACAGACAGGCACGAGAGTGATTCTATAAGGGTTACGTTTTTGATCGGATGTATGAAACCCTAAAAAGAAGAAAAAAAATCTAACGTAATTAGTGTATTTGCCATATGGCAACATACACTATTGGCGTTGGTCGGATGGCGGGACCTAGGGGTCGGACCAAAATTTCTCGACGTTTCATAACCTCCTAAACACTTTGGCACCATTTTTAAAAATGTTTATATATATACATATGTATATATATATTTATATATATATATATATATATATATATATATATATATGTGTGTGTGCGGGCAATAACTTTCGAAAGAGTTAATTGATTTCAACTAAATTTGGCCCACGCGTTGAAATTTATCACCGCAAGAAGCCTATTTAAAATGGGCCTAATCGGGCCATTTTAAGGGTAGTTTTTAGGGGTTGAAAATGTTTTTGGGTCCCAAAATACCGAAAAAATTCTCTGAATAGTTTCAAAATTGAAATTTAACCCTCTGGTAGCAATTAAAATGTGTCCCTAAAATTTTAATAAAATCGGCCCGACAGGACCGGATTTACAAATTTTATGAGAACACTATTTTGCAAATAGTGAATTATTTACTGAAAGGTGTATATAATTTGGTATAGAGGTTCGATTGATAATAATATTGCAATTAAGAAAAAAAAATTGTTTTAAGGGGTGTATTAAGGAGTCAAATTTTTTATTTTGCCCAAAAAACCAACTTAAGTTCGTATAATAAAGCCACACTGCCTATATTAGCAAATACACTATATTGTCGGCAGGGTTTTGGCACTGCGACCCGGGTTTTTAAAATTTATGATCATTTGTAGAGAATTGTAGGTTAGATTGTATACGTTTGTCGCGGAATCGTTGATTGCGCCCGCGGCTTTAGTGGGCGATTCAGTGTGTTCACTATTTGTTCATAAATTAGCGCAAGTGTTCGTTTATTTACGCTGTAAGTCGTGTTCTAATTCGGGTTTGTAGAGCTTCATTTATGACTCTGCAGCATTACAAGTAAAATATTATGACCGTGTTTACTTTTTTATTATTAAACGGAGTAAAAAATACACACAATATGCTTTATTAAGAGGAGTAAAATACAATAACATTATTCAGTTTTTTTCTTTTTTAAACAAGAAGCAATGTATAATAACTAGAGTAGGTATTCAGAAAATGTTGCTAAAACATGTTTAATCGAAAGTCTTTTTCATAGGAGAATTCCAGTAGTCTATTTTTATTGGTTGTCGCGTATTATATTTTTTGTTTTATCTCCTGTAAAATTGTAACTTTGCATGCATGTATGAATGCATTACACACTCGTGCGGTAAAGTAAAACAAAAGTAGTCACGTACTTGCGCACTAAGTAGTTCATTTTGATCAAAATCCAGCTCCATAAGCAATATTTTTTTACATAGATCGGTGACAATCTATTATGTTTTGACAGAGAAGTTTCACCACAATAACATTAGACTGCTCGTGTATACATATATAAAAACCGTAATTGGATGATCACAATTTGAGGTCATTGTCAAATAAATTTTTTTGACAATGCTTTCTACAATACAACATATTAAGTGTTCTAGACAATTTTATTAATGACAATCGTCCTACAGAGTAAGTTTACTAAAAGATCATTTCCGGGCGTATATTGTACGTATTTCTCAATAAACTGTATAAAAATACTAAAATCGCCATTTCATTGATGTGATAATAGCGTGTACGAGGAAATGAAGCGTGTGTAATGCTTTATCAGAAAAGACCGTTCAAGAGGTCTTCCGTCGCGCTGTTCCAGGGTTTTCTATTATATATATAAAACTTTGTTATTTGATTCTCAACTTTATATACGTTGCGGTCAAGGTTAGTAGATTATAGAGGTTGTCTCGTTTCGTTGGTGGGAGGTAGAAGTCTCCCAGCGGACCTATAACCTCGCCCAGAAAACGGTCGTACTTCTCTGCTACAGAATAGCGCGAGCAGAATCAGTGGGCGGCAGAAACTCTTGCGCTACTCACTAGGCGGCACAATTTGTCACAAGGCGACACTAACGTGTCGCCTAAGGTTAATAATTTTTCAGAAACTACCTCGTTCCGTTAAATAGTAGGATGACGTCATTCGGTGGACTTGTAGATTGATTGCGTGGCAACAACTATTGTTTATAAATTTTAATGGCAGTATTTAATAAATGCTAAAGAAATGAAAAAATCGGTAGCGTGTAATTATTCGCTTAGGCACTACTTATCCCACTTTTGTGGTAGCGTAATAATTAAAAATGGACACCGTTTGACCGATCACCATTACAGTTTCATGGAGAAGATTTTTATGTTATACACTTTGTTGTAACTCGCCACTAGATGACGTCAGGTGGAGCTGAAGGCTTCACTGCTGTTGTCGTTGCCGTGTTTTATTTCAGTCGCGTGCAGAGCCGCGGGTAGCGACTAGTTGCATATAAAGAATGTCATGTATTGTGTTGAAAAGAAATTTGTGACTACTAAATTTAGAACGCAGAAATTACGTGATGATAATGAAGTTAAAATCGGCATTCTTATCACAAACTCGTTTATCAACTTCTTAAGACAAAATTAGTATGTATATAATTTTGATATGCACACAGATTATTATGCGGTTATTTTTAGCAATAATAAAAGATTTCTAAACGCAATTTTACGATCATTAAGTAATAAATTAAACAAATGAACGTATTAAGATTTGGTAATAGGCCAGCGAACCCTTTGAAATGTCGTTTTGTCACGGACATTTGAAGATACACCATTTTGTATGGCCTGTGACTAAGTGGGTAAAGTAAAGTAACACCCCGCTTAACGCAGGAGACACTTCGTCTTGCCTTTGAACTTCTATCAACATTTGAATCATTTGTATAAATTGATCCATAATTATGTTATAGTGGCTAAACTTTTTTGCAGAAACCCCGTAATACTGAAACAGCGTTAAGCGGTAAGTGTTAAGCGAGGTCTTACTGTAGAATGTTTAGGGAACACGAAACCGATAAAATTGCTAATAGTAAAAAATTAATCCAGATATGAAAAAATAAATATATCTGAGATTAATAGACTTCGACATCAATTGACCAATCACCATGAAACTTACAACATATATATATTTTTTCATGGAAAAGATTTTTATTCTATCCACTTTGTTGTAACTCGCCAAATTCGATGGAGCCTAGTAGCAGCCGTGTTTCATTTCAATTGCGTGGAGAGCCGCGGGTAGCGACTAGTAGTAATATAAATTATAAATAAAAAAGATATATATAATTAATAATTTCAAAAATAAAATAGCAGGAACCTGGATGAAAATATGTATTATAATCAATACACTTTAATTATTTCTGCGACGTTTCGATCATATATTATTCGATTTTCATCAGGAATCATAACAGATACTTTACAATGAACATTATAATACAATTTATGACATTGCAAATAAACCAAATTTGAAAAACTATTAAATATCTTCATCCACGTTCCTGCTATTTTATTTTTGAACTTGTATAAATCATGGATTTTTTCATCAAACACGTATTTACATCGAGTTAAAAAATGAAACAAGTTTGTTAATTTTGTTTGTGACAAAACAAATTATTTTTAGTTATACAATACATTATGCAGTAATTCTATATAATGCTAAACTTGTTTTTTTATAAATCTGAAAACCTGAAGCTGCTTTTATAAAAATCTGTAGACTGGATTGAAAACAATAGAAATTTCAAATAATAAAGTTTAACTCACTGTGCACAATGTGGTACAATGGAAAAAACTTGTATTTTTTTACCATTCTTGTACAAAGTGTTCATTTTTTTTTGCTAACAGTTTTATTTAATTTTCCGTTTGTTCAGAGTGGATAAAAATAGAGTAATAAGCAGCGAACACGAGTATTATTTTTAAATCCAACTCCTGTGACGTATTCAATTGTTTAATTTCGCATTTATTCTTTTTTTTTTCAGGTATGTACGACACAGTCATTTACTGCTTGCGGGGATTTGTATGTGTGTAAGTACAAAACTCTTTTATTTGAAAACTGTTTTTCGTGGAGCAATAATACAGTAGACTTTTTTTAAGTTCGCGCCTTTGGGGTTGTTTCGGAAGAAAACGCTGACTATAGATAAAACCTCTTGTCTTATAGTCTAAATCGGGGTTTCTCAAAGTGGTGGGACACACCAGTTGATCGCAGGGGATACGCGACAAAATTTACGTAACACAGAAGACGCATAACGGTGATATTCCTTTGGCCCTGCGCCTTAAAGTTCCTGAGTACCAGATGTTCAGTATGTCCCCTTTTTCACCTGCATATCTTAAGCAGTCAGATGTGTATATGCATGTCAAATGCATTTTTACTCACATTTCGGAAATCTCTAATTTTTATGAAAAATCTTATTCAATCTTTGATGGGAATGCTTACAAAATAAACTAGAAATATGTACCATTCTTCCCATATTAGTTTTGGCCAAGTTTTTACAGTTTATTTGATCTAAATAAACGATTTAAAATCATATAAAAATGAAAAAAATTACCATGATTTACACAAATTTTTGTACAGAAAAAAAAAATAATTTGAAGAAAATTATTGAGCAAGACAAATTTGTCAAGTTAGTAAAGAAAAAGTAAAAAACGTCAAAATGTTTATTTGCCATCCCGTAGTTCGAAATCTAGTGACGTGCTGTTAAGAAATATTGACGAAAATCATGTTTTTCAAATTAAATTTTAGGGCAAAAATATGTGTTTTTTGAAATTTTTAAGCTGCAGGCCAAGTTTTGTGAAGCTTAATGTTTAATCACAGCTAATAAAAACGGTTCGAAATTTCCCGAGAGCATATTTTACAACCTGAGGAATCAGTCATCTTAAACCAAACGAAACTCTCTGTGTTCGCGTCTACGAACAAGCAAAGGTCATACATTTATTGACATCTCAATTTGAGACCAGTTTTTACTGATTATTTTGAGAAAAACCCGGCATTTTTAGGTTTTTATGTTACTTTTTAAAGAAAGAACCAAACATTGAACGTTTTAAAGTATACTTATGAAAATCAAAACAACTTCTACCAAAAAAAAACCCGGGTCGCAGTGCCAGAACCCTGCCGACAATATAGTGTATTTGATAATACAGGCAGTGTGGCTTTATTATGCGAACTTATGTTGGTTTTTGGGCAAAATAAAAAATTTGACTCCTTAATACACCCCTTAAAATAACATTTATTTTCTTAATTGCAATATTATTATCAATCGAACTTCTACACCAAATTATATACAACTTTCAGTAAATAATTCACTATCTGCAAAGTAGTGTTTTCATAAAATTTGTAAGTCCGGTCCTGTCGGGCCGATTTTATTAAAATTTTAGGGACACTTTTTTATTACTACTGGAGGGTTAAATGTCAATTTTGAAACGATTCTGAGAATTTTTTCGGTATTTTGGGGCCCAAAAACGTTTCTCAACCCCTAAAAACTACCCTTAAAATGGCCCGATTACGCTCATTTTAAATAGGCTTCTTGCGGTGATGGATTTCAACACGTGGGCCAAATTTCGTTAAAATCAATTAACTCTTTCGAAAGTTATTGCCCGCACACATATATATATATATATATACGCTTATATATATATATATATATATATATATATATATAAATATATATATACATATATATATAAACATTTTTAAAAATGATGCCAAAGTGTTTAGGAGGTTATGAAACGTCGAGAAATTTTGGTCCGACCCCTAGGTCCCGCCATCCGACCGACGCCAATAGTGTATGTTGCCATATGGCAAATACACTAATAACTAGTCGCATAAGTCGTAATTTTGATTAAGAAAACAGATGTGATCGACAGAGACCGCTTACAACTTGCTTCTTCTGGATGACAAAACATATTGGTCTGACTTTGGTGTTCGAATACACGAATAATGAAACACAAGTGAGTCTAAAAGTAATTGGTTTTAGTAAACAAACACCGGTATTTATCGGTTCTTACGAAAACCTTTTTTTCTTTTTTAGGTTTTTCTAAAACCTGTTCAATAAATCGGTGGTGGTGTCTTTTTGTAGTACACCCTGTATGTTATTAGCTTACGTAATTGTTCTTTAGTTCTGCACGAATATATACTATTTACAAATTCACATCAGGCGGCAGAAAAAATACATCTTTTGGTCCCAAAATGGAGATGTTACAAATATCGTAAATAATAGTATATTGACATCATCTATGTATTCGTGTTGAATATATAGTATTTCCTTTAACCTTTCGGAAACGAAAACAACACACAAATCATTCTGACACTTGAAAAAACGGAGCTTTTTTTGATAGAGTAAAGAAAAAATATCTCGGATGCACATAATAAATATGTTTGTATATAGTTGGAATACTATTCAATGAATAGGAAACGTTAAAATTTGTCATTCCTTGCTTTTATAGCTTCTTTAATTTCACTTTAATAACATTATTTGCTTTCAATACAACCTCATTTTATGAATTGATCTGGGGGACGGTAGTGTCCCCGCAAAGACGAGCCTAAAGAAGCGGGGGAACTACCTACCTTTTCTGGAAGCGTTTTGTCGTATTTTCGAACCGTCATAGCTTCGGTCTGGACAATGCTAGAAAGCTGAAATTTGCAGGATAACGTTTCGTCGTATTTTCGAACCGTCATAGCTTCGGTCTGGACAATGCTAGAAAGCTGAAATTTGCAGGATAAGATGTCCTTATCGGACCTATCAAACACACCAAGTATCAATTATCTATGGCTTTTATGGTTTTAGATTTATTTACATCTGAAATACGTCGATTTCGTGACTGACTCATTCACTGACTCACTGACTGATGATCATCAAAACCTCTAGGCCATAGATGTTATGATGAGGAACTACCCTAGAGTCTAGGGTACTTCCTGAAGTCGTAGAAGGCTGAAATTTGGTATGTAGTCTATGATTAACATATATCGAATTTTAACATTTTTTGGGGTGAATTTATAGTATTGTTTGCGTGGTCAAATTACCAAATTTCAGCTCTGATTAAGAGACTAAAAAAATAATTTTAAACCCAAATTTAAAATTAGTGTGTTGGTTCTCATCCATGTTTATTTATATTAATAAGTTAATTGGGAACTTGGATATTTAATAAATTGATGCTAAATTTTCAAAACTTGCAACGTTTCGTTGGTTTATTTTCAACTTCTTCAGGCAAACTACAAGAAATACAATTAATACAACTAATTACATTGATAATTGTGTAAATATTACAATTTTAATTAATTGTTGAAAAAAAAAATAAAAAAAAAATTAATTCTAATTTTAAAAAAAAATGTGTCTCCTGTTACACAATTATCAATGTAATTAATTGTATTAATTGTATTTCTTGTAGCTTGCCTGAAGAAGTTGAAAATAAACCAACGAAACGTTGCAAATTTTGAAAATTTAGCATCAATTTATTAAATTAAGTTCCCAATTAACTTCCAAATTTAAAAATTCGTATTCTAATGAAAAATGAGGCTCCAATAGATCCTGAAAAGTCTAGATCCATCGTCCCTGACTAAAAACGCATGTGCAATTTTTTTTTATATCCAAGGAATGAGAACACTAAATATTCGGGATGATCGAAACCAAATTTTAAAAATATGTTTATAAAGTCTGTTTTTACTTGCTCCTTGGTTGAGAATGTCTGCAACTCCTCCTTCATGTTCAATATTTTCAAACACCCGCTGAAGAACGATAAAACCACCGTTGGGAATCATTCGTGTTGAACTCGATTTTCACTCTCATGGTTCATCATGCTCCTTTTTATTATTTTTATATATTATATGTTCTATTAAAAGAACATATTATCTGTGTCCAAAAGACAAAGCCTAGTATGTCGAAATAAGATTAATGATGATTGAATCATCACTTTATTCAATGAGTGTTTTTGTTTCGAAGAATAGTCTGGGGATATACCAAAAAATGTTTATAAAAAAATTAAAAATTAAGAAAAAAGTTTTGATTCCTTTGCGAATGTCAAAATATGCGGCATAAACGGCCGTATCTTTTGATAGCGTTGACTTAGCTCCAAGTAATTGCAGATCTGAGTAATTGATATTAATTTCAACTTGATACATCCATGCGTTCCTGAGAAAAATGGTCTTGGTAGACAGACAGACGGACAACGGAGTGTTCCTATAAAGGTTCCTTTTTCCTTTTGAATTACAGAACCCTAAAAATGGGTAATATTTTGACATAAGCACGTTTACCATTTGACCATAGATATAAGTAGTCTATATGAAGGTAGTACATTCCGTTCTCGAGAACATTAGCGGCTTACATCGATTTGCCATAAAAACTAATCGTTACAAAAAGTTTATTACTCAAAGTTTATAGAGATATCGTGCTTTTAAAATCTTTTATCAACTATTATATAATGCAATTTGTTTGCTTAATCTTGATATAAGTGCCTCCTTGTATTGTATATCTGGACAGTAAAAGTTCACACCCACTGAATCGGATTGGATCGGCAGTTTAAGGATAAATAGGTTCCCATGTATTTCGAATCGACTCAGCCACATCTAGTGTGCGTATAACCATTGCCGAGCCGAGACAATCCGATCCGTTTCAGCCAGTGTGGACTTTAAGGTCTACATCCACTGAAACGAAACGTTTCAGCTCGGCGCGATCGGCAGTTTTGGAATATTTAAGGCTGTCGGAACGCTCTTAATTTAAGCCAAAAATAGAGCTTCGACTGTCAACTGATTGTAGATTTATTCGTCAACATTCTGCAAAAATTCTTTCTCTGTAAGGAAGATAAAAGACAAATCTAGGTCTCTAATGGACTACTTTTGTAATTTATGTACGATTTACTAGAAAAAATCTGGCATTAATTGTGCTAAAAAAACACACGTTTTCAATGTCACACTTTGACCTCATTCGTACTTATTCCACAAAACTGTTCCATCACAAACCTAAAGTGACTCGTCCTTTTTCGGTAAAGTTTTTTAAATCTTCAAAATATTTCCAAATCTTAGAGTAATCAATTGACAGCGGCACCCTTGCAAAAAAATTTTTTAGCCTCGTAGTTGGCACCAGCCAAAAATTGAAACGTGCGGATGATTTAAGCGAGACAGAGCTAAAGAAGGTCACACCCACAATATGTCTTTTGCCTACCTCGCCCCTTACCGCTGAGTCTCAGCACAAACAAAATTCAGAGCGTTCCGACAGCCTTAATAAGCTTCCACGCACTAGTCGGCTCGGATGAACTCGGCAGCATCCAGTGTACGTATGCACTACCGAGCCGATCTGATCCGGTTCAGTCGGTGTGGACCTTTGCGCTAACTATATTTGTGTGTGTGTGTGTGTGTGTGTGGGAGAGAGATTAAATGGATGACACAGTGATAAAGCTGAACTTTATCGTTCGTTCAACTGAAAACACCGGTTTCTAAACTTTAACGATTTCACTTTTATTAAATCTCACAGCAACAATGGGACAGACAGGATAAATTGAATGTAGGCTCCGAAGAGCTACCCTTTTCAGTGATTAGTTGCAGGGATGTATTATATAAAATGCAGTACAGAGACCCCTATCGACTGCGAGCGAGACGTTCCTGAAAAACGGCGCGATTGTCGAACCTAGAATTTCAGGATGAAAAGTGCTTTGAAAAATATGATTTTTTTTGATAAAATTGGATGTACGTAAAAAATCGCGTATAAAAGTGTAGCCAGGTACAGAAAGACGTGTGCTGAAAAGAACTATATCAGTTACCAGCAACGCATTCCCTAGGCGGAATTTGTGGTGGGTGATGTAAGTTAAGTAACGCACCAGGCGGTATTCGCGTCCGAGCTCTGACACAGTGAGGATCACGCGTGGCGCAAAAGCTATTCTTGAGTTTTTGTCACTCCAGAAAACGTCAAAAATGGACCGTCTACCTGGTTCGGGGGGTTACTACCTTGCCGCGGCTACCGTACAGCTTTAATGTGAGACCGACAGACATTTTCCTGTTCCCAAAGTTCAAGAGAAACCTGAAAGATCACCGTTTCGAGGATGTTCCAACGGGCTGTCACAGAGTTTCTGAAAGAAGTTACTGTAGCTGACTCCTAGGGAGCCGTTGCAACATGGGAATCGCGTATCGACACCCAAGGAGACTTATTTTTAAGACTTTTAACAATAAATTCTTTTGGCCAAACACAGTCTCATACTCTACGGACAAACCCTGTATGTAGTAAGTACCAAGAGTTCCTCGCTAACCACGAAATCTTCAGTCTTTGAAAAAGTCTACTTTCGACTGAAGCATTTTAGAGTGACTGCAGGTGTCTGACAAATATATTGTCAAAATTAAAGTTCCTTGCACCGTGTGTTACGATAAAGCACTAATTGAAAAGAGTCAGCTTTCGGTATTTCGCTGTCCAGTTGGTAAACAGGACACGTTATCTGGGGTGATGGAGGGACGGTAAAGCGGAAGAGACGGTTGGCTCCTCAATGTTTATACAACAGAGGTCGCTAGTGTAAACTCAAGCTATAGTGTAGCTTAATCATGAAACTCTCCGTAATGCAAGCTGCTGAGCTGAAGCTTTCAGTGCTATTTCAATTTAATCGAGGAGTGACGAAACCCGTTAATTTTTGGAATTGGGTACTCAAAAAGAAACATCAGATTTTTTCTCTTTAACTGACCATTCGATATTTTGTGTGTTATATCTACACTGAAAAAATGGAAGGGCGTATACATATGTACGCCCGTTTGAAGTGATACTTATTTGGCGTGATTAAAAACTAATTTTTAATATACATGCAAATATAATTCATTGAAACCAAATCTTTAAGCTGTTTAAGAATAATACATAATATAAAAAAATAACCTCAAATATTCGAAAACATTTAAAATATTTAACTCATTTATATACCGAAGAACCATTTTTCTAACAAAAACAAAAAATACAAAAAAAGTGCTTAAATAAAAACGGTGTTTTCTAAAGTAAACGATAATTTTCTCTTGTTTGGTACCTAATTTCAGAACTCGAATAATAATAATCGAATAACAGATTGTATCGAATAGATTGGAAACTCGGAATCAAGCAGGTACTTTTGTTCGATCGGGTACTCGAATACGCGTAGTCATTTTTAATTGCATTGCAACAACATATCCTGTTTTAAGCACATATTTAACAGTTTTCACTTCGAATGAAAATTGACACATGCGATTTTAGAAATTTAATTTTGTTAGTTTTAATTTGAAATTTTATAGGTTCGTAAATGAAAATGTAATCAGTTTTAGGTGTTTGACAAAAAATGAAACACCATGTTGATATTATTGTAGATACAGGGGTGGTCACAATGTCTTGTAAATCTTATTAATGATGGAAAACCAGTACAGGATAACCACTAAGCACCATGGGCACCTGTCCATACGTTGCCACAAAACAATTCCCCTAAAATCTCACAAAATTTCGAAAAATATCTATTCAAATTTTTGAAAAAAATATTCAATTTCTTCCAAATTCTTTCGAGATTTTGTATTTTTTTCGAAATTTTTCAAAAAAGTACATTTTAAAAAATTTATAAACATTATATAGGCGCCACAAGCCCCCACCAAATCGGGCACCAATTTTAGTTTGATGAACTTGTCCTACACTGTGTCGAAATTAAATTTTAATCCCTGTGAAACCTGCCCTAAAATTAGTTTAGTGAAGGGACAAGTACGCAGCGGTGATGTTTTAATCTCAAAATTATCACATTTCTGTTTAAATAATGTTTGATATTGCTGAGTTAAAAATTTAAATTCGAATTTTTGCAAGGTTACTAGAAACTAAGTTGGGCGTTAGTATTGTGGACTAGCAAAACACGAGAGAGAGGAGGGAAGTAGGCTTGTGACGTCACATGGACTCTTTCTCCAAACAATTAGGATAACAATAATTGAAAAACCAAGCCCAATCTTCTAGTATTGTTGAAATTTAGTTTGTTTTTATACATTTCTATAATTTGGCCGTAGGACTGACAGCTAACTAAAATTCTCTAGGAGAAAACTAATTCAGAATCACTGTTCTACGTGCATCCTAAACTAATAGGCGATCGTTTATCGACTCTACCTTTTGTTCACAAACTAGTTTAGTTGCTATTCAAACAAAAACGAAAATAAATTGAATACTTATTTGCGATTCGTATTTCAGGCAAACTTGATATCGATCGGTCGACAAACTTCAAGAGTGAAAGGTATTTTACCGCTTCTAGATTTCAGACTTTCTAAACGTATAATTTTGTTGTTTGTTAGTGTTGAAACATTGAGTAGATTGTTTTTATTTGTTTATTTTTCTACGTGAAAACAAACACCGTTATAATAATATATCGAATGAAACTTAAATGAATTTGTTTTCACTCGAGGTAATATTAATGCATCGCAGAGTATGGAATACGATTACTTAAGGTGATATCAGACGGTTCATTCCGAATGAATGTTTATTTGACTGAATGTTGATTTTTGTTTCATTCCGCGTTCACACGGCACAGACAGAATGACAGAAATGAACGTTCATCCAGTCTTTTCCTCGAATGAAGTTGTGCGCCTTGGAATTCGTTTGTTTTGTGATCATTTGATCGAAGAATTGACAAAAAAAGACTTAAAAAAAATATTAACCTCCTTCAAAAAATCACTAAAAAGATGAAAATAATGAAATTCTGAGGTTGGAGCTAATTTCATTACAAAAACTTTTAATTGCATCTGCTTTTATTAAGTAGGCGCCGACCTCAAAATTTCATTATTTTCATCTTTTTAGTGATTTTTTTTGTAATGAAATTAGCTCCGACCTCAAAATTTCATTATTTTCATCTTTTTAGTGATTTTTTTGAAGGAGGTTAATATTTTTTTTTTAAGTTTTTTTATTTTTTACTTTTTAGTGGTGGATTTGATTTCACACATTTTTGAAGATTTCTCTCGATTTCTCTAGGGTTTCATCATCAGATCCTGACCTGATGACCACGGGGCCACCTGGGATATATACCCTTTCAAACAAAAAAAGAATTTTCCAAATCGGTTCAGGCGTCTTCGAGTAATCGGGGAACATACATAAAAAATTAAAAAAAAAAAGATTCCGACGAATTGAGAACCTCCTCCTTTTTTTTGAAGTCGGTTAAAAAGCAAAGTCATTAATTAGAGATTTTATAGAATTTGTCTGTACTGTATTCGTCGAGTTTGTGGTTCCAAAGACATTGATAAGTTTCCAAAAACAGCAGTGTTTTGGTCGTTCCACTTGAATACCATTTTGTCTCATACACAGACAGAATATATTCACTATGCGGTGTTGTAGTCCCAAGTCCGTCCGCTACAAGACACGATACAAAATGATCGAAGCCGAATGAATGTTTCATTTTTCGCTCATTCGGAGTGCGAATGAATCATACCGAATGCCGATATCTAGCGTTGTTGGATCAGTTCATTAATGAATTCATTTTTCATTATTGTTTCATTTTGTGTTTAGACGTTTCACTTCGAATGGAAGATGCTGAATGAAAGACAGAAATGAACCATCTGATATCACCTTGAGTCTTGTATCTGCGTCTGTTCTATGAAGCATTGCGTATAGGTTATAATAATCAGATCGAATGTTCAGACAGCTCGCCGCCAATTGTGTATGTGCCGTATGGCAAATACACTAAAAAAATCGTGCTAGTTGTCTATTGTGTAGATAAATCTCTCTCACAATATAGCTAGGTGCGATCCCTGTACAAGATGGATGAATAAGGAGCATCTAATAGAGCTGCTTCAGCTTGTCTGCATGTCCATACGACGGGTGTTCGACGTTCGCCGTGAATTGTATGTAGGGGAGCGGGGGGCACGTTGTTACAATTTTTAGATAATTACCAATATCACAAAAGCTATCAAATAATGTATACATTTGATTGCTTTTACCGTTAGTATGTCTATTCAGCTAGTAAAATATTATTGGAAAAATATTAAAATTTACGTAATTTTTTTCACAATGGACAATTAATCAAATAAGTCGATTGTAACAACTTACCCCTGACTTGGGGCTAGTTGTTACAGCTTCGGGGCACGATGTTACAGTAGGTAAATAAACAAAATCATCAATGATAAATAATTTTTTTTTATTATTTCAAAACGTTATGAACAAAAGAGATCATTCTAAACAGTCTTATAACATGTATGAGTAATTATAATATCTATATCTGGTTCTGTTGAATACCGTTGCTCTACTCAAAGATGTAGCTTCTGGTGTTCTGAGAGATAGTTGAGGATTTCTGTGCATAAAACTTTTAAACCAGTCCTGCCCAGCCATATTATTTTGAATCCAGCTGGGGGGAATATTTTTTAAATCGAGTTTTACTGCACATTGGTAAGCTAGTTTTCGGACTTCAGTTGGTAGTAAACCAAAATATATTTGTGAACTTTTGATTAGATAAGAAGCTAATTTATGTTCGGCTTCTTGTGAGAATACCAATCTAGGTTTAACGTAACCCAATGAACAAGATTCGTTGTTTTTGTTTTTTCTGACATACCTGGATAAGGACATCGGACACAAATTAAACATTTCGCTTGCTTTACGAATGCTCGTTTTATTCTGCAGTACTTCTGCCGCAGCAGATTCATAAACTTCTTGACTAGTTGTACCTCTTTCCGTTTTTCTTTTGTAGTTTCTCATTCTAAAAAAAAAACAGTGAGTATTTAGAATTTAAAAAATAATTTAAAGATGAACCATTGTTTTAAAAAGCAAGGATGCGCCCGTCGGAACGAAAGCTTCAATTTCTCGCCATACTAAAGAATACTACCGCCATTTATTCGAATTTTTAAGTACAACGTAGTAATTTCTAAATGATAGTCAATGAGATGTTACATGTAACAACTTCCCCCAAAAAATTGTAACAACCTGCCCCATAGTATGTTTTTTAATTAAAATTAAAGTCGCCATTAGTGGATATCAATAGCAGAGTAAAACGCTATTGCAAATTAAAATTAGATACATTATGAACGTTCGAGGTTAAAAAAATTTAGAGAATAACAAATATAGACAGCAGGAATCAAAAATTTCGTAAAGGATTTTGTTACTTACTTGATCGAAATCGAGACACGTGCACACAACCTAGCAGCTTGCCGCTCGGCGGGTCACTAATTGTTTTTATGCAACGCACGATGTTATAAGGAAACAAATGAGTCCACTTACGTCTACCAAAGAGTTCAAAATCCCGGTAAAAATGCGTGTAACTTCTTACCCCTGCAACAACGTGCCCCCCACTCCCCTACTCAATATAGACAGCTGTACGTACATAATAGACTACACACACTACGTGGGTCCAATACATTCGACCATCCGTGTAACACACATAGATATAATGCTCCAAAGACTTAAGATCGCTTCACACGAGGCTAGTTTATAATAATAATAATACGTTTATTGCCAAAAGATCCACAAAGTGATGCTTGGTTTGTCAAATACATATATTGTTACAAAAAATAGTCATTTTATAAAAAGACATATCTAGTAAAAAATTTTTGAGGGCTATTTTAAATTTCTTAATAACCACAATGTCCTTTATTTCTCTAGGCAGTTTGTTAAAAACAGTAATTGAGGAATTTTTTGGACTGTTATGATATGCTGCCGTATTACACTTTGGCAGTTTAAATGCATCGCCATATCGTGTAGGATAAGCATGAGTGTTACCTACTGTATCTAAATGGTGACAACTCTTTTTTATATATAAGGCTGCGTGAAATATGAAAATACATGGTAGTCATGATATTGTGACATTTAAAATATGGAAGACAAGAATCAGTTCTTTTTAATCCAAACATGTACCTCATAATCATTTTTTGCTTCATAAATACTTTTTGACAATGAAGACCTGTGTTTGACCCCAGCAAAGAATGCCGTACTTTAAAAATGGGAAAATAAAAGCGTAATAAGCTGTTATCAAAAGTCTCGGATCGGTTGATATCATGCGTAGTTTTCTTATCAAATAAGCATTTTTAGCGAGTTTGCTACAAATATGACGTACATATTCGGACTATCCACAGTTTTCAGTTAATTGAAAACCCAACAATTTAAACTTACTGACAGCTTCCAGCACCTGGCCATCTAAAGTAATTTGTGGCATTTTACTTCCCGTTGGACGCAAATATAACTGCATTAGTTTTGTTTTTTGTTTATTTAGAAACAGATCATTTTGGACGCAATATTCGCCGAGAGTATTCAAACATTCATTTACATTGCTGAAAAGTTTAGTCATTGTTGTACTCAAGGTTACTAGAAGATTGGGCGTAAGGGGCTATAAACATGGTCACCGTCTGTGATTAGTTGAGTCGAGAGCTTACGTCACCGATGCAGATGGCTTGGATTTTCAATTAATTCTTATCCCAACTCCACAAGCCTATTTCCTCCGCCCTCTCTCGCGTCTCGCCAAATCACACCGTCAACAGTAAGGTTGGGCGTAAGAGGCTATAAATATGATCACCTCTGTGATTGGTTAAGTTGAGAGCTTACGTCACCGATGCAGATGACCTGGTTTTTCAATTAATTGTTATCCCAACTCCACAAGCCTATTTCCTCCGCCCTCTCTCGCGTCTCGCCAAATCACACCTTCAACAGTAAGGTTGGGCGTAAGAGGCTATAAATATGATCACCTCTGTGATTGGTTAAGTTGAGAGCTTACGTCACCGATGCAGATGACCTGGTTTTTCAATTAATTGTTATCCCAACTCCACTAGCCTACTTCTCCCACCCCCTCTCGCGTCTCGTGAAGTCATACCCTCAACAGTGAGATTGAGCGTAAGATGCTATAAATATGGTTGAGTCGATTGCTTACGTCACTGATGCGCATGGCTTGGTTATTCAATTAATTGTTATCCCAACTATTTGGAAAAAGACTCCACGTGACATCGCAAGTTTACTTTCCCCGCCCTCTCTCGCGTCTCGCCTAGTCACACCTTCAACCGTGAGATTGGGCTTAAGAGGCTATAAAGATGGTCATGTCTGTGATTGGTTGATGCCTGTGGTTTGGTTTTACAATTAATTGTTATCACTGGTTGGAAAAAGACTCAATGTGACATCACAAGCCTTCAAATGTTAATAAAAGTGAATGTTTCTTGTCTCTAAACAAAACAAACACTATGACGCCATATTTGTTTATGACGTTTTTCCACGTGACGAGATACTGTTTTCTGATTGGTTCTTGCTCAAAACCAGCAAAGAACCAAGCACGAAAAATAGCTCCGGTTCTAAATTTGAAATACAGCTTGTAACTACGGCGAAGAACCCGCAATGGCGTCATTTCAATCCTCGCAGCCAGCACAAGTCCCAGCAGTGATTTCAACGACAAAGTCAGTCTCGTGTGCATCGACCTTTACTCTATATGTACAATGTACATGCAAACGTCCGGCAACTCCCAAGATTCGGACTCCGGGATGACTATCCAGTGTATCCACCCACTGCAGCACGGCCTCCCGCATCGAACACGTTTCACTAGAAACTAGACGGCTAGCTAAACACTGTTCATTCAATTTCAAAATATTAACAAATATACGAAACTCTAAAAAAGAACAAAACGAATTTATGTTAATTAGGAATTGAACCTGAGAGGTTTGATATATTTAAACGAGCAATTCTTGTAAATATATGATGTTAAATAGACGTCATATTTGTGTAACATTTTTGTCATATTATTACATCAGAGGCTGACATAAAAAAGTGGGAAATAATTACTATTTTATGACACACTTGTGATCTTAATCTTATGTAAGCTATGATCTAGCGTGATGTCATTCTGACGGCAGTTTGACGTCATTGTGTTCACTGGGACAGAGTGATTCATAAAAGATGCGCAGGACTTTAGGGAAAGATAGTTTGTCCAAAAATATGATTTTTTTTTTATCAACATGGGTCCGCAAACGCACCGTTATCGAGATACAGGGGGTCAAAGTTCTTTGTCCATATCTTTAGAATCGTTAGAGGTACAACGCTCAGCTCTTGCACACACTTTAACCTCATAAATACCCTTATTTTAAGGTGTAGACAAAGTTTTAAAAAAAGTCAGTGCCGTAGATTTAGGGTATTTTTAGTATTTTAACCCCCCTAACTTCTACGCTACTGAACAAAATGCGGTTTTGTGTGATTTTTTAGAACCGGCAATGTTTTTGAGCAAAAAAGGTATCTTGGTCCATTGGTCTAAAGTGATCCGTTTATAAGAAAAATGGCATTTTGTGATCAAAAACATAAAATTTTTCTATATCATAAGTAAATAATGTATGATGTATTCTTGAATTTTTTTTCTATGTTTTCTAAACTTTCTTTCTTACATGTCAAAAACTTTAAACCTTCCATAGGCCCAAGCAAAGCTCGGTCTCCCAGATACTATTTTTAAACAGACGATGACGTAATGGTCACGTTATTTTGTTGTGGTAATTGATATCATTGGCTCATTTCAGAAGGGCTTGGGTTGTAAGACACACGACTGGAAATAATGTTTTCGGGCACTCGACAATATATGTAGGTAGATAGTAAGTGTGTGTGTTTGTGTGTGTACGGTATGTACAGAAAGGTATTTGAAATAGTGCTAAGATGTAAACCAAGCAAATTCCATGGAGGCGTTGCCACGGAGCTTCAAAGCTTTTCCTCTTTGAATAGACGAAATACATTGATGCACTAACCTGCCTAATTTATTGAAATACAAAAGCAATTGATGAGAATTTGATTTAAAAGTGGCAACTTGATAGTCGGTTTATTATAAAGATATGATGAACAGTGAAATAGCTATCCTTCGCTATAATTGTTAAGAAATGCCCATTGTTACAATGCTATATTAGCAAAATCTATTTTCGAACAACTGTCACCGTCGTGACTTAAATCCGAAACTTTCCACTTTCGCGTTATCAGTTACTTTACGCTGCCATATCTCAACTGTTAATCTTTCTCATACTAATAAAGCAAATTGTAGCAATAAATTCACATCATGCGAAAGTTAATTCTTAGGTTAGGTAACTCTAGCACAAACCTTGGTGAATCAGAGATGATATTTTTCAAAATATTTTTTTCTAATATTAATATTATCATCCATAATTTTTTTAAGTTTAAAAATTATCAGGAAATTGGACAAAATAAAAATATACAATCAATTCAGCGACGTTTCGTTTTTTTTTTATTAAAAAGTTTTAATAAAAAAAACGAAACGTCGCTGAATTGATTGTATATTTTTATTTTGTCCAATTTCCTGATAATTTTTAAACTTTTTTTCTAATATAGCATTGTAACAATTAATGCTTCTTAACAATTACTTATAGCGAACGATAGCTATTATACTGTTTATTAATTTAGTCTTACATGAGCAATTTACTAATAGAAATATTATACCGGGACGGGTTTTATGTATTGTAGACTTTTGTTAAGTCAGCGCCCGCGGGACTGTTATGAAAGAAAACGAAGACTTAAATGGAAGACCCTTTTCTTTTTTTTTTTAATTCAAACCAAACATACTGTAAGATCAGGCTTACCATAGATTTATGGCGGCACGCACGAAGCTGTTCGATATGCTCCCTTTTTCACTCGCATATAGCTGGATGTGTGTATGTGAATGTAAAATGCGCCCACGTTTCGGATTTTTCTCATTTCTATTAAAATCTCATTTAATCTTTAATGTTTTTATAAATATTAAGAGCACTGTGGTTGGAACAATAAAAATAAAAGAATAGTTACTTCTTACCACAACAGATTTATTCAGTGGATGTGCATTTCGAGAGCTAAGCTCCCATATTCAGCAAAACACTAAACGTTTAGTATTTTGCTGAAGATGGGAGCTTAGCTCTCGAAATGTACATCCACTGAATAAATCTGTTGTGGTAAGAAGTAACTATTCTTTTATTTTTAATGTTTTTGCTTCAAAATAAACTAGAAATATACAGTACCAATTTTCCCCATACGACTTTTAGCCAAGATTTTGGAGTTTAATTGATCTAAATAAATGATTTGAAATCAGATAAAAAACGGGAAAATTAGCATGTTTTATACAAATTAAATTTAAAAAAAAATTATTGAGCAAGCCAAATTTGTCAGCATTTTTAACGTCAGTTTGTAACGAAAAAAATTAAATATGGTAATTTGCCTTCTTGTAATTCGAAATGTCGTGTCATACTGTAAAGAAATATTGACGAATATCGCGTTTTTTGGTTCAATTTTTAGGGCAAAAATATGTTTTTTGAAATTATCAAGCCAAAATCCCAGCTAATAAAACCAGTAATAAAATGAATTTTGCAATCACAGTTCCAAATTTCTCGAGAGCATATTTTACAATCTGTGGTATCAGCCATCTCAGAAACTACTGGTTCGAATTGAAAAATTATTTTTGTGTGGGATAATCTATTTATCGAGGAAGGCTATAGGCTATATCACGCTACGACCAGTAGGAGCGATGCATCAATGAAAAATGAAAGACCACTGCAGAATAATAGGTCTTAATCCGGGCGAAGCCGAACTGGGCTGCTATTTGTCTATAAAATAAAGAGTAGTAATATATGCAGTTAATAATTTGAAGATTATACAAATGTTGGAGGGATTTCACCACACAGCTAGCGATTGTTTCTTTTTGTTGGGTAAGTCAGTGGAAGGTTCATGAAACACTTTACTGTGTCCAAAACATCTGGGACATGAATCCAATGCACTTCGTGACAATTCATGAAAAATAGTCGGAATGTGTGACTTGAAAATGCAAACTGTGTTATTTAAATAATGTGAAATACGTTTTCGGAATGATAGCTCTATTATAATAAATCACAGAATTGAATTAAAAATTGAAAAATGTTATACGATAAAATATTTTTATTTCTGAATATGCTAAACTAATAGTTCTGTGAACGTTTCTTCTACTTTCTTAACTTATGTGAAATAACTGAGTTACCTTTTCTCGGCAAGAGCCCAACAAAAGTTCTATGCCACATCTGTGCCACCGGGATTTGAACCCTGTACACTCTTTCACCACTGTTCCACTCATTCCGTCATATTTGAGTGGTTTCTCATATATAGTACATACAGAAAATATTATGAAAGTAACGCAGAGTTTATTTAAAATTCAAAATCAAATCGTTGAATAATATTATGATTACATTGAAATGCATATTTTCCTTAGGCGGTGGCTTTTTTACTGTTTAAGATAAACGGAGTTTCATTCGCGCTGCTAGGCAGCTTAAATACAGTTACTCGCATAAGTAATTCATATATATAACATTCAACTTGCTTTTACCTGCAGTCTCGCTCGCCTTTTTTTTTGACAGAAACCTTACATACTAACCCAATTACATGGTTTGCAGGTGAGTTTCTCAAGTCTCATAATCGAAAATTCATTCGCTATAATAATCGAATTTCGCTTTGTGATCACGTGAAAAACTGGAAAGATAAAAAAGACTCCAGTAATCATGTAAGCAACTGTACATACTTCCGACATTGTCGGTAAGGTAGAGGGTATAAGGACTAAGGACAAAGGTTTATTGTATGTATTTACGTTCTGCTGTTACGTAAAGGTGTGGTTTAAACAAATGTCACAGCTGAATTACGTCGAGCCATGTTACTAAGAACCCCGGCTGTAAAACTGAATGGTTTTAATAAACTGCTCAACAGAAATACGCAGTTTTGTTACTTTATACGCCGTCGTCGTGACGTCTCTAGTGTCGTAAACTCCTCCACTTGCTCAGTTCAAATTGTATCTCTCCACACATTACGGAACTAAATGCATACATCATAGATGTCGCTTTTAGAAACACGCATTATTATAATCTCTGCGACACAAAAAGCTATGTTATTCGCTTGCGGCGTTATCTTGCGACTAAAACTGACACTAATCATATCGGGTCAGCTGTAAAAAAGTTATACGCGGTGGTCCAGTCGCCATAGGGTTGCCAACTCGGTCCGTAGTCTGACCCGGAGATCCGATTCCGGGGGAGGGGGGTGTTAGAAAAATAGAATCAGTATCACTTTTTGTTGTGTATTTTATGTATTCTAATTATTTTAAATAAACTAACAATTTAATACCATCTTTTAGCTCTTTTTAAATCTTTTTTTAGGAAATAAATAGATATGTGATGTTTATATGTAATGTAATTCTTGTTCACCACTTTTGCTGTCTGTCTGTACGTCCTATAAAAACAGAAGAATTAAATTAGTGAAGTTTTAGAAAATTATTTAAAGAATATGAGTATATGTTTATTATTCACCTCACTCGGTCTTCTCCATGGATACTTATCTTGTGAAATAGCTTTTCTGAGGAGTTGCACTTGCTCTTGGTGGGATATAAATTTTTCACACCGAGAGCAAGAATTGAGCCAGACCGAGCCAACCTCTGCCAATCTCTGCGCAAAATCTGCCCAAGTGTGGTAAAATCTGGCTCGGTCGGCTCGATTTCGCTCCCGGTATGCACAGGCTTACTCAGATTAATACGTCAGTTCATCAGTCGGGAGGCGTGGCAAAAGGAATAAAACTAAACTGATCAACTGACAGAATAACATTCAGTGGTTCTGCAGTTGATATCACCGTTTATATTTCGTGATAAAACATTGGAAGTAATCTAAAATATAATAAAACTTCACGGAAAAAAGAGCCAAAACTCGTTTGGCCTCAGACCCGGAGAAATTTGCCTTTGACCCGGAAACCCGGGGATCATTCTCGAAACCCGGAGTGTTGGCAACCGTAAGTCGCCAGCAGCTCGCTCGCTAGCGGCAGGATTTATGATGGGGAGTATAAGTTAAGCAACGCACCAGACGACATTCGCGTCAGAACACTGACACAGTGAGCGTCACGCGTAACGCAAAGTATGTTTTTGTCACGACAGAAAACGTCAAAAATTGAGCGTTCGCTGGAGCAACGCTACGTTGGGACCGCCTACCTGGCCCAGATAGAAGTTGCAACTTGGCCGCAGCCATCGTACAGGCCCGATGTGATCCCGGCAGATTTTTTCTTGTTCCCAAAGCTCAAGAGAAGCCTGAAAGATCATTGTTTCGAAAATGTTCCTGTCATCCAACGGACTGTCATAAAGTCTCTGAAAGAGGTTCCGGCAGCTGACTTCTAGGGAGCCTTGGCAAGGAGACTATTTTGAGGAGTTTTAACATTTTGATACAGTTTTATTACATTACGGAAGAACCCTGTATTGTTCTACACGCCTAAATTTTTTGCCGTCTATTTTTATGCCATGAAAAATAGTTTGAAAACTCGCTTTTTCCTTCACTATTTTCGTAGTCAACACATCTAAACAAATGCAGGTGAAAACAAAACACAGTTCAGGAAAAGTGGTGAAGTGTAACTGCGATGTATATACAGCGAGTACAGCGACAATATGTAATTTAGCCGCGACATTTGATAGAAACAATAGAAAGGCTTAACAAGAACTAGGGCTGTGCCAAGGGATATTCTCACCCTGATACAAATTTTATTTTGTTTCATAGGCGGCGACATCGGGATTGCTCTGCTGTTGAACCAAACAGGGGCGCAGGAATGCCAAGTGGTCGATTCGCAAATATTTAGATTGTGCATCGACACGAAAAAACCGTTTCTTGACTTAATTCATGAACTAGGTGACCTGTGTATTTACTGACATTGAGCAAGTTTCACCTTCTGTCTCTTCTAAAACGGTCGCAATAACAGTTGTTACTAATAGGAGCGCAGAAATGTGAGGAGGTCTCGGCAAGTGTTTAAATTGTGCACAGTCACTTGACGTCATTCATTAACGAGGTGACCTGTGTATTTAATAACCTTCAGCAAGTTTCACCTTCTGTCTCTTCTAGTCTTGAAACGGTCGCAATAGCAGCTGTCACTAACAGGAGCGCATGAATGTGAGGAGGTCTCTTCAAGTGTTTAGATTGTGCACCGTCACTTGACGTCATTCTTTGACGAAGCGACCTGTGTATTTAATTGAGCAGGTTTCACCGTCTGTCTCTTCTAATCTTGAAATGGTCGCAATAACAGCTGTTACTAATAGGAGCGCAGAAATGTGAGGAGGTCTCTTCAAGTGTTTAGATTGTGCACGGTCACTTGACGTCATTCATTAACGAGGTGTCCTGTGTATCTAATAACCTTGAGCAAGTTCACATTCTGTCTCTTCTAGTCTTGAAACTGTCGAAATAATAGCTATCACTAACAGGGGCGCAGAAATGCGAGGAGGTCTCTTTGCAAGTGTTTAAATCGTGCACCGACACTGGAAAACCGCGTCACTATAGGCTAGAGGTGTTAGCGATGTGGTCTCGGCTGAACGATTGCTCTATCGTCTCACGTACCATTGACTTGTTTCTTATTGTTTGCTCTCCTTCACCGCGAGATATATGAACCTTGCTCGACTTGCTTTCGTTCAGTCTCTCCTCTCTCAGTTCCTCTCGCTCGAGCTCATGAGCTCCTCGGGTTCGATTTACTGCCTCGCGCTTTCCTCAGTGCCTTAACACCCTGCTCTCTCACTGACAAACGCATTCAGAAATACAATACAATACAAACACATATTGTATAAAAAGCATTTGTAAATATTTGTTTTCGTTTGTACATATTTATCATTGTACTCACCAAAGAAACTTTTTATCGGTCAAGCGAAAATGATACTTGGATCAACGTCGTAGAATGAACATTATTGAAGAACTAGCGGACCCGTGCGAATACTTCGCACCGTTAGTGGTCAGTTACGTTATATAATAGGATGGAAATCAATTGTATTCTATTTTATTCAGAGAGTTCAGCGCCAATATATCACTTAATATTACCGACGACTGTTAAAATAAACAGATTGCTAACAGATGACGACATTTGTTTTTTCTGAATGTTATGTTCTGCAATGAAATTGTTGAAATTTCTAAACTGTGATTTTTTAACGAAAACATTAATTATAAATTAACTTAGTTATCGTCATTAGAGAGAAAAATAACCTCCAAAATGGCGTATGCAACATTACTTTTGATACAGTATTAAGGGAGATATTTCCTACCGACAAAAAACACTTTTGAGAAATACTTAATAGAAAGATAGATATTAAACTTTATTCTGTTTATACTGTATAAAACAGTGTTGAATGCGTCAGTTATAAAAGTATACAATTAAAACTTATGATTAAAATATTCCTCAACCGAGTAAAATTTTTTCTTTATCAGCATTGCTTTTAAATGTTGTTTAAATTTTGTGTCTGGAAGATTTTTTATCTCTTCGGGCAACTTGTTAAAAACTTTCAGCATCGAATTAACAGGACCTTTGTTGACAATGGTCTATACTTTGTACTTGTTCTAGTACGGTATGAATATACCGATTAATTATAATTCAAAATCAAAGTAATTTATAACTCATTCCGCCGCAATAGTTGAAAGATTCGGGTTTGAGATCCAACGGTGACAGTGTTTGAAAATATTTTTTTCTAGTATAGCCTGGATGTTTCTTAGCAATTCTAACAAACTATTGTAATCAAATATTAATGTTATCATCCATAATTTTTTAAGTTTAAAATTATCAGGAAATTGGACAAAATTAAAATTTATAATCAATTTAGCGACGTTTCGGTTTGTTTACTAAACCTTCATCAGGTTTCTTGATTTATGTAGTTTAATAATAATTACTTTTAAAATCACCAAAATTCTTTATTTTTTTATTTTTATTAAATTGAATTAAAAATGAATTGACAGAAAAAAAAATTTAATTCAATTTAATAAAAATGAAAAAATAAAGAATTTTGGAAATTTTAATGATTATTATAAGGGATGTTTAATAAGTTATTATTATTAAACTACATAAATCAAGACGCCTGATGAAGGTTTAATAAACAAACCGAAACGTCGCTAAATTGATTATAAATTTTAATTTTGTCCAATTTCCTGATAATTTTAAACTCCTTGTAATCAAATGTTTGACCCATAGTATTTAAGCAAATGTTATTCAGTGTTATTCAATGAATTGTATAATGGTTTATGCTATGTAAGCTGCGTACATTGATATTGTAAAGATTGTAAGCGGATGCAGTAGCATTCTGTGGTGAGACAGAATGGAGTTCACATTGATTGTATTGCTGAATTGAATATACTTTATTTATCTATCAATTGAATGCTTGTTCATTTATTGGTTTCATCATTTTTTTTTCTTACATTTTAGCTATCCTACGGTTTATTAATTTAGTCTTACGAACTATACCGTAGTGACATTTTACTATAATTATTATTCATCTTTAAAGTTTAATTCCAGATATATGTTATAATAGAAAACAGTATCACGGGTAATTGGAACAATGAAAATAAATCAATTTAAACACTCATTGATTGCAACGTTTCGTCTTTTCTTTAATTAAGACTTTTTCAAGCTCTCAATATGCTTAAATGATAGTAAAACTATGTTATAATATTGTTTTTTGTAATGGCAAATTGCATATTATATCATATAGTTTTACTATCATTTAAGCATATTGAGAGCTTGAAAAAGTCTTAATTAAAGAAAAGACGAAACGTTGCAATCAATGAGTGTTTAAATTGATTTATTTTCATTATTCCAATTACCCGTGATACTGTTTTCTATAATTATTATTATTGTAATAAAAAACTTTCATTATTTAGTCTGCAACCCAAGATACAGGCGACTCGGGAAATTTACTTTGAAAATTGATTCACAAAACTGTGAAATAATAATGACCTAACCATGAAATCGAAACTGCTCCATGACTTTGTTATTTTATACAGTAACCCTATCAATAAACCGTGTTTAAAATACAATACAAATTGATTTACAGTTTAGTCCGAAAGGTTGGCCAACTAGTTAAAATTGTAAATAACTAAACAATATTTTCCACTTTATGGAATGTTTGCTTGGTTTTTCGGGAGAAAACTTTGTGATCAAAACAAAGCGTTGTTTGCGGTTATATAACATCAATGTAATATGAATATATGCGACCACAAGACAAAAGCCTTTATGTCGGCGTTTTTGAAGTTATACTTCTTTGGGCGTATTGAGGGTAAATTTGTCTGTTACGAAAGTGGCGCATGCATCATATACTGCGTGTGTCGGCAAGGTTGAAATCGTCGATAAAGCTGACTTCAAGCCAGTATAGTTTTATTTTATATTCATAGATGATACGTCTCATTTTTTTATGATAATGTCAAAATAATTATTTCATAAAACAACAAAATAGATTATACTAGCGACATCGGACGGAACTTCTTAAAAGCTGTAGTGTTGTTAACATCTTTTGACAGTTAAATAACCTCAATACTTGTATTTTTTTAAATTATGGATTCAACAGTATTTTATTTTATCAATGTACATCTTTAACGAAAATGCAAATATCAATTATCGCGATCATGCCAAAGAAGTATAACTTCTGCCGCGCGTACATAAGTACACGCATCATTTTTTTAATTATAGCATAATATTATGTTTTATACTTAGTTATATATCGTGTTTACAGACAAACCGACACAGAGACTTCTAGCAAAATTAAATTTTCTGGATCCGGGGAATCGCAAAACTAATGATGAGCAAAACAAGACCAAGACTGGGTCTTGTTCTTGCTTGTTCGATCTTGGTCTTGCTCAAATACTCCTTGTCTTGGTCTTGCTTATATAATCTCCGTCTTGGTCTTGCGTGTTAAGTGTTGGTCTTGCTCATCTGACCTGGTACTTACGTTTTCTTAATAATTTTTTTAAACACTATATCATTATAAAGACTATTAAAGGTATAAATTATAAATAACTCACAATTAATAATTAACTACTAGATCAGTTTATTATCATTAAAATATAAAAAACCTATTATCTTTATACAGGTATACTTTTTTTTTATATGACTAAAAAATCCTTTCCCCCAGCTTAAATAACTAATTCTTACACCCTATAATCGTCCTTGTTGACTAGAAATTTTTTTAGAGACGATGTAAACAATTGTCAATTTTTCTTGTTCAAACAGAGAAGAAAGTACACTTTCACTAATTGAAATACAATTTCATTTTCGCCTAAAAGTCAGTAAGAAGACATGAAACAAGCGAATTTTTTGGAATTTATTTTATTTAGCAATAGTCTTGCATATTTGGTCTTGCTTACTTGGTCTTGGTTTGCATACTCGGTCTTGGTTTTGGTCTTGTTTGCTCGGTCTTTGTCTTGGTCTTGCTGGTGTAAACAGAGTCTTGGTCTTGGTCTAAGCCGTGACGAAAAAACGAAAAAATATTGTAAAATTTTGAAAAGTGAATTTTGACCTAAATTAGTACCATTCCCCACTTGTGGGTCGTCGTAGGCCACTTTGCGTCGCTGCCATGGATTGTTCCCTTAGGTCACGGCTTAGGTAGTGGCAAAATGTTGGAGAGTTGAGTTGAGAGAGACGTATGCTACATACATAAATATCCTGACACACAGGGGCGGTGCTCGTTCGGCTCTGCGCGGCACGACGCGGCATTAGTGCCCTCTGTGCTTCTGTGTTCCTTCACGCTATTTCCTATGCATCCAAAACATACGCGAGGCACACCGGGCCCACGAAGAAAGGCGTAACAAGTAGGGATGAGTGAACATTTCTTGCATCCAGCTTTACGTCGGGGTCGATATAGTAGTCTTCTAACGACCGAGCGGGATAGAGTAGTGGTAAAAGCACTAGACTTGCATTCGGGGGTTCGAATCCCGGCGGGGGCAGATTTGGTTAGAACTTTTCCCTACTGTCTCTCGCTGGGAAGCGGTAATTTCTGTACTGGCCATTTTGTTGAGGTTTTTCGTGGTTTCTCTCAATTCCATATAAATATCGAGACGGAGGCTATGATCGATTACCTGCCTTATCCTAATTACCTGTAATTCCTTCATTTGCACATTTCTATTACTTAAGTGGAAGTTTTAAAAATGCACAAAATAACGAGAACAGTTAGGGTCTAGTGGTTAACGTACTGGCTTCGTGACCGAACTGTCGTGGGTTCGAATTCCACCTCTGCTCATGGATGTTTTGTGATGTCGATTTATTTGATATTTATTGGATGTTTAAGGTAGTTGTCGTGGTTAAGACACACCGTCAGAAAATTCTTAATTTTTGTATACTTATTAAGGACATGATAATACAATTACCCTGAAAATTTGAAGTCGATCGACCGTATATAATACGAGATAAATTCAATTAAAAATTGGATAATTAACATTGATTGTATACGATCTCTGTAATTCTGACCCAGTTTATTATTTATAAAAAAAGAACTAACTGTCAGAAACCTTCTTTCAATGCATTTGTTATGAGTTTAAAAAAAAATAAGAAAATTTTTTTACCGTCTAATTATTTATAAATAACGGTTTAAAGTTCAACAATTTATAGAAAAGTATACATGCATATGAATACTGTATGGGTTACGTTTCCACGGGTACAGTCTTGCGTACAAATTACGGATCACTTAGCTACAAGCTAGTATACTTTTGTGGCGCGTATAATCTATAATTTTTTGACAATATTGTATCACGACAACTACCTTAATGTTGCTGGCTAAAATGCCTTATGGCGAAAGCCAATTCCCCAAGTGATATTCTCTTGTATATGTGCATATGCTCTATATATGTGAACATATACAAATGGATATACCTTTAAAAAAAGTGGTACATGAAAAATAGTAATGGTGCGAATGGCGTCTGTTTAGACATAAAGTCGAAAAACGGACGTTAAACGCTTTATTATTTTTACAGTAGTCTTCTGACCTCTTTAGAAGGTGGAGTAAGTTGAAGTCGGAAGACAAAAAGTAGTTGCCTATCCTATTTCCTATAACTCTACATATAATCTGGGGGCACGGTAGTACCCCCACCAAGACAAACCAAAGGAAGCGGAATACTACCTACGTTTTCTGGAAGCGTTTCGTCGTATTTCGAACCGGCATAGCTTCGGTCTGGATAGCTGAAATTTTCAGGATAAGATGTCCTTAGCAGACTTATCAAACACACCAAGTATCAATTATCTGTTCAAACTCTAAGTCTAAAGTATATACTTTGTACAGTACAAATTGGAGTTCGCTAGAGGATTGGCGCTATTAGATATCTCATAACTTTTTAACAATGAAAGCATTATGAATTTGTGAATCTGGGCAATCAACTTCACATGCAATGTTTTTGGTGGGATTAGATCTTGTCTTGTTTTAGGGTATAAATAAATACATATCGTGCATCCATAAGATTTAACCCAGCCCTAATTGTGAGACAAATTTCCTGTGAACACGTCGGGTTTCGAACTCTCGACTCGAAGTAGGTACTAGGTACGCACCCGTCAATCACTTTTTAAACTCCGACATATTCTCTCTGTTGAATCTCTTATTTAGATTGATCTCGACTACATTTTTTAACCTGTGTATTTTATTGGCTTTACCCTGCAGTCATGGAAAAACTATTTTTTAGGAAAAAAGGAACCCTTACGATCACTTCGTTGTCCGTCTGTCTGTTAAGACCCTTATTCTCAGGAACGCGTGGAAGTATCAAGTTGAAATTAATATCAAATACACTGGTCTGCAATCCCTTGGAACTGTAAACAAATCAAACTTCTAAGTCAATGCAGCCAAAATATACGGCCGTTTATGCCGTATATTTTGACACTTGCAAGGGAATTAAAATCTATAGAGTACTTTCCGTTGACCTGGAGTCATGAAATTTAGCAGGAAGCAATGTCTTGTAGCACAAGGGAAAAATCTGAAAACCGAATTTGTAGTTACATCACAAAAAAAAAAAAACACTACAAGAACTAACGCAATTATAGACAACGTTTTTCTCCAACTTCGATGTAGATACAATGGGGTACTATTCATTCCTTTTTTAGTCACTACTTACAAATCTTGTTCAAATTTAATACTTGAGTAATAAAATAAATTTGATTTCCAATTTTGATGTGAACTGCTACTAACCATAATTTCACCTATAAAAGACATTAATATAGTAATTATACGTTTTAGAGTCTGGTTTTGGGAGGAAACTCATACACGGAAAAAGTGGGAAAAATCTTCGAGACCGGATTCCCGTAATGGACGAACTATTTACATACCTACAAGTTTGTACGGAACCTGCGGTGCACGAGTCCGACTCACACTTGGTCGGTTTTTTGTTTATTAGTCATTAAATAAAAATTTAATTGTCGAAAATGTTCGAGATGATTGACGCCTATTGGAATTAATTATTAAACGTCAATATTTCGCGATTTACATTATACCTATAAAAAATGTATTTACGATGGTATTTTTATTTTTATAGTTACGTTGCATATATTTGAAAATCGATATTTGTATTGTGTTGATACGCGTAAACCTCTAAACCAAGGAGTATATAGACAGCGACGTATTGTATTGAAGCCAACATTTAACACCTACTTTTTATTTTTCATTTTCAGAACAACCTGGGTTTATAATGGTATAAAAGTACTGCCGAAGGAATACAGAAATCTTGCGTGTTTATGATTGATATAAAAACAATAAACATTTCAGAATCGTAAAGACTACAATAAATAGAATGAAAAAAAAATATTTTATACATAAATTTTACAATTTTCTTCAGCATATTTACATAAACCCTAAACTGATCTGTTGTAGGCACGAAGTACAGATATGAGGAGTTTAAACACAATGTTTAAAAAAAACGGCTTCAATTTGGTGGATAAACTATAGTTCCTGAGTGGATACGTAGATTGTGCTGCTGTGCGTCGAGAAGTCGTAAAGCGTGGTAAAATGACGCGTCATCAACGTGATGTTGATAGATTCGACAGAATACCGCAATCGTCCAGCATTTTGAAGCGAACTGTTGAATTAAAATATATAAAAGTGTTTGTCTCAACGTCTTAAAGCTCCTAGATTAGTAGATTTACCAAGTACTGGAATCCATTGTACTCATATGACATCATAAAATTTGGGTAATTTATGTATTTTTTGAACCTGATATTATTTTTCCTTAGTTACGAAAACTTTGAATCTTTTATTTACACAGCTTGCCTCAAAATGGTGGATAACTGCGCTAATCAGTCAAATCTAGAGACTTTGATAATTCACGAACATCAGCGCTATTAGTGTCCAAAAAATGAATTATTGTGTGCACTCGTTTGTGTGGGTGCAAAAATCATGAAAAAGCCTATTCCGTTTCAGCTCTTCTATATCTTACTTTGTGGTTAGAAAACTAATACAGTACAACCTCTATATAACGAATCTGAAGGGAAGTAGAATATATTCGTTATATCAAGGAATTCGTTATATTAGAGTTCGTTATATAGAGGCTAGGTTGGTTTAAGATTCGTTATAACAAGGTAAGAAAACTTGTTTATTAACCATTTCAAAACACATTCCTCTACGTCCGTTTACTCGCACGATTTTAATCTTTTAGTGTTTTCATCCAACCCATTTTCTTCTGAAAACTTATCTTTAAAATTGTGGCCAATGGTACTTGCGGGAATTTCGAACTTTTTAGCGATGTCTGATTTTTTCTTTGTATAGGATTCTTGTCATACTTAATGATTTTTGGTTTCTCTGCGATGGTTACAGAACACCTTTTTCCTTTCTCAGCCATTGCAACTTTAAATTTACTTACAACAGTGACCAACAGCAGTGTTTACATTACTTTATATCAAACAACACAGATTGTCTTACGATAAATTTAACGTGTTTGAACCTGTCGAGACATGAATTGTTGTTGTTAGTGTGGAATTGTATGTGATTGATTGGTGGAATTCGTTATGTAAAGATTATAAGTTGACAAAATTCGTTATATAGAGGTAAATTGTACTTTCTATTTATATTCTGCAATGATAGAAAATTTGTTATAACGTGGTTTTTGAAAAAAAAGTACTCGTAATATAAAGGTATATTTTGCATTAACTTTTACGGGCAGTTCTAGGGAATTTAGAAAAATTCGTTAAATCGAGGAAATCGTTATATTAAGGTTCGTTATATTAAGGTTACACTGTAGGTACTTTTGACACAGACTGTAGTATTATGTAATGTAGGTAACCTATTAACGCAATACACCGTTGCTAACATAGCGTAGCGGTGCAGCGGTCTTGCTAGCTATCGTCCTGATATAAATAAGAACCGACTGCCGATGTCTCTAGCAATAAAGAAACCAGCAGATATGATGTGAATTGACCATCCGCGGTAGTGTTCCGCTCTACCAGACCACGCCCGTAATGTGTAATAACTACCTCACCTCCCAAAACGTCTTTTTCATTTTCTTTTACCGAAACACTTTTATCGTCTTACCTTTGGTTAAGATGATTATTTCACAATACAAAGTATATATCGGGATTCTTTGTGAATTTCGCGAAAGGGCTACTTGATGAGTTGAAATTAGTTAGAATTGAGTTAATCATACAAGGTTTTATTTAGTATCATCTGTCCCGACGTCTGCCTGTAGGTTTGTAATCGAATCTTACAAGTTGAATTTGATCCACTTCCCGTTTTTCGATTGAGCTGAAATATTGCGCACCTTTGGTTCTGAAGACAATACAATTAAGTAGATTGAATATTATGGTAGATCCAAAATGGTTGCTACCACAAAATGAAGGATTACCTTCTTCTTTACAACCACCTCCACATATGAGTAGCAAATGAAAGAGTATGACAAGTAGAATACAATCAGCAGTGTAACTTTATTTCAAATCCAAAATGACGGATCATTTTTTTTTACAACCAGCTCTACATGGGTATCAAATGAAAGAATATGACAAGTAGAATACAATTAGCAGCGTGACTTCATTCCAAATCCAAATTGGTGGCCGACACAAATGGCGGATCGTCTATTTCTTTATAACCACCTCCACATGGGTAGCAAATGAAAGAATATGACAAGTAGAATACAATCAGCAGTGTAACTTTATTCCACATCCAAAATGACGGATCATCTATTTCTTGACAACCAGCTCCACATGGGTAGCAAATGAAAGAATATGACTAGTACAAGACAATCAGCAGCGTGACTTAATTCCAAATCCAAAATGGCTGCGGACACAAAATGGCGGATCATCTATTTCTTTATTAGCACCTCCACATGGGTAGCAAATGAAAGAATATGACCAGTAGAATACAATCAGCAGCGTGACTTCATTCCAAATCCAAATTGGCGGCGGACAAAAAATGGCGGATCATCTATTTCTTTATTACCACCTCCAAATGGGTAACAAATAAATGGGTATGACAAGTAAAATATTATCTGCAATGTGACTTCATTCTAATTAGTACCAGTCCCTACATGTGAAGTTGGAATGGTAGTATAAAACACGATAACATCCGAAAAGTCGAACGCGAGTTGTGAACAAACTCAAATATTGACAGACTAATAGTGAGTATCCGGCCTTAAAGAATAGCTTTTGTTACTATACAATAGCAAATGTCTTTCCGTTCTTTCACCGAATAAGATTTTATCAGGAAAAACTGTCAGTTAGCAAATTTATTTTAAACCTAGCAACTTTAAAATACAAGTGCACAATTTTAATCGCTGATACTCAAAGTTAAATAATGGAGATTTTCTGGAGATAATATTTTATGTCACTATTCAATTTAAATTAACGGACATTTACTACTTTTATAAATTGATTTTCTGCTAGTATATAGAGAAGTACATGTAATAACATTTAAAGTAAGCGACACTCAGCGTTAGGAGATTACGGAGGCTGCCTCGTTCCATCTGACTAATCAGCGTATACGCGACAATAACGACTACTTATTGGCGGACCGTTCATATTTTTATCAACCTATATAATGACAATATCAAAAATAAATTAAATATCTTACCTTAACAATTCAATCTATTGCAAATAATATCACTATATTGTCTTTTGATTTCTTTGACATTTGTTAAATACTGCCATTAAAGTTTATAAACAACACCCCTTGCCACGCAATCAATTGACAGATCAGCTGAATGATGTCATCCCCCCACTACTATCCAACGAACGAGGCAACTTTTGTAATCTACTAACCTTGGGTGACACGAAAGTGTAGCCTATGACGAATTTGTGCCATCTAGTTGGTAGTGATACCCAGTGATTCTGCTCGCGCCATTCTGTAATAAAGAAGCATGACCGCTTTTTGGAAGAGGTTTTATCTATGTAAATAAAAACTAAATGCTATTCGTTGGTAAGCGCATGAGTTAAGAACGGTTGAACCGAATCGGCTAATTTTTTTTAAATGTTCGTAATAGTCCGAATAAGGTTTTTCAGGAAAGAAAAATTGCCCGGAAAAGTCGAAAATAAGAGAAAAACTGGAAGTGCTTTTTTCTTTGAGATTTATTGTTATTAAATCAATGTCAGAGTCTCGCGAGATAAAACTGTAATACCTATTCTGGAACCGACGGCTCTATTACTGTTGTCGCTGTCAAGCAGGGCGCAGCCCCGCGAGGCAATATTATAACACGGTGGAGCTGACGGCTCCACCGCTAGCGGTGCTGTCGAGCTAGGCGCAGCTCCGCGAGGCAAGACTAATACGATAGAACTGACGGCTCTACTACTGTTATCGCTGCCGTGTTTTATCTCAATCGCGTGCTAATAAAATTTATTACGCTCTGGATCCAAAATTTCAGTGTAAAGCTAGTTTGAGTTTTTGTAAATAAATCCAGATTAAAACGCGGCGGTCGATGTGAACCCGACACACGCTCATAATGTAGTATTTTCGTCCCGCATGCTGTGCTCCTGTGTGCACATATAATATCGGCGAACATAAAACCGATAATAGGTTGTCTGGTCTTCATGATAGTGCACAGTGTGTAAGTTGAGCGATAATGTCTTTAGAAATAACATACATCAGTTAGGCGGAAGCGAAGTTGCAGGGTGGCTGTCAGATATTATGTTATGAGTAAAGATGGGATATTTCGAATGAAAATTGTCGAACTATTCGATTATTAAAATAAAATAATCATTTGAATGATTTGTATACCTACGAGTTGCGACTTAAATATAATTAGGAAATATATTCCTGGACCATTATTTCAATCCCGGGTTTTCGGGACTAAGGGCTACCCATCCCGGCACTAGTAAGATCTCAGCATGAGAAGGTTATTTATAAAGATCTCAGCATGAGAACGTTATCCATAAAGATTTCAGCATGAGAAGGTTATCCATAAAGATCTCAACATGAGAAGGTTATCCATAAAGATCTCAGCATAAGAAGATTATCCATAGAGATATTTCAGCGTAAGAATGTTATCCACATTGGTGTCATTAAGCAGGCTTCTCAGTTTGTTTCCAATATAAAAAGCAGCAGAAAATGCTCTTTCGGGCTCAATGCTTGTAGGAGGGATAGCCATCAAGTATTTGTAAATTTTTTCGAGATAACAACCTCGGATTGCAGATCCGCTTTCAAAAAAGTTCATCTTCTTTCTAATAGTCTTAGCAATATCTCTTTCTTTTTCCTCTTATATGTTTGAGAGTGAGAGAACAAGGTTAATATACACTGCCGAGCAAATGGATTGCAATTGCAATAATCGCAGTTGTGTAAAACCTTCATTATTTAATATTGTGTCGATCCCGAAAATCCCGAGGTCGATGGTTTTAAATCCTAAGATTTTCATATTAACAAATCTTCCAGGATCTAGGGATTGTAATCTCGACTTATAATACGATCTCCAATAAGAAATTATTATACTCTTTACTCTTTAAAAGATTGCAGTCAACAGTATTTAATATGTGATTATTTAGCCTTTTATCTGCCACTGTTCTTTGAAGCACTGTATGCAGGAGACTCTCTTAAGTCTCATAATCGAAAATTCATTCACTCGAGATGCTTATATATGCATTGCACAATAGTGAATACGATTACTGTATCTGAGTCTGTACTATATATTAGGCGACTCTCTCAAGACTGACTATCGAAACCGAGAGTAAAGTTTATTCAAAAGCTGTGATTGGTTGAATCAATTGTTTACGTCAGTCGAAACCTTTGGCTTGATTTTCCACTATAATGAATGTTCATAGTTGGGAAAAAGATCTCAAGGCTTACTACCCCCGCTCTCTCTTCCGTCTTGCCCTGTCACACTTTTTTGAACAATGTTACTAACATTGAGCAAATTATTATGTACACAGGTTTGAATACTGTATCCATTATGAGAAACGATAAATTGAATACAGGGCCATGTATCTTAAATATGGTATCCTATTTTGGGGATTCGTAGACAGTATTCAACTCTTCAGAATACAAAAGCGTGTCCTCCGCATAATTGCTGGTATTCCGCAGTCTACTTTTTGTAGAGACCTTTTTAAAAAATTCAAAATTTTAACCTTACCTTGCTTGGAGATATATGTCTGCCTCTGCTTTTTTCGTAAAAATATAGGTTTCATTACAATTTCGGTATTAGGCAGTACCAGAAATCTACAATATGAATCCAAAAACACTCACTAACTCTGTTCGAGGGCACTTGCAGATATATGTGTACAAGGATTTTTAATAAGCTTCCAAGACCTATCAGGTCAATAAAATCATTTTCTTCTTTTAAAGTCTTCAGTTTTTTTATTGATGCGGAATTTTATTCTTTTTCGGACTATTTTAATTAACGTTTTATTATTGTTGAACTTTTTTTATTCTTACACTTTTGTTATTGTTAAACTCTTATTATTTTTTATATTATTATTATACTGTAATTTGTATTGACTTGTTACAAACTTTTTGTCACTGTAACTAATAAAAATATCTATCTATCTATCTAACTATCTATCTATCTATAGTAGTACCAAAAACAAATCTAGACCTGATACACAGACACGTGGCCCCATGATAACTTCTGTTAGGTAATAGTTCCAAAATACAAATCACTAAATGGTTGCATAATGCCGACAGAAATCAGATATTTGGTTACTTCAGTTAACTTAGTTTGCATTGTAACACTAAAGCTCCTCACAAACACATACACACATTCCACGTCGCATTCACACAACCCAAACATATGCACATTTACACGTTAGACACATAACGCAGAAACACAAATTCTGTATCCTTTTCCTCGACACAGAGCTAGAGTTGGGTAACTCAGATCTGAACCGATTCAAAGAGCCGACTCCGACAGACGATCCGTGAGAGCCGACTCACTTTTTTTGAGCTGACGGATCAACGGATCCGCATGACTCAGTGAAACACTTAACACACAGAAGCACATTTTACATTTACGTATCAGTTCTTGCTTTGATGCATCTGTCAGCTCAAATGACTCATGCATCACATGTTTGGCTATGCATTCTTGATTCTATACAGGTCGTGATATAATTGACTGAACTAGGTAACTCAGTGGCAGACTGCAGTAACATATTCAGAACTCGGCTCTTTTTGAACCGGTTCAGTGAGCCGGCTCACATACGGGATCCAGATGCAAAGATGCAGATCACTAAATAGACCCGTTTTTCCCATCTCTACACAGAGCTCGCTGTAGTTGGTTTTGTTGTAATATACGATGTGCAATAAATTTAATAAATAAATAAAATGTATGTACGTATCAAACTTTCTATTTTGGACATCCCTACATTATGGATGGTTCAGCCATCCCCGGAGATGTTCATAATAGAGGAGTTTCATACTATATTTATAAATTATAAAACGCTGTTTATAAGAAAATAATACCGTATATGCGTGGGAAAATGCACGGGGAAAACATCAATAGCATTTTCCCGGCTTATAGCGCTAACTGAGCAGGGTTTCCCTGTTCTACAAGATTAACACACATTTACCTTACATTGAAGATCTCCCAAAGCGACGAAAATGAAGAGGAGGAAAGTCTGTTGTGAGATTTTTTTTATTAAACATTTGCTTTTTTTGAATCACTACTACTGCCTGTGTTTTGTATAAAATTTAAAAATTATGGCTGAGAAAAGAATAAAAGTTGTTTATTCATCTTATGCAATGGTCGCAGTGCACATACCGGTCGACAAAAAAGATACATGTATATCCTCAAAAATAAACAATCTAAATAAGTAGTATCGCTTAGTTCTTCTAAACTACACAATGGATTTTGATGTAGTTTTCGCAATCATTTAGAGAATTTATTTCGGAAGGTTAATGTGTATAATACATACATATTAAGTTTCAAGATAGTAGAGAAATCCCGATGTATCTTCTCTAAATAGGATAAAACAAAGTCGCTATCCACGTCTGCCTGTTTTTTCGCTTAATTCTTCTAAAGTAAACCATGGATTTTGATGCTGTTTTCACCATCGTTTAGAGAATTTCTCCCGGAAAGTTTATGTGTATAAAACACTATTAATATTAAATTTAAAGATAGTAGAGAAATCTCAGTGTTTTGTACTCAAGACGTAAAAAGACTCTTTTAGGGCGCTTACGCTGATTAAACCATAAAAGATACATCAAATTAATGAACTACAGATTTGTAGGACTTAAAAAAGCCTAGAGAAAAGTCTTCTATGTCTACCTTCTAAGAATGACACACAGTAAAATTTTTTATGTTTCAAAAATTTGATAAAAAATAATGAGCTATTTACGAAGATATTTTGACCGACATGGTATTAATCCTTATCCAATTAAATGTGTTAGTTACCTTAGGCCTTTATTTAAATAACTTAGGAGATATCACAAATTTTTAAAACAACAAAATAAGACCTGCGAAGCTATTTTGACCGACAGTGTTAATCTTTATCCAGTTAAATATGTTAGTTACCTTTTAGTTTTGATCAAAATTGACTTTTACGCCATATCATTTAAATGAATATTTTAGAAGATATCACAGATTTAAAAATTATTCGCAAGAAAATAATTATGGTTTACTTACTTGGCGAGACTTACGGAGCTATTTTCACCGACATAATTAATTTTTATCCAATTAAACAAGTTGTATTTAGTCGATAAACTACAAATCCGGGTGAAGCCGGGCCGGGCCGCTAGTATTCTATAAACTGTAATAATAAGGTATAACCAATCGACACCACACTGACATAGAAAGGCGTGTAGGGCGAACGGCAACGGTGGAGTGAAGACTTCGCCCCATTATAGTGTACCTTGTCTACGTGGCACACAGTAGGTACACACAGGTACCTGGGGCGAACGACGACTTTATCATTTCCGGAGCGCCGCTTTCAACTATCTCTTATTTAGTTAAAAGACCCTGATGTTAGTAGGAGAGCTGTTAGACATTTCTGGGTAGGTATTTGAGGCACTGTGAAAATTTGTACAATATCCGAATACAAAAGCACAGACCTGGGTGAAGGGTATTGGGGCTTGACCGACCCTCAAATTTTTTTTTTCGCAATAAAAAGCCCTTGAGACATTTTGAAATGTTAATACCTTGAAATTTAGTATTTAAGGCTGTCGGAACGCTCTGAATTTAAGCCAAAAATAGAGCTTCGGCTGTTAACTGATTGTAGACTTATTCGTCAGCATTCTGCAAACATTATTTCGCTTTAAGGAAGATAAAGGACAAATCTAGGTCTCTAATGGACTACTTTTGCAATTTATGTACGATTTACTAGAAAAAAGTTGGCATTAGTTGTGCTAAAAAAAACACACGTTTTCAATGTCACACTATGACCTTATTCGTACTTATTTCACAAAACTGTTCCATCACAAACCTAAAGTAACTCTTCCTTTTTCGGAAATTTTTTTTAAATCTTCGAAATATTTCCAAAAATTAGAGTAATCAATTGACAGCGACACCCTTGCAATTGCATCTTTTATCCTCGTAGTTGGCACCAGCCAAAAATTGAAACGTGCGGATGATTTGGGCGAGACAGAGCTAAAGAAAGTCACACCCACAATATGTCTTTTGTCTACCTCGCCCCTTACCGCTGGGTCTCAGCACAAACAAAATTCAGAGCGTTCCGACAGCCTTAAGGAGCTGATAGATAAAAAAGCCAAATTTCTTATTCGGATCTAAAACTTGGCCAGGTGTTTGTAAAATTATGTTTTTGAAAAATATATTTGAGGCACGTTGAAGTTTAAACACAATAATATTGGTAACTAAAAATAGATATATTCAAAAAGCAGGTTGTTTCAATGGGACATTGTACTTGCCAGGTGATTAAAAATTTGAGGGTCGGTAAAGCCCCGCTATCATACAGCCAGGTTTATGTTTTTGTATTCGGATATTACTAAAGAGGTATTGCATAAATTTTCACAGTGCCCCAAATACTTACCCAAAAATGTATAACAGCTTTCGCGCTATGTATTCTATATACCTATAGCTTCTTATTGGTAAATACATGTGATATAAATGTAACTATAGACAAATGTGGTTTTGTCCTTTCACGTCATATGCCAAACTCTATCGATATTATTAGTCAGGGGCGGATGTACGTTTGTTAGACCTATTTTTGGACTTATTGAGACTCCATTTTTTGTTAGATTAAAAATCTTTAAATTGAGGTTTAATTTTTTCTTTTTTAAAAACATCAAAATCAGAGCTGAAAATTGGTGATCTGACCAAACAAATAATACTATAAAATAACTGAAAAAAATTTCAAAATTCACCCAGAAAAATGTCAAAATTCACCTAAAAGGTTGTCAAAATTCAGTCAAACGGTTCTCAAAATTTTGCCAAAATTCATCTAGAAAACGACCAAATTCACCAAAAAATTTGTCAAAATTCATCAAAAAAAATTTGTCGGCTAATAATCAAGTGTGTAGGTTTTCATCGGCCAGCGTTGTCCCAAATCTTCTTGATTTCCGGGCTTGTAGGCTGTGGTCCATTGGTATATCTACCTGACGTTTCGTTTTCAAACTCAATGACCTTTAATTTAACGCAGCCTACAACCCTACAAATCCAAGAAAATTGTAATTTTTGCTGTTGAACCAAAAATTGGATATACATATTGTTGTATCATCGTTTTGTGCAATTTTGAATCTTCGAATCACCCTCAAACGACGAGAGTCCTAAATTTAAAAGAATGCCCATGCCAAATTTGTTTAAAATTAATTTACAAATTTGTTAGTAACATTTCAAGTCCAGCTACCCCAATTCAAGGATGTTGTAAAATCTGTGTTTTAATTAATAATTTTAAAAAATCTAAAAGTTTTTTCTTTTGTTTTAGGTAAATGAAAAATTTCCTTAGCTTACGAATTTTGGTAAGTAATTTTGCATGAACTTTGTAAGTTGTAAAGGTTGCGCTTTAGCAGTTCTACTAAATACAGAATTGATGTTAGCTTTTAAGTTACGGTTCGAGCTAACTAAAAGTTTCGTGGATGGGAACCCCCGGGCAAAGAATCGGCATTTACATAATTTATGAAAGCGCTGGTTGGCGAATGGTGAATTATTTACTGTACAGCTACGTGCGTATAATTTGACGCAGACTTTGAATAAAGAAGATGTAAGTCTTACATCATCTAAAAGTCGCATTACTTAAAAAATATATATTTGTATTTCTGATAACGAGCCTTTTCATTTGATACGTCACATGATGTATTTGAAAAAAATATTTTTTATAATTTTCTAACTCGATCCCATAAATTAACTCCCAAAATCGGAATTCGTTTATTTACACTATATGTTCGTGATTGAGTGATCTAACTCTATATATAAGTATATACCAAATTTCAACTTTTTTCGTACACTAAAATAGGAGAAAATAAGCTGTAACCAACAGACACGAGAGTAATTCTATAAGGGTTCCGTTTTTTCATCGGATGTACGGAACCCGAAAAATATTAATTTGAGACCTATATTGATATCACTTGTGAAATTTATGATTTGTGAATGCAAAAAAAAATTTGATTAAATTTTAATAGTAGGAGCGGTGACCGTAAAATATTGTTCCAATTTTATAGAAGGGATGAAACTTTTACAAAAGATATTAGATACGTATATAATTACTTCAGGCACTTGACTAAACAAGCCTGCGAGAACCTGATCCGATAGCGGAGAAAACCCCATTTCCGGTATTTATTTTGATGTAGTTACTAGTCCCATACAGCTATAGAGCTTTTAAATTTTATAAACTTGTTGATCATTTGAAAATATATGTGATAGCTGTCTGATATAATGATCAAACATAATGGTAGATCAATTTTTAGTAGCCATATGGCATATACACTATTGGCGTCGGTTGAAGAGCGGGACCGAAATTTCTGGACATTTCATAGCCTCATGAACATTTTGGTTTTGTTATTGACATGAAAAAAACTGAGTTATTATTATATTTGATTGATATCCAGCACGATACACTAATGCTTTATTTTATTACATTTGTTCAAGACTTATTTCATTTGAAACTTTTGCAATTTATATTTCATATTGACCAGGTCATTATTCTAGTATGCGTTATGAAATAGAATAAATTTTAGCAAATTGAGTCAGCTAAAATCAGAATATCACTGACCGTTTGGTGATATCAACGGTTTATTTAAAATTACAATCGTATTTTATCTGAAATGAATATTTTGTGAATTCATTGCTTCGACCCAGTTAAAGAAATATACGGTTACTGTTCATTGATCCACCTTAGTTTTGGAAATAATATTCGCTTTCTGATTCTGCTTTGAAAAGAGACTTAAGATAAATACTTTTAACACTAAATTTGACATGGTAACTCAGTGCTAAAAGTATTTAAATCGAATTCGTTCTAGTTAAAATAAAATGATCACTTATAATTTTTATCACAATGCTTAATAAAAGTTATTTCGAAGTGGAAATTGGAAAAAATTGGACCTCACGAAGCTTTTTTAAGATGGGCCGAATCGGACCATTTAGGGATTGAAAATTGTTTTAGGGCCCAAAGCACCGAAAATCTGATAGAAATTGATTCAAAATTGAAGTTTAACCTTTCAGTATCAGTTAAAAGGTGCTCCTAAAATTTTAATAAAATCGGCCAAACAGTTTTAGAAAACACTAGTTTGCATGATAGCGACTTATTTACTAAAGGTTGTATTTAATTCGGTGTAGACGTTAAATTCATAATAATATTGCAATTAAGAAAAAAAACATTATTTTATGGGGTATATTAAGGGGTTAATATTCTCAAAAACTCACTTAAGCTCACATAATAAAAACAGACTGCCTGTATTAGCAACTGCGACCCGAGTTTTTTTATTTATAGTGTTAAATAGTTGATTGTGACTTATAAGTATGCCATTAAGTCTTTCATTTAAAAAGCTACCTCCTTAACTAGTTCACACTGTATAATTTTACCTGAACATATTTTTTTTCAAAATTAAATGGAAATCATCACCGCAGAAGTGGAACACAAACAAACATCAAATACAATACAGGTACCTCGTGACGATGTGCTCCAATATAGGAAAATTGTTTGGCGTTCGTAGGTTTGGGTAGAATAACAATATTGTTTAAATTGGAACGTGTAGGTTTTTTTTTTTTTTTTTGTTTTTTACGCATCAAAAAACACATCACACTCAAAAGCTGACGTTGAACATTTATTATAATATGAAGATACTGGTGTCAGTAGGTACGTCAATTTGATACAAAACGCCATTTCCTGAAAGTAGGTGATAAATGGAAATCCATAGGACAAAAAAAATTGAATTTTGCATTACTAAAATTTTGTTATGGTATGGTAATTCTTTTTATGAGTGTATTTGTCATTGCAGTATATGAACATATACACTATTGGCGTTGGTCATTGCTTCTTACGTAATAATAATAATAATAAAAACTCGGGTCGCAGTGCCAAAACTCTGCCGATAATATTGCTAATACAGCCAGTGTGGCGTTATTATGTGAATTTATGTCTGTTTTGAGCAAAAAAAAAAATTTAACCCTTTAATGCACTGCTTAAAATAATATTTTTTCTTTATTTCAATATTTCGCCTCGGTTTTATCAATTCATCGTATGCACTAAACTATATACAGCCTTCAGAAAGTATATATAGTTTTCTATCCGCAACCAATGTTTTCATAAAATTTATAAACATGGCCTTATCAAGCCGACTTTATTAAAATTTTAGGAGCACCTTTAAATTGATACTAAAGAATTACATTTGAATTGAACTCCCAGAAATTTTTCAGTGTTTTTGGGCCCCAAGACAATTTTCAACTTCTAAATACACTCTTTAAAATGATGAGACTAGACTAATTTTAAATAGGCTTCGTGCGTGATGATGAATTCCAACGGTGTACCTAAAAAATTGTTGAAATTTTTTTTGCACCAATTGGAACTTGAAAAAAATTGTTTCTGAAAAATTTTTCTTCAAACATTTTTTCCAATAGTGGTATTATTCAGGTCCATATAAATTATAAATTAAATAATCAGTTTGATCAGACCAAAAAAGTTTTTTTAATGTTGATTAAACTTTCATAATGTTACAACGTTTCATCGGCCATCCCGACTTTTATAGATTACCTGATGAAGTCGGGATGGCTGATGAAACGTTGTAACATTATGAAAAAAAATGTTTTTGGTCTGATCAAACTGATTATTTAATTTGTTTTTTGCAATGTTTTTTTTTGTCCAAAAAATGTCAGTTTTTAGAAAGATATTTTAAATAAAATTAACTATTATAGACCACGCGTTGGATTTTTCTCTTCTTCTAAAGATGGCGTTAGTTCAGGAATGATTGGGAACATCTGATTTAGACCCTTTGGATAAGGAACTCTAAAAGTGAAACTGAAGCATTGTTGGGTAGATTTCTGTGCTATCGCTAATCTTTATTCAATTCTAAGAAACTGCAGATAGAGATCGATAAGACTGATAATGTCGAAGTGACTATATAATTTGGCTAAGTAGATAGTAATAACGTGTCGATAGATGATGGACGATATCACATTAAGTGCGATCCCGTTAAGTAGATAGATAACCCATACACAGAGATGCAACCCGTCAGGATGCCCACATGATCACGTATCATAGTTCAATAGAGATGGACACTACCAAACTTTACCGCTAGAGGCGCCAGCTATATAACGACCTCAGTCTGTGAATAGTTCATAAGCTAAAATCATTAAGGTGACTGAAACCTCAGATTGCATTCAGGCACAAAATCCAACCAAAAAATAAAATCGAAATTAAAAAAAAAGTTGCAAAAAATACAAATGTTGAAAAAAATTCGAAAATTGATTTTTTTTAATTTTTAATTTTTTTTTTAAATTTTGATTTTTTTTTGCAATATTCCGAAATAAAAAAAAATATTATTATGGTCCCCATTAGAATAAACCCGGCACTATTTGTGAATCTTGAATATAGAAACGGTTTTTGATGAAACAGTACACGTTGCCTGTGTTCCGTTTCACTTCGGCCACACTATGTTTGTTTGTTTGTGTGTGTGAGGGGACGGATAGGATGGGGATATAATGTCTGCACAGTGTTTACGCTCAGATTAATAGCATTAAATCGATTTTGCATCCGTACATGTAAAATCGTTACGTGCCACGACTCGGTACCCAGCAACTATTTACCGGCGTCACAGAGCACTGTTGCAATATGACAGTCGCCACCGCTAATTCTAATATGACATGTTTTATTTATGTCGTTCATTTGTTCCATTGCTCCAGTGCAGTTGTTCTTCTCGATTCTGCGTGCACATTTTGCACCGACGCTTATGTCACCAAAAGACCCAGTTTATCACGTAAGGTCCGTATATTCTGTATTATGTAAAATTCTAACTGATATTATAAATGCGAATGTGAATTTTTTTGTTACGCTTTCACGCCTAAACCCCTGGACAGATATCGATAAAATTTGACAAGGAGATAGATTGCATCCTAAAGAGGGACATAGGTTACCTTTTGTATCAAAATAAAATCTTAAAGGGGGTGAAATAGGGGATGAATGTCACTGGCAGGTCATCACGATACCTTCCGAAACTATTAGACCTGCAGACTTCAAAATTTGGCAGACATGTTTCTTTTGTTGAGTAGAAATACTAAAATAGTCTTCTAAGGTGTGGAAAGGGGGGAACTACAGGGGTGTCAATGATTAACACACTGTAATTTTTAAAATACAGTTTCTATGGACTGAAAATGTAGCTGGTAGGTCTTGCTGAAGATTCCACGACTGTTGTTGTTGCCGTGTATCATTACAATTGAGGGCACCCCTGATTTAGATTAATAGGTAATTATAACAAAAGAATAAAAACACTTGAAAATTCTACAAAAAATATTTCTTAATTATTTCTCAACGATTGCTTCAGACAATAAGTCCATCCTCAGGAATACAAAACATAACATAACATAATATGTTTCATATTCCTGAAGATGGACTTATACTGTCCAAAACGATCATCGAGAAATAATTTAATAATAGTTTTTGTAGAATTTTCAAGTGTTTTTATTTATTTGTTATTATTAATCATGTTCTACCAAGTGCCGAGTGAAAAATTAATGCAATTTATAATAGGTAATTTACTAATCCGGGCTAGTAGTACCTATAAAATAAACGTATAGTGAATACAAAACGTGATTCCTAGTGGTAACTAATGACATAATCGTGATTATAAATCGAATGAAGCATTTTTACACGTCACAGTACCTATATGTGTATATATTTGTCATGGATTTACTACCGTTATATCAAAAAGCATTGGTTTACGCACGTATCACGTATTGCTGTGCTGTGGACATTAAAATAATGACATTAATAATTCAATTTTATACTCGCGGTTCGTTGCTGTATCGATAGCCACTATCTGAATATACCACTGATCTTTATTTATACAGATTGCAGACAGTTTATGTACAATGATCCTCATAAAATCGACGTAGCACACAGGGCAAGACTTGCTGAAAAAGAGGGAAACTTGGTTGACAACTTTTTTGAGAAATTTCATTTTTAATACGCTACGTCAGTTTTTATACGTGCAGGAACAATTTAATGTCGTATTTAGAACATTAGATTGTACTCACACAAAAACAAATAATTGATCTTTTCAAGCTGAATTTTGATCAAAATGCGGAGAAATATGTTTCGAAGTGGAAGTTGTACAAAAAACAAATATTGTTTTAACCAAACAACTATTTTTCGAGCAAAATCGATTTAAAATTCAACAGTACTTTTCTTATAGAGAAATATATGTGGTCACAATCTAATGACATTGTCAAATAGATTTTTTGACAATGCTTTCTGCGATCAAACATTGCTATGGATTTGGTATTGTGCGACCAGTTTTGTTTTACTTTACAGCACTAGTGGTGTTACTTTACATGTGTGTAAATTACAAAATAATATTTAACTATAAAGACATTTTTATTAGTAGACAACACAGAATGTAAGGCTGATAACAGTCATGAAAAAAACCCCACTTACATGAGCTCGCGGAGGAAGTGAAACTTGTTTAGAAGTTATATGAACTCGTTTCATTGATGCGTTATCCATTTTTCATTACCAAAGTTACTCAATTATTTTGTATTTCCCCGCCGTTGAATCATTTCCCCTTTAACGTTACCAAAAAATTTTCAGACACATCGGTAAGAAAGTTCACGACGGAAGTGAAACTTCTTTAGAATTATCTACTCGTTTCATTTAGGTATGCGTTACCTATTTTGCGTTACCAAAAATTGGCCTATATTTCCACGCCGTTGAATCATTTCCTCTTTAACGTTACCTAAAATTACAAACAGACACGTCACTGAAGAAATTTCCAAGGAGGACATTTCTGCGCGTTAATAGGCATCTAGAGATGTAATTATGCTAGAAAATGAAGGGTAAAGTTTTTGTGTGATAAATAATGAATGTGGAGGTTTTAATTTGAAAATACTTTTTACGTATTCAGTGCTTGAGTCAGAATAAATTCCTTTGTTTTATTGAAATTCAAAACGCGTCTCTAATAATACAGAAGTAGGAAGTCAAGTCATTGAACTTATCAACCACGTATTGTTGGTGTGTACGTGTTAAATACTAGGTGGGTGATATCCAAGGTCATTCGATACACAGGTCACCTCGTTAATGAATGACGTCAGCTGGAAGACTTCAATATTTTCTATCAACAATGCAGTATCGAATTGACAGTCTACCGGATGACGCCATCCCTCCAATAGTGTTCAACGGAACGAGGTCATTTCTGTATCTAATGACCTTGGATGATATCAACATTGTCGTGTGATCAGTTGCATTATTCTGTGCCCGCGATGGAACTAATTATAATTATTCCTAGAAAATATAACCTGTTCCAAAAGTATCTGTTATCAAAATTATGTTTTAAGATAATAACAGTTATAATCCTGAACATAAAAATTGCAATCTGGCAGCTGAGACTAGGGATGGATGCGGTCAAAGATGTCAAACTAGATGTGTCACTTAAAATATTTCCCCATGTCTGAAATTTTCTGAGCGATAAATTCAGATGTCTGAGCACAAAAACTCAAGTCTGGCGGTCCGTGTTTGAGGCAAAAATTTGTGTGGCAGGCCGACGAACGTGTTATGAAACGAAAAATGTGTAAAGATAAATGTCAAATTTGTCTACCAAAACCATGATAACGTTTTTGAGGTTGCTAGATCAAAAAAGTGAATTGCTTAAAATAAAAAAAATATGGATTTCGACATAATATTCAACTCTTTGCCAGACGAGGGTTGTTCTGGATACGCAATGCCAGACTTGAGTTTTTGTACTCAAGGACACCTAAACTATTTGCTCTGAAAATTTCAAACATGGGGATATATATTAAGTGACACCTCCAGTTTGACATCTTTGATCGCGTCTACTCACGAATGGTCCCTGGTATCAGCTGCCAGCCTGCGGTTTTTGTGTTTAGGATAATGCCCTTAATGAACTCACAAAAACTCAAGTTTGAGGAAATACTATGAGTAAAATCGTCACTAACTTACCTATTACTTTATAATATAACCTGTTACTAAACAGTGGGCAATACATTTGGATGTTATCAAAATAATTTCCACATTTCGAATAATCAGATAGACCATTAAAAGTTTTATTTCGATCGTGGGTGATGCGACACGTGCCTTTTTAGTGTATTTGCCATAGGCAACATACACTATTGGCGTTGGTCGGATGTGGGACCTAGGGGTCGGACCAAAATTTCTCGACGTTTCATAACCTTCTAAACACTTTGGCACCATTTTTAAAAATGTTTATATATATATGTATAGGTATATATATATATATATATATATGTGTGTGTGCGCTATAACTTTCGAAAGAGTTAATTGATTTTTACGAAATTTTGCCCACATGTTGGAATCCACCACCGCAAGAACCCTATTTAAAATGGGCTCAATCGGACCATTTTAAGGGTAGTTTTTGGGGGTTGAAAAAAGTTTTTGGGCCCAAAAATGCCTAAAAAATTCTCAGAATCGTTTCAAAATTGAAATTTAACCCTTTAATAGCAATTAAAAAGTGCTCCTAAAATTTTAACAAAATCGGCCCGACAGAACCGGATTTACAAATTTTATGAAAACACTAGTGAATTATTTGCTGAAAGGTGTATATAATTTAGTTTAGAGGTTCGATTGATAATAATATTGCAACTGAGAAAAAAATGTTCTTTTAAGGGGTGTATTAAGGAGTCAAATTTATTATTTTGCCCAAAAAACCAACTTAAGTTCGCATAATAAAGCCACACTGCCTATATTAGTAAATACACTATATTGTCGGCAGGGTTTTGGCACGGCGACCCGGGTTTTTTTAAATGTAGGCGCTCTCAGTGATAAAATATTAGTTATTTTTTATATATATATTTATGTACTTGTCAGGAACGATAATAAAATTTATATTGGTGTTTGCGTTTCTATCGTTTGTACTATCGAAAAATTGTTTTGAAAAAAATAATATTTTCAACGAAAACATGTGATGTGATTTTGTTTTCCATACATAGACATTACGACATATGTTCTCGTGTCTGCCTCTGTCTTCGTCGGTATATCAAAAAAACAGGGCAAGCGAGTGTAACATATCCCCAATTCCCCTGCATATTTGAAATGTTTTATGGATACACGAACAAGAGTTTCAACACATCAGCATTGCCAAATCGCTTCTTCTTGAAAAAAAAACATCGAGCGATGAGTGCTGTAAATCAAAAATAGAGCAGCTAATATTATTTTTGTCCTGTACCTCGGTTAATCTGAGATTCTATCCTAAAACGGCCAGTGCTGTATCCTCTCGAGTATTAGAAGCAAGAAGTAGAGATGGGAAAAACGGGTCTTTTTAGTGATCTGCATCTTTGCATCTGGATCCCGTATGTGAGCCGGCTCACTGAACCGGTTCAAAAAGAGCCGAGTTCTGAATTTGTTACTGCAGTCTGCTACTGAGTTACCTAGTTCAGTCAATCATATCACGACCTGTATAGAATCAAGAATGCATAGCCAAACATGTGATGCATGAGTCATTTGAGCTGGCAGATGCATCAAAGCAAGAACTGATACGTAAGTGTAAAATGTGCTTCTGTGTGTTAAGTGTTTCACTGAGTTATGCGGATCCGTTGATCCGTCGGCTCAAAAAAAAGTGAGTCGGCTCTCACGGATCTTCTGTCGGAATCGGCTGTTTGAACCGGTTCAGATCTGAGTTCCTCAACTCTAGCAAGAAGGAAGATACAGCCGATGTGAAAAGAGATAGGCTTTTTTATGATTCTTCTCCTCCACGAAAACAAGTGCACAGGATAATTTATTTTTTGGACACTATAGCGCTGATGTTGTTGAATTATTTTAGTCCTTAGATTTGACAGATCACTGTAGTCGTCCAACATTTTCATACAAACGATTCAATAAATAGATATAACAGATTTCGTCACTAAAGAAAAATAGTAAGGTCAAAAATATGTAAATTACCCAAATTAAATAACGCCACATGGGAGTACTTATTGGATTCCGATACTTGGTAACTACTAATCTAGGAGATTTAAGATGTTTTACGAGTCTTCCACGCACAGCAGCATACTCTACGTATTCACTTACGAATTATAGTTTATTTACCAAATCGAATTCATTTTTAACACGCTTTTATTAGCTTCACTTGTATGTTTGTTTGTAACGGAATCTTTGAACGTGAAATTCACCCACTTCAAAACGTCAGATTAAACTGAAACTTTGCACACTTATCAAGGACCGATGACAATACAATAATTTAATAAGTTTGTCCCATTATCCCGACTAGGATAATCCGGATCAAAAAATAAGACTAAAAAATAAATAATAGTTTAAAAAAACTAAAAAAAAAGACTCGAATAGCAAACCGAACTAAAAAGTAAAAAATATTTTTTTATTGTGGGGTGCTTATTACTATTTTCATACTAACTCTACTTTTACAAATAGCTACCAATGAAATATTTATACCAGTTGATATCAAGTACCCCACACTTTTTTACAATAAAAAAATATTTTTTTTTAGTTCGATTTGCTATTAACGTGTTTTTTTATGTTTTTAAAGCTATTATTTATATTACATTGCATTTAAACTCCTCATATCTATATTTCGAAGTTTTCACTTCAATCCAAGCGCGCCATTAGATGTTTCAAATCACACTTCCTCATTGATTGAAGTATACAAAACTCTTGGCTGTTGTACGCTTAGTGCGACACGGCGCGGCAATGTAAGTAAACACATAGATACATAGAGATGGGGGTCCTATCCTATTTTATCCTATGTACATAATACGTGTAATGTGCAATGCGTAATGGAAGCCGTAAAGTGACTGGATACATACACCGCACCTCGCCCCACAGTGGGGAATATAAGCCGAAAATTTTCTCAAAATTATTTTAATTAACACTTAAATGTATTTATAAATCTAAAGAGACTGAGTTTTCCATATGGATATTTATTTATTCCAGTATCAACCCCCCTCCCCCCAATGAGACAGACTTTCCATAAGACCGTGTAAGCCCGGGCCTAGGGCGGCCAGATATTAGGGGCGTCCGCGCCCGCGTAACGAATAAATACATATTACGAGTATATCACAACTCAATAAATAATGAAGCTATGACGGCTAATCAATAATAATAATAATAATGCGTTTAACGTCCGTTTCTCGACTTTATGTCACAACAGACGCCATTCGCACTATTACTATTTTCCATTTACCACTTCCCGTTATTTTCTACATTTTTAAAAACTTCAACTTATGTAATAACAATGGGCGAATGAAGGAATTACAGGAAATTAGGATAAGGTAGATAGTTTTTGAACTAGGAGTTTGATAGGTAATCGGCCATGGCCTCAAATAAGGAACCATCTCGATATTTATCTGGAATTAATTGAGGGAAACCATGGAAAACCTCAATCAAGATGGCCGGTATAGGAATTATCGTTTCTCGGCAGTAGGAAAAAGTCCCAGCCACATCTGCCCCCGCCGGGATTCGAACCTGTACCACCCGAATGCCAGTCTAGTGCTGTCACCACTACTCTACCCAGCTCGGTTTATGACGGCTAATAATATAAACTGCTGAACTACGACGTAAACATTTTCTGGCGGGTGCAAGTTAAATTGAACGCAATGTTGTTTTCGTACTTTACATTTTTACGCTGCAAAATCAGCAAAAAAGGGCGGCTAATACTAAACAGTCTAGGGCGGCCGAGACTGCTAGTTCGCCTCTGGTCTTCCATATGTATTTATTTACTTCAATATCTCCCCCTCAGGGGAAACATTGAAATATAGTTTGCATCCCAATGTTTTCCAGAAACCAGAGCTTATACCAATCGGTTTATGTACAGCTGGCTGACAGATTCTCTAAACACACATAGACGCTGACAACCTCAGCTATTGAGCGTCTATACTCTACAGTCTCTCTCTCTCTCTCTCTGTCTGTCTGTCTGTCTGTCTGAGACAGTTGCAAGCTCAATATAGTTTACACTTCTATTAATTTGAAAATTGGAATAAGTTCAAATATTTTTTTCGAGATTCAAATCGATAATTCTTTTTTTTATAACCTAGAAGTCATTTCCGCCCATTTTTAAGATTCCGTACTTCAAAATGGAAAATACGGAACCCTTATAGGACCACTTTGTTGACCATCTGTCTGTCTGTCAAGATCCTGTTTCTCAGGGACGACTAGAGATATCAAGTTGAAATTAATAATTTAAAAATTACCAATTTTTAATAATGTTGTCCCACTGTGCGCCCGTCTATGTTTCCGTACACATATTATTATAAACGTGACATTGCTGTCTCATTTCACCTGCTCTGTTACACTCTATCATTGTTTTTAAATTGATCATCTCATGAAAATGTTTATAATATTATAATGTAGAATGACTAATCACGCTCAAAGTTTAAATATGTGCCGCTCTCTATTTATACAGTGGAAAATGTCTTTGATCATCAAACTTATCCGATTAATGTTTTTCATTACAATTAGGTTTGGGAATAATTGAATGATTTTGATAATCGAAATGTTGCTATTCTAATGAATTTTATAAATGATTGATTTTTTCAAAATAATTCCTTTAGTTGAATGTATCACAATAATAGGTGTTAGTATTATGCGTCATGCGTGAATGAATGAATGTTTCAACTTTCGAATAAATTTTGCTCTCGGTTTCAATTGGCAGTTTTGAGAGAGTCACCTACATATACAATGCTTTATAGTACAGACTCAGATAAAAATTGTATTCAGTACTGCATAAGTATCTCGAGTGAAAATTCGTTCTGCCTATGCATTCGATATGATTATTATAGCGAATGAGTTTTCGAATATGAGACTTGAGAGAGTCACCTGCATGCAGTGCTTCATAAAACAGAGACAGATAAAAGACTAAGTAATCATATATATTAATACGCTAAGGTTAAGATGTTTGCCTCCCTTTTTCGAAAAAACCTCACAATTACTCCACATAAATTTTGTATCATTTTATAGATAATTACTTGCTCTATGTGTATCAACAATTAAAAAATCTATTATTGCTTTTGTTTTTGCAAAATAATTAATTATAACAATTATACATTTATTCAGTATATGCAGCAATGCTGCCATCTGACGCTTCTAACTTTGAAACAACGTCAACATGATTGACGGTCGGTAAATTTTTTTTGTTTAATTTCTAATCAAAATTCACGTATAAATACTTTTCGTATGGCAGCGCTTCAGCTCAACGTTTTCGATACTTGCGCCTCTATATGACAGTTTTAGAAAAATATTTTCTTGAACCGTCACTGAGCTTCGTAATGTAATACAACAAAAAGAAGAAAGTTATAAAGAGTGTGAGAAATTAGAAACGAATTTTAGTGCGAATAATCGCACAGGTACCGCTAGTATATTAAATACTGTGAAATGAAATCTGAGAGAGACAAGTGCACGCGATGTTTTAAAAGAATAAAGAAAGAGGGTAGTATACTAATTTATTTTTGGAGGTTGTAATGTAAGTCGTAATTCGTATCATTCAAATGATTTTGGATAATCTCTCGAGACATTTTAATAATCGAATAAGTAGGTAGTTCGACAATTTATATCCCATCTCTAGTTTCAATCGATTTTAGTTTTACAGTGAAGATTGTAAATTGTAATGCTATATATTACGACAAGGTATGTTTAATTGCAGTATGCTAGAGCTAAAATAAAAATAAATCATTATTTGTGTGGTTCTCTCATCCCTAATCTAGATACACGTACAGGTTGGGGAGGACCGGAGAGTACGGAGTGTGGGGGTAGATGATTTGATGCGATATGAACTCGCGACCCAAACGTACGTTTATACAATTCTAATACGTTATGAACCCACATATCTGCCGCATATTTCGCAGTAAATATATTGTTGGAAATGTATTTTCAGTAGAAATGTAATACGAACATTTCAGTTTTGAATTACAATGCAACTGGGTGACGTTTCAATTCATATGCAAAAACTTTCGATATAAAATGTCATGATAGTCCAAGAGCTTGAATCGATCGAGCGGTGTAGAGTAGTGGTCAGAGCATTGGACTCGTATTCTGGAGGTCCTGGGTTCGAATCCCGGCGGGGCAGATGTGACTAGTGTGACGAAACTATTTACAATGATTATGTAATTTGGTTTTATTGTAATAATTTATAATGTTCAATAAATGAATTCAGTTCTGTTTAAAACACGAGTCAATTCATTACATAGCGCTGCGGCAAAAAACAAAATGGTTGACATTGTTAGAGGTATTCCGCCTATTCATTTAGGGGATAATATAAGCGATGATTGGAAATTTTGGAAGCAAAGATTTATAAATTATTTAAAGGCTTCAGAAATTGACAATAAATCAGAAAGCATACAGTGTGCACAATTGTTACAACTGATTGGTGAAGACGGATTTAGAATCTACAATACGTTCACGATTAGAGATGACGAGAAAGACAAAATTGATATATTACTTAACAAATTTGAAACACATTTTGCGCCGCAAAAACGCGTGTCATACGAAAGATTCAAACTGTTTACAAGGAAACAACAAGATGGCGAGACTATTGAACAGTTTATCACAGATGTGAAATGTAAAGCATTAGATTGTGACCTTGGAGATTTGAAAGAAAGTCTCATAATTACAGTCATTACATGTGGTGTGAGTAGTACAAAGCTAAGAGAAAGGTTTCTGAAAAAAGAATAATTAAGCTTAATGGAAGCTGAGCGAATATGCAGATCTATGGAACAATCTATAAGTGAATCTGAGAACTTAGAGGCAACATTAACAGAGAAGACAGAAGTTTGTGCTCTTCGCTCCTCACAACCATCAAGAGTGACAGGAAGGTCGGGAGACAGAACAGGAAGCAGTCAAAATTTTCAACGAAGTAATAACCAAGAGTACGTGAAAGGATGCTATAAATGCGGAGGTGATCACAAGAAGAGGAAGTGTCCTGCTTATATCGCCACATGCAACAACTGTAAAAAGAGGGGACATTTCAGGAAAGTATGCAGGCCTCAAAACCAACATAATGTTAATAATGATAGTCCTTTCAGACCGAAAAACGATAATCCTGGTATCGGTCATCTTGTTGAGGTATTCCATGGTTTCCCTCAATTAATTCTAGATAAATAATCGAGAATTCTTTATTCGAAGCCATAACCTTATCCTAATTTCCTATGACTCTTTCATTAGCCCATTGCTATTAATTAATAAGTTGAAGTTTAAAAATGTAGAAAAATAACGGGAAATGTGGTAGATTAAAATAGTAGTGGTCCGAATGGAGATAAATAACCGTTAAACGCATTATTATTATTAGACCACCCAGAATTTGAATTACTGCATTGGTTGATCAATAAAAAATAAGTTCATTCGACAAAAATGTGTAAATAAATTGGTAGGTCGATTTCATAATTTATTTATGACTAACCTGTGCCAAAACAACGGAAAATTTAACTATAGGCAAATTGTGATACAAACGTCCATATTCCTGGGAGGCCTAGCTTCTGTCATAATATCGTCGCTGGCGCCCCGAGGCACTGTACTATGCCTACGTTTCGTACTGATATTAACTCGTTTAAACAAATACAATTTACTTTAATAAAATTAACATATTATGTTTATTTTACATAATATAAGCTGTTTAAACTTAGTTTAACGGCAAACAGTCAGAAGGTATGAAAGTCCAGGCCCAGTTAATATAATAGATATATAGACTTTGAATCCTTGGGGGAATTGCTGTATTTTCTATTCAACCAAAGCATTCATTTTTTTCAATATTCAACAAAAAAAAGTCGTAAGGCATAAAATATACCTACATTATATTGTATTAGAAATACATGATGAAATTGTTTTACAAATTTTCCCGAGAGACACGAAATGTTTATAAAGTTTTAGGACTGGCATCGAGTTAGCCCCTACAAGTTAAAATTCAAAAAAAATAATTAAAATTTGCACATTTTCAATGGAGATGAACATTTCCTAACTTTACCGCTAGGAGCGCCAGCTATAGAATGACCTCAGTCTATGAATAGTTCTTAACAGCGTGTGCCATATAAGTTTATTTAAAATAACAAAACATTGACAATACCGATGATTTGGGTTTACCAATTTTTTGATTTTACAGATTTTGTATTTCCAAAGGATCCCAAACTAAAAAATAAGGGGTTGTATGCTATCAGAAGGGACAAAATGTTGGGACAATAGTTTGTGAAGTCCACTTTACTGAAGAAGAATTTGCCACAGAAGAGAAAAAGTATTTGTATTTATTTAAATGATGATTATAACATTAAAACACAGATTTACTTTGAATTATTCCTTATTTGAATGATGCAACTTAGGAAGGAACACATAGATTTGGTTTTTACTAGACTCCATAGTGAAAACCACTTGGGTCGTTATGTACTTGCTGCCATCTACGTTACGCTTTGTGACCATGTCCATTGTTATTTGCACATTTTTTCCACGATTATGAGGGGAAATAGCTTAATATTATAAATAAAACTACTTTTATATTAAAATATCAAGAAAATATTTTGGAAACTCTTGCAAGATAAATTATGTATAATAAAGCATGTTTAACGATTGCTGCTAACTCTTATAACTGTAAATATAATCCGGAAATAAGCCAACTGTAGACTTAAATTGGAAGCAAACTTTACAAAAGTTTTCTTGCGTAAAATGAACGCGACAGATAATCCGTTACAAAGTCACTGATATAGTTAAAGAAGCTAATTGACAAGATAAGTTGGCAATATTAAAAGATGCGACACAAAAATAGTTCACAAATAAATCCCGGCTATGTATCAATATTTTTGTGATTTCTTTTGTTAAGATTATTTTTGTCATCCCTCCATTGTTTTAACGTTATAATGAAATTACGCCATTCGCACCGTTACTATTTTCCATCACCACATTTTTAAACTTCAATTTAATAGTAATGAACTAATGAAGGAATTATGGGAAGTTAGGCAATTGTGTGACCATCGAAAACCTCAATAAGATGACCTGTACAGTAATGCCGTTTCTCGGCGAGAGACAGTAAGAAAGGGGTCCCAGCCGCCGGGGCTCGAACTCAGTACTTACTTACCGAATGCGATTCTGGTGCTGTCACCACTACGCTACATCGCTCGGTACCAATTTAGCAATAATCCCGAACCCGAACTCTCCCCTAAATCTGTTCCTGCTTGTATACAATAAACTGTAATTTGATTCATACATTATTGCCGTGAACTGATAAATTTAAATCTAATTGAATATTTCCGAATGCAACGCAGTGTTTAAGGATCAATAGTTATTATTATTGATAATGCAGGGAACAACCGTCGACAACAGTGCCAACTGTCGGTATAAAAGGAATCTACAATGACGGTTGCAACCCTGTGACGCAGTGACAAGCCATTATGGAATGATAAAAAGGATTTTAAGGAACTAACAATATAATAGAACTACTTGTGCCCGTGTATATGTGTTTTGTACGTTATGTGAACGGGCGCTCGTGTATTGTACGCCTGTAGGATTTGTGTGTAGTAGTTTGTTAATGACATGTGTTTAGTGTGAGCGCAGCCTTAACAATGGTAGTACGTATTCGGTAGGGCATTAATCATTCAGCACAATACGGACTGCACAAAATAGACTTCGTTGTGTGTTCGTATACATTTATACAAAATATGTGTAGGTATTGTACATATTTACAGCAGACTCCCTTTTATCCGCGGACCTTTTTAACCGACTTCAAAAAAAGAGGTTTTCAATTCGCCATGCTAGCCAGCGTATAATACACGCCACGGTTCTAAAAGGTTCTGAAGTTAGATGCAAATGGAGGCTTGCGCAGGTATAGTCGGTTGAAAAACTACAAACTTACCTTATATTATTATTTTTAATTTTTCTTTAATTTAAAGGTCTAATTCCTTGCATAGTCATCCAAAAAATTATTTTTCGTGCTTGTCTATGCAAAATTGTATTAGGCATCTTGATCAATTAACAATCAAATAAATAACTTAACAGTAGCGTACTGGACTATACTAAATAGCAGGAAAGTGACAAGTGACACGACAACCAGCGATAACCAGTCACCGAGGAGCGCACTTCTGTGCCGGTAACTGGGAGGTGGTGGGAGTCTTCCTTTCCCACAAAACAACCGGAACGGCTCTAAAATATGCATTTGCGATGCTGTTTGTGACTAACTTCAGAACCTTTTAGAACCGTGGCGAGTATTATACTACGAATACACAGTGCACACATTTGTTGCATATGTATGTGTGTGTGTGTGTGCATCATATATTTGTCGGATGAGCAATGGCTGACCAATGACACCCTCTTCCAACACTGATTAGTGCTCGCGACAATACCTAAAAGATGTACCTTTGGCAGAGAGAAAACCGTGCTAGCACACATTTGTTTATCGCATTCTTGTCGAATGATAGATGGCTAACCAATGGCGGTGAGGCCATCCTCTTCCGACACTAATTTGAGTTCGCGACAAGAAATAAAAGAAGGAGATGTACCGTTGGCAGAGGGCAGACGGCGTCACGAATTTACAGTTGTGCAAAATTAAAAAAAAAAACTTTCAAAAAAGTCACTAAAAGCTTTAGTGGTCGGCGCCAATTTAATGAAAGCTGTAGTACAATTAAATTTACACAGAACTCAAACGTTTTTCCGTGACTTTTTTTGAAAGAGGTTTCTTTGTTATCAAATTTGTGATCAATTTTCGGATTAACTGTTTCGTTAATTATGACTCTCTTATCCGATACGACTGGATAAAAAAGAGTTTACTGTATAGACACATAAAATATGTATTAGCTATATACAGTGGCGGAGTGTTAGGGGATGCACAGTCGATCATATTCTTCTTAGAAACATATTATGTTCAGATAGCCTTCTGCACTTCAGCGCCGTAAGTCGTGCGTGAAAATGTTGTCCAAACAGAAAACTCAGTAAGGGATAAAGATGCCGGCGTACACTCTTCAAGGGTTCCTTAAATTTTGCACCTTAAGGTGACTGTTTACCAATATGCCTCCTTTGTCACCCGCCTAACTATAACTTACGAACAATTGGGGATATGGGTATGCATGTTAAATGCACTCACGTTTCGGAAATCTTAATTTCTATGGAAATACGTATTTATTTTTTGATGTTAGGGCTTCAAAACAAACAAAAAATATGTACCAATCTTCCCATATGACTTTTAGCGAAGTTGTTACAGTTTATTTGATCTAAATAAACGATTTAAAATCAGCAGTTTTGCACACATATTTTGTACAGAAAATAATTAATTTGATAGTAATTCGTGAGCAAGCCAAATTTGTCAGTATTTTTTACATCAGCTAATTGGGCGCTAAGACCATTCTATCTTCAAAAATATTAAGTATCATTTGACGCATTGTAATAAAGTCCACACACTGCGAGAGTTGTTTTTTTAATGAATTGTACAGAAGCGAGTTGGCATGAATACTTACAAAAAAAATAAAATCGTAACTGAGTTATGAATGTACACTTTTAAAAATTCGTACATATAAAATGCATATAAAGAACATGTGAACCTAAGAATATATGTATTGTTTACGTGTTTTACTTCAACTGCGCGTAAAGATTCCTTTTTTTATACATTTCATTATTTCGCTCCAATTTAACCCTTCGACACTACTGCTTGCAGATTACGTACACATCATTATATGGTACAGCACATATATAGTTTAAATCACACAGTTTTGTAATTCGCGTAACAGTAAAGTTAGCTAAAAGCATTAGATATTTGGTACATACATACGAGTATATTGTATATATGTATATTAACATTTAAATATATCGGATGCTCACAAAGTTGCAAAAACTAGAAGTTTCTGTGTCTAGAATGTAATGAATTATTTTATGAACGTGATGTAACATTATGGAAAAACGAGGATCAGCGAATTTTAACAGTCACCGAGCGGTGTGTAGTCTAGTGGTGAGAGCACTGGATCGCATTCGGGACGTACCGGGTTTAAATCCCGGCGGGGTCAGATGCGGCTGGGACTTTTTTCACTGCCTCTCGTCAAAGACGGTATAATTCTTGTACCGGCTATCTTGTTGAGGTTTTCCATGGTTTCCTTCAATTAATTCCAGATAAGTATCGAGACGGTTCCTTATTCAAGGCCATTGCCGATCACTTGTCAAATTCCTATCCGCAGAAAGTTAACAGTTTTATTCTAATTTCCTATAATCCTACATGTGATCAAAGGTTTTTGTCTGTTTGTTGGATACAAATAAATAAATAACGGTAAATTGAAAATGGTTTTTTGGAACTTCACTTTGTCGAGCGTCTATTATTTAAAAGATCTATCTATACCATGAGTTAGAACCTGGAGACCATGCTACGAAATTGCGTTTTCTAAACAGTACCATTTGTTCCGTGCCGTACCTGGCCGAACCGAATTTAGAACCAGGAAAACTCGAGGTTTAAGACTAGTAATGAATATACCATGCTGTGAACTGGCCCTTACTAGCAAGTACCATTTGTTCCGTGCCGTACCTGGCCGAACCAAATTTAGAACCTGGAAAACTCGAGGTTTAAAACTAGACATGAACATACCATGCTACGAACTTCTGCTTTCTAAACAGTACCATTTGTTCCGTGCCGTACCTGGCCGAACCGAAGACTAGTAATGAATAATACCATGCTACGAACTTGCGCTTACTACAAAGTACTATTTGTTCCGTGCTGTACCTGGCCGAACCGGTCTATTTAATTCGTAGCCTGTTGCTGTGGGCACTTTGTATAATATGCTGTTTGTTCCTGTGTGATGGGTTTGTGGACTGTTTGCAGATAATACATTAACTTCTTACTGCTTAACTCAAATGAGTTGCGTCAACGCAGAGAGGTTGCCAGCTGTGTTTAAGGTCATAGATCTAGCGCGGTTAACAAACAGCTTTTATCGTACATTATCTTGTCTTTATCTTTTCTAGTTATTAATCAGTTGTAAATGCTCACAAATCTAAATAGTGAAATGTGAAACATGTTTTCGACTATAGTATTGCGTTCGTTGTTATTTATCAAATAAGAAATCAGAAGCGACGTCATTCTTGTAGTATACAAACAAGTGCAAATAAGGCTCAATATCATTCACATGAGACTCGTTTCGTGTTAACTCACGTGTATGTGTTATTTGTTTTTATGTGTGGATACTACAAGTGTGACGTCACACTTCAACCATCATGGCGGCCAGAGTTTTCAAGCATGCCAAAAAATTGTGATATTAAATCCTTGTGTTCTTGTAAACACAAACCGATAACTTCTGATCTCTTATTATCGGTGTGTGTTCACAAAAACACGAGGTTGATTTAATATCACAATTTTTTTGATATGTCAGAAAACGCTGTTCGCGATGATAGTTTGAAGTGTGACGTCACACTTGTAATATACACACAAATACCCATAAAACGCACGTGAGTAATCTCAAAATGAGTCTCGTGTGAATGATATCGAGCCTTATTTGCATTCTTGTTTGTATATACCTACTACAAGAGTGACGCCACAGTAGGAAAACATGGCGACTCGTGCTATTTTATTCCTTAAAACGATTACAATTAAGCGAAATAGAAATTCATGTGGACTAATACTACGATATGAACATTTTAAGACAAATTAAAAATAAGATTAAAATAGATTATTAATCCTATTTTATCGAAACTCTTTCATACGATCACAAATATATTATGTACTCGCATGTTACAATATATCAAATATATTCTATTTGTACTGCAGCACTAAAGTCTTCGTATTGCACGTTTTTGTTAGTATTACAGTACGTTTTGTTCAAGGTTACTAGAATACTAGAAGGTTGGGCGTAAGAGGCTCTAAACATCGTCACACATCACCGATGTCCATGGCTAAGTTCGGCGTAACAGGCTATAAACATGGTCACGTCTGTTATTGGTAGAGTCGATTGCTTACGTCACCGATGCCTATGGCTTGGTTTTTCAATTATTGTTATCCTGTTTGGAAAAAGACTCCACCAGCCTACTTCCCCCGCCCTCTCCCGCGTCTCGCCTAAGCACACCTTCAACAATAAGGTTGGACCTAAGAGGCTATAAACATGGTCACGTCTGTGATTGGTTGACTCGATTGCTCACGTCACCGATGCCCATGACTTGACTTTTCAGTTATTGTAATCCCAACTCTTTGGAAAAAGACTCTACAAGCCTACTCACCCGCTCTCACTTTGCGGATCGCCTAGTCATACCTTCAACAATGCTAACGCTCAACCTTGAGTCGATTGCTTATAACACCGATGTCCATAGCTCGCTTTTTCAATTGTTGTTATCCCAACTGTTTGGAAAAAAGACTCCACAAGCCTTCTCCCGCGCTCTCACTTGCGCGTCGCCTAGTCACATCTTCAGCAATGCTAACGCCCAACCTTAGTTTCTAGTAACCTTGGGTTTTGTTTACTTTTTGTCTTGCGACTGACCGACCAGCTGTTTGCTTTGCACTTACTTTGTCGCTAGCCTCACTTCTTAAAGGATAAATATTTTATTTGTTTTTCGTCTCTGGTTCTTTCTGTCACTTTTTTATTTCAGTTCCACGTAATGTATGTTGAATATTGGAAAAAGTCGTAGTGCACCGCGAGAGAAACTATATTTTTTTCAACAAAAGGCTATTTGACGCTTATTTTTAAATTATCTTAAAATGTTCATATCGTAGTACGAGCCCACAGGGATTTTTATTTCGCTTAAGACTGTCGGAACGCTATGAATTTGGTGCCACACTACGAGGCAAAAAAATGCTGTTGCAAGGGTGTCGCTGTCAGCTGATTACTCTAATTTTTGGAAATATTTTGAAGATTTAAAAAACTTTTCCGAAAAAGGAAGAATCACTTTAGGTTTATAACGGAACAATTTTGTGAAATAAATACGAATAAGGGCGTAGTGTGACACTGAAAACGTGTGTTTTTTGGCACAATTAATGCCAACTTTTTTCTAGTAAATTGTACATAAATTACAAAGTAGTTCTAGACCTAGATTTGTCCTTTATCTTCCTTATAGAGAAAGAATTTTTGGAAAAATGTTGACGAATAAGTCTACAATCAGCTATCAGCCGAAGCCCTATTCTTGGCTCAAATTCGGGACGTTCCGACAGCCTTAAATGTAATCGTTTTATAGATTAAAATACTCTAAGTAACAGCGTATTCTATGTCAATTTATTACACGGAAAGTACAAAAAATTTTCTCCTCGAAAGCAATTTTTTCCACAAATAATTTACAATGGTTATCGGAACTGTACAATGGCCTGACATATGGACTGACAGCCATGAATAAAATATTTCATTTTCTATTTACTGAAACAACATATTGGCAGAATGACAACTTATATAATACCGTGTATTAGATATTATGAACATAATATTGTGGTATCGATACAAAAATGCTTAAGGTGCGACTGGTCCCTCGGATTGTAAAATATATTCTCAGGAATTTCGATCTGTGGTCGTAAATTTCATTTTATTGCTATTTTTATTAGCTGTGATTAAGGGGGTAGATGCACTTAGAATTTTTGAAAAATCGATTTTTAAAGTGTGATGTTTCAAGAATGTTCTCTGAAAATTTCAAGTCAATCCGATGAATAGTTTTCGAGATATTCAGTAATTACTGAAGCAACATCGAACCTTCCAGTAATTCCAGTAATTCGAAATCTCGCGACGTGCTGTAATTGCTGTAAAGAAATATATCACAATTTTAATTCAGTTTTAGTTTTGAAATTTTTATGCAGCAACCCAAATTTCGGGAAACTTGATATTTAATCACAGCTAATAAAAGCAGTGATAAATAGTATATTATATCACAAGGGCAGAAAGTGGAAATTACTGCACTGCGCGACATGGTGCCCGAGGCGAAGTCGAGAGCATCATGTCGCGTAGTTCAGGGCTTTCAATCTTCTGCCCGTGTAGTATATATACTACTTTTCTTTATACCCGGTCGAAAGTGCATTTATTATACTTATATTTTTTTAATTATTCGTCCATTTTTTTCTTTGATTAGTTTTAACTTAATATCACTATTTAACTTTTATTCGCCATTATATAAAAGACTAATAATTTTCAAGTGTGTAATTTTGAGGCTATAAATAACAATTGTTAGCTACTACTGGCTAGCAGCAATCTCACGTTTTGGTGTGCACGAGAAAACTCGTTCGCCCCACTGTTATAGGTAGCGTGCGAGCAATTCTGTCTTAAAATCGAAGCCGAAAGTACGTACTTTCGATCGGGTATAAAGAAAAAAAAACCCGGGTCGCAGTGCCAAAACCCTGCCGACAATATAGTGTATTTGCTTATACAGGCAGTGTGGCTTTATTATGCGAACTTAAGTTGCTTTTTAGGCAAAATAAAAAATTTGACTCCTTAATACACCCCTTAAAATAACATTTTTTTTCTTAATTGCAATATTATTATCAATCGAACCTCTATACCAAATTATATGCAACTTTCAGTAAATAATCCACTATCTGCAAACTAGTGTTTTCATAAAATTTGTAAGTCCGGTCCTGTCGGGCCGATTTTATTAAAATTTTAAGGACACTTTTTAATTACTACCGGAGGGTTAAATTTCAATTTTGAAACGATTCGGAGAATTTTTTCGGTATTTTGGGCCCCAAAAACATTTTTCAACCCCTAAAAACTACCCTTAAAATGGCCCGATTGAGCCCATTTTAAATAGGCTTCGTGCGGTGATGGATTCCAACATGTGTGCCAAATTTCGTTAAAATAAATTAACTTCGTCGAAAGTTATAGCCCGCACACATATATACCTATATATATATATATATATATATATATATATATATATATATATATATATATATATATATATATATATATATATAAATATATATATATATATACATATATATATAAACATTTTTAAAAATGGTGGCAAAGTGTTTAGGAGGTTATGAAACGTCGAGAAATTTTGGTCCGACCCCTAGGTCCCGCCATCCGATCGACGCCAATAGTGTATGTTGCCATATGGCAAATACACTAAAAAATGAATTTCGCGACCACAGTTTTACGAGAGCATATTTTACAATCTAAGGATTCATTCACCTTAACTTCAATATAGAAGTAAAATATCAACCCGTCCCTGGTCTTCATCATATTTGGTTATGCAGATCTAGAAGGTTATATTATTGACGTTACACGGAGAAGAGATATAGATGAATTCAGCAGCTCCGACAACAATGCAAAGATCATTTGAATATGAAATGGTTCATAAAATATTATTGTGAAATGATGATAATACGACAGGACAAACCTGGTGCGGAACTGCGGAAGAGACCTGCAGTAGCGAAAACAACGTCGGGGAAAGGAAATATACATAAGTTTAGGCAGCTTATACTATATTTCTCTATCTAGTTTCTGTAGGTACAGGAATACAACTATTTCAGTGTTAACTATTGTTAACTTTAATCATATCATTTACATAAGCTGAATAGAAATACGTCAGTTGATGATAACTTTGCTTTGGCACATAACGTTGCACAAAAGATATAACTATATATAACATAATAATAAATAAATAAAAACCCGGACCGCAGTGCCAAAACCCTGCCGACAATATAGTGTATTTGCTTATACAGGCAGTGTGGCTTTATTATGCGAACTTTAGTTGGTTTCTGGGCAAAATAAAAAATTAGACTCCTTAATACACCCCTTAAATAATTTTTTTTTCTTAATTGCAATACTATTATCAATCGAACCTTTATACTAAATTATATACACCTTTCAGTAAATAATTCATAAGCTGCAAACTAGTTTTTTCATAAAATTTGTAAATCCGGTCCTGTCGGGCCGATTTTATCAAAATTTTAGGGACACTTTTTAATTACTACCAGAGGGTAAAATTTCAATTTTGAAACGATTCGGAGAATTTTTTCGGTATTTTGGGGCCCAAAAACATTTTTCAACCCCTAAAAACTATCCTTAAAATAGCCCGATTAGGCCCATTTTAAATAGGCTTCTTGCGGTGGTGGATTTCAACACGTGAGCCAAATTTCGTTAAAATCAATTAACATCAATTAAAATCAATTAAACATTTTTAAAAATGGTGCCAATGTGTTTAGGAGTTTATGAAACGTCGAGAAATTGTGGTCCGACTCCTAGGTCCCGCCATCCGACCGACGCCAATAGTGTATGTTGCCATATGGCAAATACACTAATAAAAACACAGAAATCGAAATCAAATAAATTGGTTTTTTATACACGTGCAAATAAACTGCTTCCATTTTGAATTTGCTTATAGACGATAAACAGAATTCGACCCTACTGTTGTTTTTCGAAAATTCATAGGTATGGTGGATTTTGAATCGAAATATCGACATATTTAACTACAGAATATTTCTATCCATTTATGTGTCCCAGTTTTATATGTTTTTGAAGTTACGAGAATAAGATGCTGGCACATGGGTTAAAGCCTGAAGCCATTGGTGACGGTTTAAAAAAAAAACTACAGAATATAGTACGCAATTTTGGAACAGTTCGTAGATTTAAAATCGTGACGGTAAGGTGTTGATTGTGTTTACCTAGGAAAAAAAATTGTAATTCAAACATTTTCGTTCTTCCTATAAAAAATGTGAAAATAAATTTCGAGTGAGTAAGAAAGAAACGATAAAAATAAATCCATTTCATCCGTCTATTTTGTGTGAAAAATGTGAAATTTTATTTACAAATCGTTTCACAATGAATGTATCTTTTGAAAAGAAACATTGAAATCTCTATGTGAAGTATTACCGGAGTGTTTTTATACATATTCAAATTTTCATATAACATATTTGCACACACCTCTAAAAGCCCATTCAGACTAGCCGTTCGCGGTTACGATTCACCGATCCGGTTGGGAGCTCGACCAATCAGGGCGTCGTCGTTCCCGATTGCGGTTCGGTTCGAGCGTTTAGGTTCAGCTCTAATTTCAACCGGACCGTTCGCAACCGTAGCCAATGAGAACGCTTGCTGAAGTCACGTGACTAGCCAGCTGTTTTTGTTGACGTTTAACTACACATCAAACGCCAAATCATATTTCGAAATTGCGCATGTGCACCGAGAATAATCGTAGAATCGAATCGGGATAGTGTGAGCAGCTTAGATTAATCGAAAACCGAACCGGACCGGTGAATCGTAACCGAGAACGGCTAGTCTGAATTGGCTTTAACGGTATGTGCTCTATTAACGCTTTGAGCGCCAGAGCTGCGGTACGTTCTTACATATAGGTTAATTTCGCAAGAAATCAATATATATTATTTCTCAAAGGGGTTTTTTGTCGGTAGGAAATATCTCCCTTAATACTGTATCAAAATTAATGTTTGATACGCCATTTTGGAGATTGTTTTTCTCTCTAATGACGAAAAATAAGTTAATATCTTAAAATTAATGTTTTCATTAAAAAAAATGCAGTTTAAAATTTATCCCTCTGGCGGCGATCTGTTTATCGGTAATATGGCAATCTGTTTATTTTGACAGTTGTCGGTAATATTAAGTGACGTAGTGGCGCTAAAGTCTCTGAATAGAATATAAATAAAATTCATTTCCACCCTATTATATTACGTAACTGACCGAACTGGGTATAGAGTAGTGGTGACAGCACTAGACTCGCATTCGGGAGGTCCGGGTTCAAATCCCGGCTGGGACTTTTTCCTACTGCCTCTCGCCGAGAAACGGTAATTCCTATACTGGCCATCTTGATTGAGGTTTTCCATGGTTTCCCTGAATTAATTCCAGATAAATATCGAGATGGTTCCTTATGTGAGGCCATGGCCGATTACCTATCAAACTCCTAGTTCAAAAATTACCTACCTTATCCGAATTTCCTATAATTCCTTCATTCGCCCATTGCTATTACATAAGTTGAAGTTTTAAAAACCCGGGTCGCAGTGCCAAAACCCTGCCGACAATATAGTGTATTTGCTTGTATAGGGCCGTGTGGTTTTAGACTTTTATTATGTGAAATTAAGTTTGTTTTTGGGCAAAATAAAAAATTTAACCCCTTAATACACCCCTTAAGATAACATTTTTTTCTTAATTGTAATATTATTATCAATCTAACGTCTACACCGAATTAAAGACACCCTTCAATAAATAAGTCACTATCTGATGCAAATTAGTGTTTTCAAAAAATGTGTAAGTCCGGTCCTGTTGGGCCGATTTTACTAAAATTTTAGAGGCACTTTTTAATTGCTATTAAAGGGTTAAATTTCAATTTTAAAACGATTCTGAGATTTTTTTCGGTATTTTGGGGCCCAAAAACTTTTTTCAACCCCTAAAATTCACCCTTAAAATGATCCGATTGGGCCCATTTTAAATAGGCTTCGTGCGGTAATGGATTCCAACATGTGTGCCAAATTTCGTCAAAATTAATTAACTTCTTCGAAAGTTATAGCCCGCACACATATATATATATACCTATATATATATATAAATATATATATATATATATATACATATATATATAAACATTTTTAAAAATGGTGCCAAAGTGTTTAGGAGGTTATGAAACGTCGAGAAATTTTGGTCCGACCCCTATGTCCCGCCATCCGACCAACGCCAATAGTGTATGTTGCCATATGGCAAATACACTAAAAATGTAGAAAAATAACGGGAAGTGTGGTAGATGGAAAATAGTAATGGTGCGAATGGCGTCTGTTATGACATAAAGTCGAGAAACGGACGATAAACGCATTATTATTATTATATTACGTAACTGACCACTAACGGTACGAAGTATTCGACGGATCCTCTAGTTGATTCGAATCATAATACTGTTTGTAATCGCTGTGATTCTTTGGTGTCAGGTATAAAGGACTCAATTCGATAAATCTAGTTTTTAAAACGTTAAGAATGCGATTTATAAATAAGTCTAGAAAAAAATGAAATTTATCAATTTTTGGCTTGAGTTCTTTATACGTGACACCAGCCAATGTCTAGCACTGGCGTTCTAACCAGGCCGCTATGTTTCCCGTACACTGATCGATAAAAAAAGTAATTTGTAAACTCATTCGTACTTTCACCAATTCTCGGATTAGAATCCGGGAACTAGGGAGAGAGCGAGAGAGACTGTAGATTATAGACGCTCAACAGCTGAGTATTACAAACTGAAACCGTGGCTATTGTCGAGTTCACGAACTGTAAAAAAATAGTATTTAGGGAAGTATTTTTGTTTCTGCAATATTAAGTGTTTGTATAAATTTTACTTAATGCGTACATAAAAAATTTGGGGTGAGAAAATTTCACATAGAAATAATCTCTATCTAGAGTTCATAATTCATAAGAGTGTTTAAAATGGCATTAAAGTTAAAACTTTGGTAAATCGTTAAAAAGCTGCTGCTTAACAGGGGTCACATTGTACCTATGCTAAGTTCTCTAATACAAATACTAAATGGTTCAAAATCGAAAGAAAATTTCCTGCTTTCGGAACTAAAAAATGTACAAGCAACAATGTTTCAGCGTTTTGAGGATGTATCAACTAATAAATATTATGATTAAATTATACTGCATGCAATTGTCTCTGTTCGATTGCATTTCACAGTACTTATTTAATATATGATTACTTAGTCTTCTATCTGCCTCTGTTTTATGAAGCACTGCATGCAGGTGACTCTTTCAAGTCTCATAATCGAAAATTTATTCGTTATAATAATCATATCGAATGCATAGACAGATAAAATGAATTGTGTTTTCACTCGCATCCTATAACCACTCGAGATGCTTTTATGCATTGCACTAAATACGATTACTTACGTGTTTTATGTGCGTTTGTGCTATGAAGCATTGTACCGGTTCAAAGAGTCGACTCCGTGAGAGCCGACTCACTTTTTTTTGAGCCGACGGATCAACGGATCCGCATAACTCAGTGAAACACTTACGTATCAGTTCTTGCTTTGATGCATCTGTCAGCTCAAATGACTTTTATGCATCACATGTTTGGCTATACATTCTTGATTCTATACAGGTCGTGATATGAATGACTGAACTAGGTAACTCAGTGGCAGACTGCAGTAACATATTCAGAACTCGGCTCTTTTTGAACCGGTTCAGTGAGCCGGCTCACATACGGGATCCAGATGCAGATCCCGTTTTTCCCATCTCTAATTGTATGTAAGTGACTCTCTCACGACTGACAATCGAAACCGGGAGCAAAATTGATTCAAAAATTGAAATATTCATTCATTGGTAAATGGCAGATACTTCTCTACGAAATGTTTCAACTAACGTTGCCAGAGTTTTTTTTCGGGCATACCTTGTGAAAAAAAAGCGGAATTCTTTCGTCGAAAGCGGAACATACTAAATAAAACATAGGTAGTTTTTATATAGGTACTTATCCTTTAACTTGAGTTTCAGATTAAGGTTACATGATAATAGATAGCCAAAATAGCCATAGAAAATGTATTTTAATGAAAATACGTTACTTTACTATACTAATAACAATAACTGTCTAGTTTACCCTGTAGTTAGGCAGTTGCGTAATCCCCGAAAAGAGGGACTGAGTCTGTCTTTTAATTTTAGGCTGAAAATTGGAACATCGCACCAAATTCGGGACTTCTGGCAACGCTTATTCCAACCATTTAAATAGTTTTCTATATGTGTTCGTGACTCGAGTTTTAAAAGGAAGCGGTTTCGATGTACGGATTATGAACCAGCCCGTACGTAATTATATGCATGTAGATGAAACGACTGCAATATAAGGCGCATTAGGCATAATCACGTTCGCGCAATAAAAATCTAATAAAAAGTCACGTGCCGTTGTCCAGCAACTGCTTCTGGTCCTTGGGTAGGTGTTTGTGTGGGAGCTGTGAAACTCCACACGGCATAATATAATATAAATGCTGGGGCTTGCTCGTTGGCAACACCGCGACTACATAATATTATTTTCCATGTATATGTTACAGACATAGTTTTTACAAGGTAGTAACTACATTGGTTTCGTATTTTTTCCGATCCGATGTCGGACGACATTGGAAGAAATGTAGACCTCAAGATTATAAATGTAGATGCCTATATTGGAAAGACAAGCCCGAGTTATTTTCTAAGGCTGCACCTACATTGGACCCGTATTTCTTCCGATTCGATGTCGGACGACATCAGAAGAAATGCAGACCCCAAGATTATAGGTAGATGCCTATATTGGAAAGGGAAGCCTGAGTTATTTTCCAAGACTGCACCTACATTGGATCCGTATTTCTCCTGATCCGATGTCGGTCGACATCAGGAGATTATAATCGATGTATATTTGAAAGGCTGGCCCGAGTTATTTTCTAAGGCTGCACCTACATTGGATCCGTATTTCTCCCGATTCGATGTCGGACGACATTGGAAGAAAACCAAACGCCAAGATTATACTGTAGGTGTCTACATTGGAAAAGAAATCGGACTTCCCTTTCCAATATAGACACCTATATTGTAATATTGATGTTTACTGTTCGTCCGATGTCGTCCTACATCAGATTGGGAGAAATACGAATCTCATGTAGGTGTAGCCTAATGCTGTCCCTACATTGAACCCGTATTTCTCTCGATCCGATGATGAAGAAAGGCAAACGCCTAGATTATAATGTAAGTGCCTACATTGGAAAGGAAAGCAGGCTTTTCTTTCCAATATAGACACCTATATCGTAATCTTGGTATTTCTTTTTTACCGATGTCGTCCGAAGTCGGCCGACATCAGATCGGATCTTATGTAGATGTGATCTCTAATGCTGCACCTACATTGAATCCGTATTTCTCCCGATCCGATTAAACAAAATGTATAGATCTGAACATCGTTGCGCTCTATCGTAAAATTTGAGGTCCGTCATTTTAAGTAACTCCACGAAATGAGTCATCCTCACGGAACTCTGAAAGCAATTTTCGTCTCCTAATTTTAGTGAGATAGATCTTTACAACAAATCCCATTTTCCCTATCCATCAAAAATATTCCTAAAGCTAGAGAAGCATTTTCTAATAGGACATCATTTCAGAAACATCCATCCTGTTGCATAAACCGGGATTATGCATGCATTATGTAATATCTATCCAGGGTTGTTGTTTGCAGCGGGGAGTGGGGACTACGGCTGACAGGGAGCTTCGGTCTTAATTACTGCAATAAAATGTTAATCTGTTCGTATGAGTAAGCACAAGTCATTTGTCACTGAGAATTTATATCACTTCGCCCCATGCATTACAACAAACCAACCCCGGACTTAAACTTTCATCCCCTTCTTAAAGCAGTGTCGCCTCATCATCGTGACCCCATAGAACACACGATTGGGAATTAAAATTGGGTTTTGGATCTGTCGATTACTGAATTGATAGTTTCTCCGTTGTGTAGAAAATCAGGGCAGCTGTCGCATACTTATATGAACAAATAATTATTGAAGTTATTAGCCTACTACCGTATTAATAGTAATTACATTCGCATTTTGATGTAATAAAAAATATACGAAATGATAAATTATCATTTCTTATTCAAATATTATACCCTTTAAATCAAAATTTATTTTTTTAATATTTCAGAAAATAATTAAACATTAGACAATATAATGTGTCTGACAGAGACAGATATAGTTTAAGCATGGCTGATAAGTAATTTGACAGTTATTTTGACACTTTTTTAGTAATATTTCCTCAAAGCTACACGTGAAAGTGTTTTCGTTACAATTTTTACGCTATCTAAAAGAGTTCAAAATTTTGTCTGGAGCTAAGAAATAGCTGTTTTTTTTTGTCTTCAAAATATTTCCGAAACAAAAAAGTTCAGAAAAATATTTGTTTTTCGTGGGAAAATGCATAGAATAACAAACTATTATGAACAGTAAACCATTATAGTATAAAAAACAATGTTATAGCAGATATTTCTTCATATTTACATGTTAAACATCTTACCGAAAAAAAAAAAAAAAAAAGTTCCAGTCCGCTCATCTGTTGGGCCTCTATCGTCTTCACAGACAAACTTTTTTCAAAATTATCTTCTTTGGATTCGAAAGACCTCCAAACAAATAAAAATTGTAAAATTTTGAAAAGTGAATTTTGACCTGAATTAGTCTATTCCCCACTTGCGGAGTTTGGATGGTAATAATTATGCGTATGCCTTGCTATATTATATGTTGTGCTCTATATTTATTTGTTTCTGTATTCTTGTATGACTAACGATGAACATCAAGGTACTAAAATCAACATAAAGTCACGTTAGTAATCTACTTAGTGGTTTTAGTAATCCCTTTCGAAGAGCAACTTCGACATGGTATTTTATGCATGCCACTTAAAACAAGACACTGAGCTGTGATCCGATTACTTTACTAAGAAGTTCGTCTCTTGATAATGTGATATCAGTCAAATTACGTAAATAAACATAATAATAATAATGCGTTTAATGTTCGTGTGTCGACATTGTGTCATAACAGAGGCCTTTCGCACCATTACTATTTTTTCATCTCTACTTTCCGTTACTTCCTACGTTCTTTAAAACTTCAACCTAATAGCAATGGGCGAATAAAGGATTCGTAGGAAATTAGGTAGACAACTATGAGAGCATTGGAGTGTAATAGGCAATGGCCTCTAATAAGAAACCATCTTGATATTTATCTAGAAATAATTGAGAGAAATCATAGAAAACATCAACAAAATGGCCGCGACGGGAATTACCGTTTCTCGGTGACAGGCAGTCGGCCATGGTCTCGAATAATGGAACCATCTCGATATTAAATTATCTGGAGTTAATTAAGGGAAACCGCGGAGAACTTCAACAAGATGGCCGGTACAGGAATTACCGTTTCTCGGCGAGAGGCAGTAGAAAAAAGTCGTAGCCACATCTACCTCCGCTGGGATTCGAGCCCAGTATCTTCCAAATGCGAATCTAATGCTCTCAGCACTACTCTGTACCGCTCGGTCTAAATAAATATAATAATAATAGTGCATTTAACGTTCGTTTGTCGACATTGTGTCATAACAGACGCCGTTCGAAGTTGGAAGATATATGTCAAATTAACTGAATTTTAAACTTTATTTAAATGCTAATATTATTCCCAAACGACCTGGATTCGATGTTGTTATCAGCATTCATTTAAGATACTGATACTCTAATAGTGCTAGTCTCTAAAGTAATTACAGCCCTCTAAACTGACATTTTCGGAATCGTGGCGCAGTAGAACACAAGTAAATCACAAACAGCTTTCCCCAAATTTAAATAAATAGATACAATTTACAAACTATTCTAGACTCCCTTACTAAAGAGAGTTCAGTTCATATAGAGGAAGAGAAAGAGAGAGAGAGAGAGAGAAGCGGAGGAATTATCGCTCTCTTTCTCTCACCACTCTCGTTATAAATAAATTGAACTCTATCTAATTGTAAGTCAGGTTCTTCTTATCGACTGAAAAGTAACCCTTTTCGAAATGTATTAAATGAAAATATTTTTGTTTGTTTCTTTGGCTACAAATTAATGTTTTCCATAATAATATCGTCTAAGAGAGGAAATGAAAAAAATATAGGGTTTTACAAAATACCGACCACTGGCTTTTAGACTATACAGTCAAAGCCCTCTAAGTGCACAGCTCGGAACCGAGCCCATCCTTTAAGTGCACACTTCCCCTACGATCTTTTTCATCCCCACTCTTCTAACTCCTATAGCTATCTTTATTCAATCAGATGCTATAAACAGTATCTCTAAAACTCTATGAATATGATGGAAATGGAAAGTTTGAAAATAGCGCGCTTACGGTCGCACGTGATTGGTCGCAGATTATTCGAAGTGGGGGCTGGGGAACGTGCACTTAGAGGGCGAGTTCGTGTGCAGTAAGAGAGCGTGTGCATTTAGAGAGCGTGCACTTAGAGGGCTTTGACTGTAAGATTGCTGTCAACCCAGACTTTGTGACTATGCATTATGTGCAAACCCCAGCGGCTAGCATAAAAGCAAGCAAGTAGCGACAACCCTAGCAACCAATGATGATGACATTTTGAACGACGAATAAGAACACAAACAGATAAAAAAAAGAAATGTTCTAAGAAATATTGAATAGATTTTAACGAGATCACTATTCTTTTATTTGTCGTTGACGGCTTCGAAAGAGTGAGTTTTTGGATTTATGCAGACGATGATGTCTCCGTCACTGACAGCCGCAACTCGGCGATATATATATAGAGGATATAGACAGTCACGAAGATGCCAGTCGTCTACTACAGACTTCCCGTCCATCTCGTTCCATTTTGTAGACATGGAGCTTCCCCATCATCCCCTGAGGCCAGGAGGCTACATTGTTAGCATACACAACAAGTCTATCGATTCTCGATGGTCTATAAGATGCAATTTATCTTCGCTTTAGGACTAAAGACGACAGACCGTAAAGAAAACGATCGCTAATTTCAACCGCATCATTCAACATACATTTTTTACTGTTATTTCCAAGATAAATTTCAATATTAAGATGGAGTTTTTAGCATCAGGTGCTTTTTGCTAGTATGTCAAAAGTCTTTGCCATATCTATATACTAATATTATAAAGAGTTACAGTTTGAAAGTTTGGATGTAGACGGTATCCTCCGAAACTACTTATCCGATTTCAAAAATGTTTTCACCAATATTTAGAATGGATCTTCAGGATGGACATCGGCTAATTACTAATAGTATAAAGAGGTAGAAATGGGAAAAACGGGTCTTTTTAGTGATCTGCATCTTTGCATCTGGATCCCGTATGTGAGCCGGCTCACTGAACCGGTTCAAAAAGAGCCGAGTTCTGAATATGTTACTGCAGTCTGCCACTGAGTTACCTAGTTCAGTCAATCATATCACGACCTGTATAGAATCAAGAATGCATAGCCAAACATGTGATGCATGAGTCATTTGAGCTGACAGATGCATAAAAGCAATAACTGGTACGTAAGTGTAAAATGTGCTTCTGTGTGTTAAGTGTTTCACTGAGTTATGCGGATCTGTTGATCCGTCGGCTCAAAAAAAAGTGAGTCGGCTCTCACGGATCTTCTGTCGGAGTCGGCTCTTTGAACCGGTTCAGATCTGAGTTACCCAACTCTATAAAGAGGTAAAGTTTGTGATTGTGGATGTAACTCCGAAACTACTCATCCGATTTCAAAAAAACTTTCACCAATATTTAGAATGGATCTTCAGATTTGACATAGGTTATATATTATCGCTTAAAAATAAAACCGCTCCTGGACTATATTCTCTTATATATAAAGCATATTTTCAGTTACAAATTATACGGTGTATAAATTATTTATCGTCAACAGTAACTCCCAAAGTTCATAAGTCGAGGCGTCATTGAATAAAAGATACATTAATTTCGTTTATTATGAACTGTGAAAATCAGTTATAAGTGGATTTATCTCGTCTAAAATTGCTTGCCGTAACTTACGGTTTATTGTACAATATTGTGTGTATGTGTGCTTTGGAGATGTTTTTGCTTCAAGTTGTAAGCACCCCATACAATAATTCGTCGTTTAATAAGACAAAAGCTTCACTAGAACATAACAGAGTGTGTAAAGAGTACGTTATGTAATAAGTGAACATCTATGCATATATATTTTATACAGTGTGTCCCACGACTTTATCCAAATACAAAGTACACTTCATTTTCTCACCACGTTTTTATTAACTTCCTTTCTGTATGTCTGTCTGTTCGTTCGGTACAAATTTTGTATATAATTTCCGTTATCCGATTGAGTTGAAATTTTGTCCCCATGACAACACGATATAATATGGTAACCAGCTGATCGGCTCGACTTCGTAGATTACTAGAGTTGGCCGTAAAATTGTTAAAAGGAGTGACTAAGTAAGACGGGAAAGAGGGCGGGGGAAGTAGGCTTCTGACGTCACATGAAACGTTTTTCTCAACTGTCAAACGTTCATTATAATTGACAAATCAAGGTAAGGGTTTCGAATCGATTCAATGAATCATAGACGTGACCACATTTACTCCCGATCTATAAGTACTCTATACTATTAACCTTGAGTCCTATGTACCTAGTTAACCCTCTTAGTTGCTTGTACGTAGACTGCAGAGAAATGACGTCACGCGTAGGTGATCAAATTTTAATTTATTATTTATTTCAAGGACAATATGAAATTAACGTTATTATGTGAGATTTTTAAAATTGAAAACATGTGGATAGGTTATTTTTCAATAATCGATTAAAATTGGGACAATACCTAATCGGTTAAGTCGTGCACGGATAACCGAGCTTCCACTGTGTATGTATTTCAAATTCTGTATGTTGTGTGAGGCGATGTTCTACTTGTACAATTAACTGGCTGCATTCTGCTATTAATCTGCATAAAATTAAACTTTATAAAACAACGGAAACAATTCCAACAAACCAAAACAGTGCCAACGGAATAATCATGCCCTCTACGTTACAATAACAGTAGGGTATGTAACATGTATCTAATGCGTAATTACTAATATTTTCATGAATGCGATAATATATTAAAAACGAATGTTAGTGAGTTTTTTAACATCATCAGCGTCTATCGTATTTTTAACATTACATTTCACAGATTCCGCCGTGTCTCCACCAACAGGTGCACCTCTTTTTCGCTTCTGCCTGGTCTGTTTTCAGAGCTGCAGTATAATATGTTGGTCTTCCGAGTAGTGTTGCCAGATCCGGTTTTCCAAATATCGCGACTTAAATGGAAAAAAACGGAACTGGCTACAATTCAAAATAAAATTTTTGAAAAAAGTTTAATACTTCAGAAAAAACGAAACCTCGATGAAAAATTAAACATTTCGTATTTTGTTCAACAATTAATTTTTTTTCAAGAAATGAATTCGAGTTTTCGAATTTATTTTTTGGGGCTCTAAATCCGGTACTGTGCACAATGTACAACCTTAGACATTCTGTATATTTATTATCTTATTCAACTTTCATAATATTTCACTGTTACCTCACTCCCCGACTTAACATTTTGTTAAAATTAAAATTGTTTGAAGTTTTCTTAATAATTGTTCGGTCAAATTTTCTTTGTTTATAAAATAACGTTTAATCAAGTTACTTATACTATATTGAACGCGAAAATTGAAAAAAAAGTTTAAAAAGAGTTTTTTCTTAGCAAATATTTAACCTACAGTATTTAAGAAAATCTTATTCAGTGTGTTATATTGTTCTATGAATTGTGTAATGCGTTATGTCATGTAAACTGGCGATTATTAATATTGTGGAGATTGTAAACGGGGATGAAGGGACATTCTGTGTTGAGACAGGATAGAGTTCACATCGAGTGTATTACTGAATTAAAATATGTTTTATTTTTAATAACTGAATTGTTATTTATATATTTTTATTTGTAACATTAATGAAAATTGTTTTCTCATTTTTTTGTTTTTTAGAAGTTAGTACGATTGTTTTGCGTAAGCATTAAGTAGATATTCCAATGAAGTGAAGCGGCAAACCACATAATTATTTTATGTTTCGTACTTTGCTCCGTGCAACTTGTATGTTTAGTTAGAATTGTTTACCTGGGGCATGCAGATTGGATATAAGCATTAGAAGCTCCGGCAGCAGTGATTCCGGAACTATTCTATGGTTGCACATTGAATACAATATCTACAGGATGTCTATCTTTTTATGTTGCACAAGCTCTTCATACGTGATGTCCCTTTTAAGAAACTCCACGTAAAACTGACTTTATTTCAATCAGTATATTTCTGAAGTAAAATTTCTTTAGCGACGCATCTGTTTGAGATTTTCTGTAACGTTAAAGGGGAAATAATTCAACGACGGGGAAATTTAAGAGACATCTTGGTAATGCAATGTTGAAAGGTGAATGATCAACGGCAGGGAAATTTAAGAGAAACCTTGGTAACACAATATTAAAGAGGCAATGATTCAACGGCGAGGAAATGTAACAAAAACCTTGGGAACGCAAAATGAAAAGGGTGAAAAATTCAAGAGAAACCTTGGTAACACAAAATTAAAAAAGGGGGATGAGTCAACGGAAGAGAAATTTAAGAGAAACCTTGGTAACACAATATTAAAGATGGAATGATTCAACGGCGAGGAAATGTAATAAAAACCTTGGCAACGCAAAATAAAAAGGGTGAAAAATTTAAGAGAAACCTTGGGAATACAAAATTAAAGACGGGGGATGAGTCAACGGCAGAGAAATTTAAGAGGAACCTTGGTAAGGCAAAATTAAAGCGGGAGATGATTCAACGGTGGTACAGGAATTCTCTTTCTTTTTTCCTGGGCGAACTGGAGTAGGAAGAAATCCATGTGTCCCCACTGAGATGTAAACCCATCACTTTACGAATGTAAATCTGTTGTGACCACAGTGGTGGTCCAGTAGTTCGCGTGCTAACTTCTTGGCCGGACTATCGTGGGTTCGAATCCTGCCTCTACTCATGGATGTTTTATGATGTCGTTTAGTTTTAAGTGATTATATTATTTGATGTAATTACGACGCAGATGAGCTAAGATGTCGAGCGTCTATAATCTACAATAAATAAAAATGAATCTATTGCTTTTACACCAATAATGGATTAATATTTTCGGATCATCCACGTATATACAATTTACGTTATCCTGCATGCAATAGTCTATTCAACGTACTTCGTGTTGTGTCATTGCCAAATATCTTTACAGATAATTACAAATTCCTAATTAGCTATGTAACTCGTACACTGGCTGTTAATGTTCACTACTTCCTCTTGTCTTGACTAGAGTTTGTTCCTATAAAGTTGAGTGTATATAGTGCTCTACCCTGCCACATCTTAAACTGAATCACTTGAAGTGTAAGACCCAATCTGTGCATACATTTTTAGCGAATCGACCCAAGCATTCGAAGTGTAAAACCCAACCCACGCATTTATTTTGACCTATTGACCGCCCTGTTCATAACAAGCACGGCTGTCAGTTTTGATCCAAGCTGTCGTATATCAGTCGTGAACTTAAAATTGCGGCCGGTGAATTTAAATTCGAATTCATCTATTCCTTGAAATAAATACAAAAAAATGCTTTTCGTTTATTAATAACTAACCGCTACCTGCGTCTTCGCGCACGATTGAAATAAAAAAATGTTTTATAGCCCGCTCGGCAACGACAGCAGTAGTGGAGGCTTCGGTTACACCGTACTATTGACTTGTTTTGTGGCAGCGACAACAGTAATGAAATAAACTAACATAATTTCCTAAGAATATATATTTTTGGGTCACCCTTTCGCGGGCGCCTGCATTACACAACACACTACAAAAGTGGAACTGACTTACAGGAATGCTGGTTTGTCAGAACATTCTGCAACCTCAGCATAAAAATTATAAATTGACAATTACAGAATATCTATTGTTTTGGTTTGGTATATTTTGTTTTTCGTTCTAGAAATTACACTTCAATAATAACAGTATGCAATATATTCAGGAACCGTTGAGCTAGTTGGCAGTTATTTTAGCTTGTTATATGTGACACTCAGCTAATAACTATAGTCACAATAAAACATGATACATACGGAACATTCATCCATAATGTACAACTTCATATATAACCTCTATATAAAGCCGACTCGAATTCTCGACTCCATTTTCAACGTAAGTTATTGTTTCCGGTATATTTGTTGTTGTCTTCTTCAGTCCGTATTATCTACTCGCGATGGAACACTTTCAACTCAAAATAAGTTCTTGAAATATACAGGAATAAATTCGAAGTATCATATCTCCGCGAATTCTAAATGATACATTTTATGTTTTTGAATAGCAATGATGAGAAAAAATAGATAGTTTATGTATCTAGAACGTAAATGCGATTTTTATGTACGACCTGTCGCATTATGTTAAAACGAGAACCAGCGAGTTTCAGTTACACGAGTATACACTACATTTCTTGCAGGTATCTTATAAAAAAGCTGATTTTTACTTCATAATAAGTACCTATATATCTTATTACCTTAAAAAATTGAAAAAAAATTTGAAAAATAAATTCGCTCTGTTTCGTTTCATATTAATTGTAGTTACAGAAACACTCATTCTGAATCGATTACGACCATGCCCAACCCTGTTTAGTTTCGAAGATATAACCTTTTTAAACTATATGAATTTTTATACCTACATCTTTTAAACAGTCATTACTTCTAAACTAAACGAGATACGGATATTAAATTTGTTGAAGGTTTGGTTTTATTTGTTATACGATTTTATTAACATATCTAAGAAATTGTTTGCATCAAGTGTTCGTTAATTGAGTTTAACTAATTAAGTATATTTCTTTGTTGCAGGTAATATATACATTTTCAAACCTACTAAACATTTGGTAAGTTTTAAGTAAATGTAAATTTAATTTATTGTACACTCGTCGTTCTAAACAATCTAAGAAAGTTACAAAGAATGTGCTAGAAATTTTCATCGAACTCATTTGCTAAATTGTTTACTGACCAACCTTTCAACATTATTTATGCTTTCTTCTAAGAAAATTGATATCTTTAATTATTCCCGTTACCATTATTTTAGTCAATAGTTTGAAATGATTTCATTTTCTTACACATAATACTTAATACTCAATTTTATTTATTGTCTGGCGTACAAACAATTCATCCATTATTTTCCCACGTACTATAATTGAATCAAACAAGTAAAACAGTGTAGCTACAACAGTAGTTGGAACTGTTCCCGCTTTTATAAGCATTGATTTATTAGATTACATTCCGAAGGTTTAACTTCCGGAATTAACTAATACTGACTACGCGACATAAATAGTGAAGAATAACAAACATCTCAATTCTTTTATTTTTGTTCTTTTTAACCTATTTCTTAGATAGATAGATCATATATTATATTGTTAAGTAACTTAATATATATACCATCTAATCAAATTTGACCCGGACTGGTCGATTTAAACCGCGCGCGTAAACTCAATCAGTGAAATACTTTTTTTCTAAGTTGGTACAACATTCGTTTAAAATTTGAGCGAGATACGTTAATTATTGTGTGGTTGGTAGCTATTGGTTTACTTTGCTAAAAGTTTGTCTGGCGATTTTTTCTATGGACAAAAAGTAGAACGAGTTTGCTTAAAATTTTGTGTACGCGCGGCAGAAGTTATACTTCTTTGGCGTGATCGTGATAATTGATATTCACATTTTCGTTAAAGATGTGCATTGATAAAATAAAATACTGTTGAATACATAATTTAAAAAACAATACAAGTATTGAGGTTATTTAACTGTCAAAAGTTGTTAACAGCACTATAGCTTTTAAGAAGTTCCGTCTGGTGTCGCTAATATAACCTACTTTGTTGTCTTATAAACTATTTTGACGTTATCAGAAAAAAAATGAGCCGTGGCATCTATGAATACAAAGTAAAACTATCCTGCAGCTTTATCGACGATTTTAATCTTGCTACACATAGAACATGATGTCTCACGTTCGCTGCATGTAGCGTGCGCAACTTCCGCGATATGTTAGTTGAATGCTGCGTTCGCAACTAGGGATTGCAATCCATCGGCATTTTCAATCCAGCTGTATTTGTGCTGGATTAGAGCAAATCCAGCTGGATCCAGCGCGGAACCAGCATTAATCGATTTTTCAAATAAATGTAACTTTTTTAACTTTAGAAACTTTAATAACTCTATCTATATTTACATCAAATACTCGTTTTTTTGGCGTTAGTAAAGTACTCTAATAGTAAGTAATAGTTACGAGCATCCAGAGTTTAATTATTAATTATCACAATACAGTCTTAAATCATCTAAATTGATATTCTAGATATCTGAAATAGTTATTTACCTATTTTACAAACTATGTAGTCTCAGTTTCTCAGTCTCCATACTTTTAGAAACAAAATTGCGTTTCCCGCTTATAAAATGTTTAGATAAGTCTTATTAGAAACAAAACTTTAATATAAATTATATTATATAATTTAAGACTTGACTTGTCTTTGAAAGAATAAAGCCAATCAATTATGTAGGTAACAGTTTTTTTTTTTTACTTTTTTAAAAGTAAGATCTCAAAAAAGAATTGCTATTGTTGGTGTTATCTCCCAGCCTACTTCTTAAAGAACTGCAAATATACCCTTGCGGAAAGGGCTCTCTCTACCTCTACGCTGGTTGGTTTGAGTGTCATCAAATAATCATAGATTAAAGTTAGGTTTTCACCTCTTACTCCCTCACTTTCATAAAGTGCCATTTCTTTCTTCAATATCTTATCATAATCCTTCTCAGACCCAGTTAATTACTTGTTTTTAGCTGATTGCGGATCCGCACCGCTGGATCCAGCAAGGCCAAAAATGTACTGGATCCAGCATTGAAATCCCTATCCGCAACTACCGTAACAGAGAAAATTTTACACTCAATGCGCCAAAAGAAGTATAACTTCAAAAATTGCATTAATTTGGCCTTGAAATGAAACTTTCCCGCACGCATTCGAGAATCGCAGCCCTCTGGTAGTTTCTTCGTGCGTTTCGCGTTTTAGGCATGGCGCGAGAGTAAAGTATAATCTGCAGAAACTGTTGCAGCGCGCCGACTGGAAAGATAACGACTGTGCCAGATCTCGTTTGCTTATAAACCCGCCTACAACTACACACAATACACATACATGTTAAACTATGAATGTCTGTTTCTTCTCTGTGTACATATTCTGATTTCGTTGTGTGTTAATTAATACACAGTGTCAAGTCTTTACGGCTTAGACGTTTCATTATACTGTTAATACTTCCTGACTTTCTGTCATCCTACTCGGCATATACACGCGATCAGGGCCGTAACTAGGCAGGGGCACACTTGCCCAGGGCCCAGATCGAAGGGCTTCTCATAAAAAAAATTCATCTCAATTATTTTCTTTGTTTATTTTGATATACAGAATTGATATAAATATAAAATGAAATTAAAATTACGGGCAGAAACAATTAAAAGAATACTTATTTTGTGTTTATTAATTAAGGCTATTACTAAACTTAAAAAAATGAAAGAACAGGAATAATGTTTTAGTCTTATAATTAAAATTATCATAATACATATATAATTTGCACTGATTTTTCTCACGGCACGTGGTAGAACATGATTAATAATAACAAATAATTAAAAACACTGTAAAATTCTACAAATAATTATTATTTCTCGACGATCGTTTCGGACAATAAGTCCATCCTCAGGAGTACAAAAACTTATATAGTATAAGTTTTTGTACTTCTGAGGATCATGGACTTATTGCCCGAAACGATAATCGAGAAATAATTTAATAATTCTTTGTAGAATTTTCAAGTGTCTTTAATTATTTGTTATTATTATAATATAATAATTTATGAACAAAAAAATGCAAAATAATTTGACAACAAAATTTGCTTTAGTGTAAAAGCGTGGAGTGCTTAACGGTAATAAATTTTACATTTAGTACTAACTAACTGTAAACGTAGAGCTATTATGAAAATTTAAGTAGATAGCACCCCACGCTTTTTACAGTAAAACTAATTCTATTGAAATTATTTTGCATTTTTTAGTTCATAAAAGCGTGTTGTTTTAGTTTTTTTAAATTCAAATTTTATTTTGCAGAGATAGATAATATAAGATATTCACTTGTTTACGATTGTATTATATCGACTGTTTCAACAACGCGCCTTATGTAAATAGTTTATCGTGGGAATAGAATAAGTGTTTGTTAAATAACACAGCCCACTCTACCTGTGTTCTATCTTCTGTCAAATAGTATAAATCTTTTCCTTTCCTATTCTGAGTTAAATCGTTTTTGTAAACGGCTATCAAACTTTTTCCTTACTTTCAAGTGATTTATTTGTTCTTTCAAGTGATTTTCTTTTCACAAAATCTCATACGAAATTTTCTGAACGATAGTCTTTTGTTTTATGTTTAAGATTCTTCGAATAACAAATATAATATATTCTGAACATTCTTTATGTCAGACAAAATGTCAGTCAGCACGATAAACAAAACAAATATGTACTTACAATTTTAAGGTTATGTTTTATAAATTTATTTTTGTTGGTTTATCTATACAGTGGGTTTCACTTATAACAACCTCGGTTATAACGACTTTTTGGTTATAGCGACGTAACACTTAAGTCGCTTGAATTTAAAGTATACTTTTAGAGGAAAATAATTTGGTTATAACGATTTCGGATGTAACGCCGATTTCGGGTATAGCGACTAGTTTTAATGAACTATTTGTAACAAGTTCCTAGAAATTCCATGCAGATATTGCGACCGAGTCTACATACAAATTGAAACAATGTAATGTTTTTAAAAATACACGTGTAAAATGTGTAGTATTATTAGGTAGACATTATAGACGATATATGCGTATTGCGCGGCTGTATTGTCTGCAATAAATATGGTTTTCTTTCTTTCTTGCTTTCTTTCTTTTTTTCTTTCTACCTATGTAGGACTTCCGGATATAGCGATGGAATTATAGTGGTCCCTTCATCGTCGTTATAACCGAAATCCACTGTACTTTTGTAATGTTATAAGACTACATGTAATCAAGTAAGGTATAAGCTAATATGGACTCCATCTAGTAACAAATTAACGAAGTTTAGACGCTTAATGCTTGCTTTTATACACATAGGAATAGTAAAGTGAAAGATCTCAACTTTAATCATTTTCTGTTTCAACTGCAACTTGCATAATATTAATTATTTAAATTTCTTAGTCTGTACCAGCAGTGCGAAAGCTTTTTCAAGCGCGCACCACTTTAAGACTTACTTGTCTTTGCCTACTGTTGTATTTCCAACCACTCGAAAATTCAATTACGTTAATTGATTGCCTGGCAACGGCTGTTGTTTTTAAAAACTTAAAAAAAAATTGAACCACCATCAAAAAGGGCCACTAAAAAGCGTCAAACAATAAACTTTTGCGGTCGCTAACAATTTAATAAAAGTACAAAAAAGGTCACAGTTTTTAATTGACGCTGACCTGAAAACTTTTTAGTGGCCTTTTTCGAAAGAGGTTTAATTTTTTATTTAAGGTTTTTTTACATATGTTTACGATGTAGTAAATTGTACAGCCCTGTCGTTTTTAAAGTTTATGCAATCACTGATAAAGTTATGTAATTTTAAAAAATAAGACATTGTACTGAAAAATGTAAAATTGAATTAGTTATGTTCTGTGTTTCATCAAAAAAAGTATACGATTATTGAGAACATTACAATTTACAGTACAGTAAGGTTATTAGATACAGAGGTGACCTCGTTCCGTTGAATAGTTGTGAGGAAATGACGAAATTCAGTGGACTATTGATATTGCGTGGTTGATAAAAAATATTGAACTGTCTCCCAGCTGACAGGTAACCTGTGACGACTTTGACAGAAAAATAAGAACATTAGATACAATTTGTGCGCCATTAGTTTAAAGTGTTTGTTAACCAACGAGGACTTATAGTGTTTACAATTAATATAAGAAAACGAGTCGTATTTACCCAGCGTCACCCGAGAATGACAACCAAAAGTGCGGTTAATTACGTACCTAGCGTACAGGCACACCTAAGCTACCTGTTTGATGCGAGAGAATGGACCTCAGAAGCAGATAAAATCAAGGTAAGCTAAATACTGCTTAAAACAGTGGTCAAGGGAACTGTAAGCATAGTATAATTGCGAGGAATTATTGCAACAAGTGTGTTCATAATATTATGTAAATTAATTTATTCAAACGGTGTAGGATGCTGTCTGTTGTATAACTACATATATGTTTTATGAATGAAATAATTTTGCAATTTATAATTATTACTATACTACTCTAAAGGTCCACACCCACTGAATCGGATCAACTCGGCTTTTGAAGATCGTTTCTTGGAAAGATCTCGACCTTTTAATTTCGCGGAATTTGAGACGCGAAAAATTGATTTTCTCTCGCTGGTAATGTTGCATCAAAGTCTGTATGACTGTATAGTGTATACGTTTTATGAATGAAATAATTTTACAATTTATAATTATTACTACTACTCTAAAGGTCCACACTGTAAAAACTGAGAAGGCCGATTACACAGATAATCTAGGGTCCAAATAATGCCCTAGATTATTCTGGTAATTTTACACACCATATGGAATGCTACATGTTTTCCTGTAAATTTACATATAGTTGTGTAACCCTCATTACATACAAATATGTAATATTTTAAACAAAAAAAATGTAATTTCCCAAAAAATGTGTAAATTCCCTAACCCATACCCTACAATTTTACATACGTTTATGTAATATTTATGTAAAATAATACATATTTAAATGTAAAATTACACACAAGATTTTTGAATGGGAAAGGAAAATAAAAAAGACGGTACTGCTTAAACAATGTATTTATTTATTAAAAAAACAAAAATGATACTTCTGTTACAAAATATAAGAAATAATTCATCTTTAAAGTTCAATTTCAAAATATGTAATAATAGAAATTAGTTTTATGGGTAATTGGAATAAAAAATCAATTTAAACACTTATTGATTGCAACGTTTCGTCTTTATTAAATTAAGACTTTTTCAAGCTCTGGAAAAAATTTTTTTTTTACAAAAATTAACAATCATAATATAATAAAAATATAAAACCTTATGGATTAAATAATTTACTAAAAAGAAATAATAATTTGACTAACCTCAACATGTTTAAATTATAATAAAACTATGATATAAAAGGCAATTTTGCATTACAAAGATCAAATTGAAAATTGTAGAAAATAATATCTTCTTTTTTTTTATTATTTTATTTATATTATTTTCACAGTCAACTACAATTATAGTATGACAGTTGCTCAGTTTAACGAAAATTAGTTAAACTGAGCAACTGTCATACTATAATTGTAGTTGACTGTGAAAATAATAAAAAAAAAGAAGATATTATTTTCTACAATTTTCAATTTGATCTTTGTAATGCAAAATTGCCTTTTATATCATAGTTTTATTATAATTTAAACATGTTGAGGTCAGTAAATTATTTAATCCATAAGGTTTTATATTTTTATTATATTATGATTGTTAATTTTTGTAAAAAATTTTTTTTTCCAGAGCTTGAAAAAGTCTTAATTTAATAAAGACGAAACGTTGCAATCAATAAGTGTTTAAATTGATTTTTTATTCCAATTACCCATGAAACTAATTTCTATAAGAAATAATAATAACTGGAAGAATGTTTTTTTACCTTTTTTCAAGTCCGCAATAAGTTTTGGAGTTAAATTTAACCTGCAGATGTCGAATTGTTTCCAGCATATTTTAGAATTGTAACCTGCAATAACCATTGGCATGGCCGAAATTTCGACACAAAGTTTAGGTGCACTGGATATGTTTGTCTTGGCGGTACTAAAAAATGATGAAACTGAATATATTCTTGATGTAACCTAAAAAAAAAAAAAAAAAACAAAAATGATACTTCTGTTACAAAAAATAACAAATAATAATAACTGGAAGAATGTTTTTTTACCTTTTTTCAAGTCCGCAATAAGTTTTGGAGTTAAATTTAACCTGCAGATGTCGAATTGTTGCCAGCATATTTTAGAATTGTAACCTGCAATAACCATTGGCATGGCCGAAATATCGACACCCCCCAGTTTAGGTACACTGGATATGTTTGTCTTGGCGGTACTAAAAAATGATGAAACTGAATATATTCTTGATGTAACCTAAAAAAAAAACAAAAATGATACTTCTGTTACAAAATATAACAAATAATAATAACTGGAAGAATGTTTTTTTACCTTTTTACAAGTCGGCAATAATTTTTGGAGTTAAATTTAACCCGGTGTCGAATTGTTGCCAGCATATTTTGGAATTGTAACCCGCAATAACCAATGGCAAGTCCGAAATATTGACAGCCAGTTCAGGTGCATTGGATATGTTTCTATCTTGGCAGTACTAAAAAATGATGAAACTGAATATATTCTTGATGTAACCTAAAAAAACATACATTTTAAATATTTGATAGCATTGATTAAACATACATATAACTTCCCCTTTTAATTTCTGTGGAAATATTGATGTAAATTATATTTTTCACACAGGAAAAACTTTGACTACAGGAATTACATTGAAATGACATTATTAATTATTACCCCAGCTAGCACCTTAAAACAAGTATTAAATAAAAGCAACTTACCTGTTGATAACAATTAATTGATGATCATAATTAGCTTACAACAGTTATAATACATAATTCGCAATAGAAACACTGCTTGGGGATTTACCGTGGATATACCAGTGCGCCTGTGCACGCTTAGAATAGTAGAGGTACGCATGCGTACACTCAAAGGAATGACGACGGCACCTTAGACCATATATAAGGAATGGAGTGAACATTCAATATAGTTCTCAATATTGTTCACGTCCATTATAATTAATAAGTTTTTCTTTATTATTTAACAGGAAATTGGACAATTCAATTTTAATATAGTAAACTAAATTAAAAAATTTGCGATGTTTCGTTAATTCGTTTTAACTTCTTCGGGCAAAACTGAAATGATTAAAAATACAAATTAGTTAAAAATTAGCAAAAAAAAAAAAATTGTAATTATTTCATTAACTATTTTTTTTTTGTTCTTCTGAGATAGAAAAACCTAAAGCAGCCTTTTGTTTTATAGATAGCCGGTTAAATAACCGCTAAATTATCCGGTCAATATGGTTACTATCATAAATGACCGGTAATTTTACATCACTTAAGTTTTACATTTTGTTATGTAATTACACATTGTACTATGTAATTTTTGCAAACTTCAGTGGAATATTGCACAATAAATTACATTAAAACTACATAAGTCTATGTAAGTTTACTTTACTTTATGTATAAACACCGAATTTGTTTAATTTTACACAGAGAGTCCAAGTTTTTATACACATCTCCTTGTAAAAATAAATAATAATGTAAAATTACCTAGAAAATTGAGGGAATTTTACATTAACTTTCAATGTAATTTTACACCCATTTTTTACAGTGCACACCCACTGAATCGGATCGATTAGGCTTTTAAAGATCGTTTCTTAGAAAGATCTCGACCTTTTAATTTCGCGGAATTTGAGACGCGAAAAATTGCTTTTCTCTCGCTGGTAATGTTGCATCAAAGTCTGTAAACTGTATACATTTTATGAATGAAATAATTTTGCAATATATAATTATTACTACTACTCTAAAGGCCCACACCCACTGAATCGGATCTATTCGGCTTGTAAAGATCATTTCTTGGAAAGATCTCGACCTTTTAATTTCGCGGAATTCGAGACGCGAAAAGTTGCTTTTCTCTCGCTGGGAATGTTGCATCAAAGTCACGTATTACTAGTGAGAAAGAAGCCTTAAGATTCACACCCGCTGAATCGGATTGGATCGGCATGGCAGTGTTGCCGTCTGCCGAGTCGTTCCAAGCCGACTAGTGCGTGGAAATTCGTGTAATTTCATGTATCACTAAACTGCCGATCGTGCCAAGCTGATCCAATCCGATTGAGTGGGTGTGAACCTTAAAGCAGAACGCGGACGGAATCGACTTGGCTCAGCTCGGTAAAACAATTATTCCAGGGCGAAGGGAGCCGATTTCTTTTGGTCAGCTATAACTTTTCAAAGGGTTAACCGATTTGAAAAATTTGGACATCGTTTTCTTTAGAATGTTAAGTAAAAATTATGTGAGACCACTCTGAAGGTATTAAAGATTAAAAGATTAAAATAGAATGGGGTGGTCTCTTGGCCCAAATGCACCACATCCTGAAAGGATTTTTTACTCTGTAGGTATACTCTATTAAATAGAAAAACAATCAAAATCGGTTTACAAATGCTGGACATATTGTAACATAAAAAATATTTTTTTAAGTCTGTTAAAAATGACTAGGCCGATTTTAATAAAAACTAAATGGGTTAAGGTAGTTGTCGTGGTTAAGACACACCGTCAGAAAATTCTTAATTTTTGTATATTTATTAAGGGCATGATAATACAATTACCCTGAAAATTTGAGGTCGATCGACCGTATATAATCCGAGATAAATTAAACTAAAAATTGGATAATTAACATTGATAGTATATACGATCTCTGTAGTTCTGAACCAGTTTCTTATTTATAAAAAAAGAACTAACTGTCAGAAACTTTTCAAAAACTGACAGTCTTTCAATGCATTTGTTATGAGTTTAAAAAAAAAAAATAAGAAAAAGTTTTTGACCGTCTAATTATTTATAAATAACTGTTTAAAGTTCAACACTTTATAGAAAAGTATACATACATATGAATACTGTATGGGTTACGTTTCCACGGGTACAGTCTTGGGTACAAATTATGGATCACTTAGCTACAAGTTAGTATACTTTTGTGGCGCGTATAATCTATAACTTTTTGACAATATTGTACCAAGACAACTACCTTAATTCCGTAAACACTTTGAATAAAATGGCGTCAATTTTTTTCAAATCAATCTGTCCGCTAAAAAGTTACGGCTGAACAAACATGAAAAGAGACATGTCGATAACCTTTTTTGAAGTCGGTTAAAAAAGAATTAACCATGATTAATCATATGCAAAGAAAGGAAAGTTTGATACCCTCTAATAAGTCAGTAACCTGAATAAATGTTTACAGTAGACGTCTAAATTTCTTCTTAGTGGTGATTAATCGTAGGTTGCGCAACACAAACTCGCAGTTAATTTATAAATGGCTTAAACATATTTTAACAGGCTCTGATGAATATAGATGTCCCGGATTATGTGTATGTACACAGTATGTATTATGCACAAAAGGGTGTCTTGTTTAGAACCGGTTTCTGTACCAAGAATAGTCCGTAGGTTGAATAACCACATAGCTATAACGATAGAATAGCCCGGGAGCCCATGACTTATTTTTGACGACCAAAACAGAAAACATACTTCAAATGTGAAAAAAACTGTTGAGGTATTGATAACGCATCCCGCCGCGATAGTGTCCAAGATTCAGGGTTAAGTCCCGACGGTGATAGTGTTTAAAAATATTTTTTTCTAATATAGTAATGTAACAATGGTTATTTCTTAACAATAGGCTTTAAATATGAGAGAGATATGTCACTGTTGCGTTATTGCTAACTCATTACGCCGTGATAGTGGAAAGATTCGGAGTTAAGTTTCGACGGTGTCAGTGCTTGAAAATATGGGTATATATTATTTCTCAAAGGTGTTTTTGTCGTAGGAAATATTAATGTTTGATACGCTATTCTGGAAATTATTTTTCTCTCTAATGACGATAACTAAGTTAATTTATAATTAATGTTTTCATAAAAAAATCATTGTTTAAAAATTTTAACAATTTCATTACAGAAAAAATAACATTCAGAAAAAAACAATGTCGTCATCTGGTGGCAATCTGTTTATTTTAACAGTTGTCGGTAATATTAAGTGACGTAGTGGCACTGAAGTCTCTGAATAGAGGTGCGAAGTATTCGCATGGGTCTGCTAGTTCTTTTCTAATATTGCATTGTAACAATGGCTATGTGTGTTAACAATTGTAGCAAACTGTAGCTATACTACTGTCATTAATAGTTTATTGTCATGAAAGGTAACTAATAATGATTGTCTCGGAAGGTAAACGTTCCCACGAGTGGAGCCACAATGATCTTATGTTACATCCTTTACTTGTTATAATTAATATAGACTGAGTATAGATTATTGATCATAACATACGATATAATCAAACAGACTTTTACTGTTAACCACGGATATCTTCGTTATTCCGGTGATATCGGATTACTCGTTACAAGCAAACAAATGGACACAAATATCGAGTGAAGCGAGAAACATCAGAAGATGTTAGTCTCATCATGACCCTTCATCTTACCCACGTCAGGCAGTCGTTGTGGTAACTCAATAAATATAACATTCTTTATCATACTGTTTTGTTGTCTTCAATTTAATTATACAAATTGATAGCTATAGTTTGCTATTATTGTTACGAAAATATTGATTTAAATGAGAGGTTTCTAACCTTTTTTAGACCACCGCCCCCTGTAGAAAAAAAAAGTCTAACGCTTCGTGATCCATAATAGTTAATTTTATATGAAATATCTTTTCAAAAATTGCATTTTTAAAAAAATTGGAAAAACAATTTTTAACAGAAAAGTTTTTGCCAGAAACTTTTCGAAACTGCAACTTCATGTTAATATCTACTAATTCATAAATGGCAATAATAATAATAAAAGTGATAAATTAGTCAATTTTTTTTCTTAAAAATTTTTTTTTGAAACAAATTATTTTTGAAAGTTCCAAATGGTGCAAAATGATGTTAAGGTTCATATGACCTTTCTAGAAATACCAAAAAAAAAATTTGTTTTTCACCAAAATTTTTTGGTATCCCATTTGCTATTGTTCTCATGGCTCCAACGCCCACTGTACTCTTTGAGTGTCGAAGGAATGGACACACGGCAAGAGTTTTGTGGAATATAGGCTTAATGCGGCTGGTTGAGCCGTCACAAACAGTGGTCGTTCAGTGCAATGAATGTCTTGACATGTTGCTTGTTTCTTCATCCCGTCTACTACTATGTAAGTGTAATCCCACCAAAAACGTAAGTGTGAAAAAAGAACCAAGTTCGATAAAGTAGGTTTTCCCGTTTTGCCGAAATAATGAAGTAAGATCTAAAAAGGTAGGTACCAAGTTTTCATTTGTCAAGTGAGAACTCGGCATCTTCTTAGATCCCACTTATTTCTTTCGGCAAAGCCGACAAACCCACTTGCTCTTTGTATCGAACTTGGCCCTTTTATTACATTTATGTTTTTAGTGACATTTAACATATCTAGACACATAGTATTATAATTATATACCACAGCTCATCATTTCACACCAAGGAGACGCGGGTAGTCTTTGGATGACCGGTTCATGCATTCCGGTTGGGTCGACACGTCTTGTCAATTATGATGATCAATCAGTCAGTCAGTGAATGCCCAAAATCGTTATTTATCTTGGAAACTATTCCACCGAAACGTATAAAATTTGGAGTACCGCTTCTTTATGGTAACCTTACCATCCCCGAAAAAATTCAGTTCTGTAGCGTAACTAGTCCCGAAAATAGAGAGGATCTAAAAAAAAGCGAAATGGTTTGTGTAAACATAGTGCACATTGCTTTACGAGAACTTGGCCGATGCACTCCTTGCGCTGTGATACTTACATATAGCGTCCAAAATCGTTATTTATCTTGGAAACTATTCCACCTAGACATATGCTTCTTTATGGTAACCTTACCATCCCTAAAAAAAATCAATTTTGTAACGTAACTAGCCTCGGGGATAGAGGAGGGTCGTAAAAAAGGCGAAGTGGTTCGTGTAAATATAGTGCTTTACGAGAACTTGGTCGGCGCACTCCTTGCACTGTGATACATAGTACGTGCTTATTTCAACATAAATGCCGACTTATCGTAAGACAAAACCCCAGGATAATGTTTCTTAATAATTCGGTTCAGTGATTAAGATAAAAGATATCAATGCACACAAATGTACAACGTGACTACGTAATACATTATTAATATTTAGTGTTTAAAATGGCGGCGATGAACTAGTGGGGGGAGCACTAGAAATAAGAACACTCGATGTCACTTCTTAAAGCAACCTTACAAAAGTAGATATGCGGCAATTATCTTTAAATGTGTAAACATATTTTTTTTAAAAACGTGTGAGCCTCATCCATATAAGCTCACGGGGGAAGTGAAACTTCTTTAGACTTTTGAACTCATTTAATTAATGCGTTATTAATTTTTGCGTGATCAAGGTTTCTTTTATATTTTCCCGCCGTTGAATAATTTCCCCTTTAACGGTACCGAAAATTTTAAGCAGATACGTCGCGAAACAAGCTTCAAAAACGAGTGTGTCTCATCTATATAAGTTCAAACACCAACATAATCTCAAATGAAAGTGAAACTTCTTAAGAGTTATGAGCTCGCTTCATTGGTGAGCTTCATCCATTTTGCGTTACCAAGTTTTCTCTTATATTTCCCCTTTAACGTTACAGAGAATTTCAAACAAGGACGTCGCTTCAAAAATCTGACATAGACATTATCTATCTTCGTCTTGTGCCGACACATGCTTTCCTCAAATAGTGATTTTATGAATAATAAGAACAGTTTTTGAAGACGCGTTCCGCAGTAATTTATTCAGTCAGTTATTAAGGCGAATGAAATTAAGAGACAATGAATACTTTATGACATAGAATTTAAAGTAAACATTACATCACCTTATTAAAATTGAAACACGTTGCCTACAAAGCAGTAAAACAAGCAGAACAATTTACGTAGACCATCTGCTCTTACTGCTTATATTACATTTGTGGAGCAATAATACAAAATTAGATAAACCTATTTTTTTATGAAAACTTAGGTTTGGTTTCTTGGTATCTGAGATCAGCCAAATCCATTGACGTGATCAGAATCAAACTAAACTGAATAAATATGTATATGTTTTATATTCCTGAGGATGGACTTATTGTCCGAAACGATCGTCGAGAAATAATTTAACAAAAACATTTTTTTGTAGAATTTTCAAGTCTTTTTATTTATCATGTTCTACCAAGTGTCGAGTGAAAAATCAAGGCGAAATTTCTATTATTTAACGATTAAGCTCCATGGAATGCATGCGAGATTTTTTGCTTTAAGGCAGTTCTAGAGTGGTATAATAAAGAAAAATCATTTTTCGACATAGGCTCAAAATAACGTTTTCTAATAAATCTCGAAGTTTCAGAATTTTTGACCGTTTAGAATGCGAGATAATTAATAACAAAGTTCACAGTTTTCACGGTCAGCATGTGAAAATTGCGATAAGTAATCATTTTTCGTTAATAACTAAAAACTGTTTAAAATGGATCTATCTGCTTTTGTCTGATTGCTCCATATTTATTCCTTATGTATACACTACAGTGTACTCTGTACACTATGTGTTTCATTATTGTATCATTATTCAAGGCGCGAGTTCTACTCGCACTTGTCTTTTTTTGAAGAGATATATATCGTTGAAGTTTCTTAACGCAAGCTATGGACGTATACGGAAAACTCTAGCTACAGATGGGCACAAAACTGAAAACAAAACGTTACGTCTGGTCATCGTCTAATTCGCCACGCTCTAGTCACTGTCGAACTTAAATAGAGATGCAACATATTAAAAAAAATCAATCGTATAAAGCCCATTAGTATGACTGAAACGCCAAATATAATTTATTATTGAGTATAGTATTCAGAATAACATATCTAAACAAAGTACGTCATGTGGCCGAGCGGCTTAGTCAGTCTATCTTGCAAGTACAAGATGGCTGATTCGATTTCCGACAACGCCAGTATCTTTTTTCTTCTTTTGATTTACTAATGACAATATTTTATATTACTTTATTAATAAAAAAAATTTAATAATTTATTTTTTTTAATTTCTTTAAAAAAATAAATTTTAAATTTAATAACTTTGTTGTTTTTATGGTTCCGGTCTTCAGATGACATAAACGGAACTCTTATACGATCACTCTCGTGTCTGCATGTCCGTCCATCTTGTGTATACGTAAATTTATAACCATTAGTCTAAAATACGTAATGAGGATAGTTTCCATCGGGTGTCCACTAACTGACGCACCTCTTTTTTTGGAACAATATATATATAAAATTATTCATAATCGTCTGCAGGTGTACCTTATTTTTTTAAGGTGCATCTAGCGTTTTAAAATAAAATGTTCCAAAAAGATAATATTTAAAATAAACTTATTAACGTTTAAAAGGTCACAATGCTTAATAATTTGTATTTTTGCTTTTCCGGTTTTATGCTTTCAAAAATAATCTTTTACAAATGTCTTCTGTGATATGTTTTCAACGGAGTGAAATAAATTTACATCAGTAAAGAAATACGAAGCTTAACATTAACTAATAGCTTGTCAACATCAGCTTTTAATTAATTACTTATTAATAAAAAGTTGTTTCATCTCAACTATATTAAAAATGAATGTACCTTTCATCTAGATACTAGAGGATAATTTTTACAAGCTTTTATTTGCTCTGCGTACATTTATATCTGACTGCTCCATAAATGAGACTGTTTTTATAATATACCCGTTGCGAATAGTTTTTTAATATTTTTTATCTAGCTTGATCTATCAATGCGATCCGTAGATGGCCGTGTTCTGTCGTGTCGTTTTTTTAATTTCATCGTCACTATAAAAGTTGCACTTCAAAAATATTGGCGAACCTATAGCTTAACTAGCGCGACTTCGTCCACGTGGTAAAGATTGTACCAGCAGTTCTTTTATATCTAAAATTCACCCCCACCCCGTTAGGTTAAATGTGTTCAAAAGACCGTCGAACATGTATTCCTTTATTTTCTAAGAAGCGTATTTTGTCTGGAATCCCACCTTTTTAGCGTAAGCAATTTCATAAATACAGCGTATCTTTTATGAATACTCTCCCCTCCCCTTTATTTATGTTTAAATGTGTTTTAAATCACTCCTGGAGTAGCCCTTTACCTGTCTCTGAAGCGTCTTCACAATCGGTTCAGCCGAATTGAAGATAAGCCCGGACAATTTTTACATTTTTTCAATAATCCCGAATATTTACGAGATAAAAAGTAGTCTAAAATAATCTTTAAAAAGTCCGCTACCTGTAAATGAAAGTCTCGTCAAAATCGGTTTAGCCGTTTCGGTGATTACCCCTTACAAACATACAAACAAATTGCGAATTTAGGTTTTGGAAGTATGTATGTATGAATATAGAAAAAGATTAGAGGATTTAGGATTAATAACTTAGTCAAGACGAATTAATTATCATTCGCAACGTTTCGTATTTTTTATTAATACTTCATCAGGCGCTCATAATTAACTCTCTTAACATATTCAGATTAAATTTAATTATCTTGTTAGATTATTGTCTAATGTTGTTATAACAAATGAAGTCTTCTTCCACAGTCATTAAATAAATAATCTATAGGTACCACAAATTTGTACAAACTAAAATTGACCAGAATACACAAACTTATTATGGTCAATTTTAATTTGTACAAATTTGTGGCAGGTATTTATTTAATTACTGTAGAAGAAGACTTGATTTGTTATAATAACATTAGACAATAATCTAACAAGATAATTAAATTTAATCTGAATATGTTAATAGAGTTAATTATGAGCGCCTGATGAAGTATTAATAAAGAATACGAAACGTTGCGAATGATAATTAATTCGTCTTGAGTAAGTTATTGATCCTAAATCCTCTAATCATCTTTGTAATTATTTATCATCAAGGATCTGATCTATACATTTATAGGAAAAATGATTTATTCCGAAATCATAGACATACACTTGCATTTTATTTATATGTACCGTACTATACTACTTGTTTATTTTACTAGAAAATGGTAATTAATGTGAAAATCAATAAATTCGAAACTAATTGTTCTATAATGAAGCAATACATTCAATGTATTATTTACAAAGCTGACAATAGTGACATAAAATTTAAGTTTAACGATAAGCCGCGCAGTTTGCATTGTTTAAGGTATCATAATGAATTGGTTAATAATTCATTATTTTAATCTACTGTTGAATGTGAATCAATTGAAATAAATACTGTTTACTCTGATGCAACTGGTTATATTGACAATAATAATCATTTATTAAACATTTTCGCAATTAGCTTTGTTTGCATTTAATTTAATTATTGAAATTAACACAAGTTTCAGTAAATATTAAAAACTTTTCCTAAACCTCGGACAAGGCTTCACGAAACCCCGACTGGGAGTCACTACTCTATTAGTAAAGCTCCACACCCACTGAATCGGATCGGCTTGGCACGGCAATGGATACGCACTATAGTGATGAGCAAAATTGGTCTTGGTCTTGCAGTCTTGGTCTTGGTCTTGCAAAAAAGCAAGACCAAGACTCTGTTTACACTAGCAAGACCAAGACCAAGACCCAACCAATAAGAGCAAGACCAAGACCGAGTATGCAAGATCAAGACCGAGTATGCAAGACTATTTCTAAATAATATAAATTCCAAAAAATTTGCTTGTTTTAGATCTTCTTACTTTTCTTTACTGACTTTTCTTCTTACTGACTTTTGGGCGTAAATTAAATTGTATTTCGGTTCGTGTAAGTGTAGTTTCTTCTCTATTTGAACAAGAAAAATTGGCAATTATTAACACATCGTCTCTAAAAAAGTTCCTAGTCATCTAGGACGATTATAGAGTGTAAAAATAGGTTATTTAAGGTGGGAGAAAGGATTTTTTATTCATTTAAGTCATCTATAACAGCGGGACGAAAGCGTTTTCTCGTCCACGCTGATGCGTGTGACTGCCGCCAGCCAGTAGTAGCTATAACAGCTGTTATTGCGTATAACCTCAAAACTGCTCACTTGAAAGTTATTAGTCTTTTTATATAATGGTATGTACTTTCGACCGGATATAAAGAAAAATAGTATACACCACACAGGCCGAAAGTTGAAATTTCTGCCATTGTGGTGTAATATACTATAACATCATGTATTCTAAAATATTGTATACAGAAGTATAGAATTTGTCTCTGGAATAAAGATCGACATTATTATTGTGTATATGCCGCTCTGTTTACTAAACTTGTCACGTTTCAACTCCCTTGCTTTGAGAAATTCCGCAACTATGCACTATTTGAAATACGAGACCTTTCTCGAAAAAAAATCTCTTGCGAATTTTTAACGGTTGACGACAATCAACAAAACTACGGACGCGGCTTTTATAAAAAAAATTTTCGTGTATTTATTTAAGGATGTCAGTTTTCAGTAGATCGCTTAAGGTGGCTGATCCCCTCAGATCTCAGGACATTTCGAACTGTGGTTGCAAAATTCATTTTATTACTGTTTTTATTAGCCGTGGTTAAGCATTAAGCTTCGTAAAATTGGGCTTTCTGCTTAAAAATTTCGAAAAATATATATTTTTGCCCCAAAAATTGAATCAAAAAACGTGATTTTTGTCAGTATTTCTTTACAGCACGTCGCGAGATTTGGAATTAAGGGAAGGCAAATTCTCACAGTTTGAATTTTTTTCTGTACAAACATGTTAAAACTACGGATAAATCTGACGTGCTCAGTCATTTTTTTAAATTAATTTTTTTCTGTACAAAAATTTGTGTAAAACTTATGTTGTATTTATCTGACTTAAATCGTTTATTTAGATCAAATAAGCTAAAAAAACTTGACTCAAAGTCATATGGAAAGAATGATGCATATTTCTAGTTAATTTTGAAGCCTAAACATCGAAGATTAAATAAGATTTTTCATAGAAATAAGATATTTCCGAAGCGTAAGTGCATTTTACATGACACACAATCCAACTGCTAGTAAGATGCGTGTGAAAAAGGGAACATACTGAACAGCAGGTGAACAGTCACCTTAATGATGTCTGTTTTCAGTAGACGGCTGACACGTAAAAAAACTTAAACAAGTTCCCACTGATTAGAGACTGTCTACAAAATTGGTAATTCATTTGATAGAAGATTTCTTAATGCTGACCTAACATTTTTCTCGTAGATTCGTTCGCGTTTATTTTTTGATGGGTAGGTTGAATAGTAGTTGGGTGATGACGTCGTCCAGTAGATTGTGAATTGATATTGCGTGGCTAATAAAAATATTGGACGGTCTTCTAGCTGACGTATATTTAATGACCTTGGGGTATGCATGTACTCAATTTTAGACTCGAGTGTAGCCAAGTATCAACGCACCGAGTTCGAATTAATGGGTCGAAAATAGGGATTGCAATCCAGCTGAATTTATGCTGGATTAAAGCAAATCCAGCTGGATCCAGCGCGGATTCAGCATTAATCGATTTTTCAAATAAATGTAACAATTTTTTTAACTCTTGAAACTTTAATAACTATTTATCTATTTTTACATCAAATACTCGTTTTTAGTCTCAATAATTTTAGAAATAAAATTGCGTTTCCCACTTATAAAATGTTTAGTTAACTCTTATCGGACACAAAACTTTAATATAAATTATATTATATAATTTATGACTTGACTTCTCCTTTAAAGAATAAAGCCAATCAATTATGTAACAGTTTTTTTTTACTTTTTTGAATGTAAGATCTCAAAAAAGAAATGTTATTGATGGTGTTATCTCTCAGCCTACTTCTTAAAGAACTGCAAATATACCCGCCTGCGGAAAGGGCTCCCTCTACTTCTACGCTGGTTGGTTTGAGAGTCATCAAATAATCATAGATTAAAGTTAGGTTTTCACCTCTTACTCCCTCACTTTCATAAAGTGCCATTTCTTTCTTCAATATCTTATCATAATCCTTCTCAGACCCACTTAATTATTGTTTTTAGCTGAGTGCGGATCCGCACCGCTGGATCCAGCAAGGCCAAAAATGTGCTGGATCCAGCTGGATTGCTGGATCCAGCATTGTAATCCCTAGTCTAAAATATTTAGAGCGCTATATTTAATCAAGATGGCACTTTTTCTGTTTTAATTATTTGCTCACAAAAAATTCTTGTACTTTTGCAGGTAGTGCTATATTGTTTAATAATAATTATTCCTACTTTACAAAGTAGTAAATGCTTCTAAAATTTTTCGCAGCAAACACCTTGAAACAAAGAAAATTCTTTAATAAAGATAATTGCCACTTCAAGTCTCAATAAGTTTCTTAAACATGATAAACGCACGTTAAAGTGTGGTCTTAATTTATTTGATGTGTTCACTGCACGCTCGAATTTGCACAACGTAATCAGTATGGGAAGACTTAAGACACAGGAACGAGAGCTTGTTCACGTTTTAAGATTTTGTTATAATTGCGTTAAAAATTTTACATGCTATTACTACGAATTCAAAATAAAATAGTTAAATGTTTTTTTAGAAAACTCTATATGTCTGTTCTCGGGGAGAAAATCGAAAATCAGGCTCCGTTAAAGCCAATTCAGACTAATCGTTCTCGGTTACGATTCACCGCTCCGGTTGGGAGCTCGACCAATCAGGGCGTAGTCGTTCCCGATTGCGGTTCGGTTCGAGCGTTTAGGTTCAGCTCTTAATTTCAACCGGACCGTTTGCAACCGTAGCCAATGAGAACGGTTGCTGGAGTCACATGACTAGCCAGCTGTTTTTGTTGACGTTTAACTACACATCAAACGTCAAATCATATTTCGAAATTTGCGCATGCGCACCGAGAATAATCGTAGAACCGAATCGGGATAGTGTGAGCAGCCTAGATTAATCGAAAACCGAACCGAGAACGGTTAGTCTGAATTGGCTTTTAGGCTCTGTCCGGTGTCCTATAATAATATTAATAATAATAATATATTTCATTTAAAAACCACAGTTGTAGTATAACACGTTAACAAATAAATAAAATACATTATAATATAAAATCCAATATAGCATACAAAAGGTTGACTTTGTTGCTGGCTGTCATCGAAAGAAAAATTGTAGGTATTAATTTTACGAATTTTGTGTCAAAGTTTCAGCCCCCTAGAGTCTAGACCAACGTAGGCAGTTTACATAGTAGGTACTCGTGAATTATATATGTAGATTTAACCTGCGTGAGGTGACCAGACTTTCTAGCGCAGGGTCAGCACATTTATTAAAATAAAATTATATTGGGAAATGTTTTGTTGAAACATGTGCTACGGCAATGTACAGGTGCGATGCCTGGCTTCCAATGTTGATGTTTCATTATTTGTTAAAAGTTTTGTTGTTTTCCAGATATTTTCGTCTCGCGGATTTAATTAAAATTTATAAGAAATATGAAATATGTAAGGTTTCTCGCACAAATACATAAATTGCTATTGTGTTTATTTGATTGGTATACGAAATGTTAGCTAAATTGACAAGTTGATTAATTAAGGTTTTCCGCTTTATATAGAAGAAATTCATTTTGTTTTAAAAAGATTAAGGATGGATTTATTTCAAAAATCACGTTTCACTCACAGAAAAAAATCCTCTTGACAGATAAATGCGAATCTTTTCTCTCTCTTCTCTTCTCTGTTTCTAAACAATATAAAACAAAGTCGCTATTGTCTGTTCGCTTAGTTCTTCTAAACTACTCAATGGGCTTTGATGCGTTTTACCCATCATTTAGAGCAGGGCTTCTTAAACTTTTTTCACTCACGACCCCATTTATGATTGCGAGTTTCCTGGCGACCCCATATATATATAAAAGAAAGATAAATAAATATTTTTTGATGATTTATTTATTAGGTAACAATATACATATACATATGAAAATATATAGTTTTAGAATTCGTTTAAAAACATACACAAATCTAAAATTAAAAATTGCACAAAAGTTGTAAAATTGTATTTATTATAGTAACAAAAATTATATGCCCTATTTTTCATCAAAATTGCACATTTTGCAATAACATAAATAAAAGGGAATTCTGACCGTCTTAGTTCGCTAGAATATAATATTCGAACGCAGTCGTTGAGTGGTAAGTATTAAATTAAAATTAAAGGAAAAAATTTAATGAGATGACATTAAAATCTCTCGCGACTCCAGAATTTTGCTACGCGACCCCATAGTTTAAGAAGGCCTGATTTAGAGAATTTCTTTCAAAAGGTTTATGTCATATAACATTTTCATATTAAGGCTGTCGGAACGCTTTGAATTTAAGCCAAAAATAGAGCTTCGGCTGTCAACTGATTGTAGACTTATTCGTCAACATTCTGCAAAAATTCTTTCTCTATAAGGAAGATAAAGGACAAATCTAGGTCTCTAATGGACTACTTTTGTACTTTATGTACGATTTACTAGAAAAAATTTGGCATTAATTGTGCTAAAAAAACACACGTTTTCAATGTCACACTATGACCTTATTCGTACTTATTTCACAAAACTGTTCCATCACAAACCTAAAGTGACTCTTCCTTTTTCGGAAAAGTTTTTTAAATCTTCAAAATATTTCCAAAAATTAGAGTAATCAGTTGACAGCGGCACCCTTGCAATAAAATTTTTTAGCCTCGTAGTTGCACCAGCCAAAAATTGAAACGTGCGGATGATTTGAGCGAGACAGAGCTAAATAAGGCCACACCCACAATATGTCTTTTGCCTACCTCGCCCCTTACCGCTGGGTCTCAGCACAAACAAAATTCGGAGCGTTCCGACAGCCTTAAATTTAAAGATAGTAGAGTAATGAATGGAAACAATTTCATCTTTGACTCGTTCGTAACTCTCGCATGATGTGAATTTAGTGTTGCAATTTGCTTTATTATGAAGGATTAGCTGTTGGGATAGAGTAACTATGATAACTCATTCCGCCGCGAAAGTAGAAAGATTCGAGTTTGAGTCCCAACGGTTACGGTTGTTTGAAAATATTTTTTTTTAATATAGCATTGTAACGATGGATGTTTCTTAACAATTATAGTAAACAATAGCTATTATATTGTTTATAGTAGAGAACTTTCGTTATATCTTCCTAAAATAGTGTAAAACAAAGTCGCTATCAGCGTCTTGTCTGCTTGTTCGCTTAGTTCTTCTAAACTACTCAATGGATTTTTCACTATCATTTAGAGAAGTTCTTTCGAAAGGTTTATTTGTATAATATATTCATATTAAATTTAAAAATAGTAGAGAAATCTCAATGTCATATAATCAAGTCGTATATAAAAACGCTTTTAGGGCGCTTACATGGCTTAAATCGTAAGAGATTCATCAAATTAATGTACTGATTAATATCAGTTACAGAATTATTGACCAGCAATTGTAAAATCGGTTCCTTTGTGCGTAGCTTAGAATAACGGGTACATCTGCTTCCTGCTTTTATAATTTTACTAACCGCAGACGAGTCCCCATTAAATAATTTCTGCATTGCGGGTTGCGGTAGCAGTTCGTTATTACATTGGGTTTGCAGTTATGAATTTAATATGTGTAAATATCTCCTATGGTTTCGAAAAGCATTACGGATTTTGTGTTTTTTTTAGAGACCACTTTAGTTGTGTATTATTTTTATCAGAATGATACAGCTGCCATTATGGAATAAAAGAATAGAGATCCAAGTATCGTATTACGTCATATTCAAGTTTTAATCTTGTCTATTTTCCCACCGCGTTTCTTATAAATTCTTAGAGCGTAGCTATTTGTAAAAGTATACTTTTACAAATAGCTACTTATGAAATATTTATACCAGTTGATATCAAGCACCCCACGCTTTTTTACAATACAAAATTTATTTTTAGTTTTTAGTTCGGTTTGCTATTAAAGCGTTTTTTTTAAAACTATTTTTTATTTTTTTAATCTTAATTTTTTGTCCTGATGATCTTGGACAGGGTAATGGTACAAACTTTTAAATTATTGTATTGTCATCGGTCCTTGATAAGTGCGCAAAGTTTTAGTTTAATCTGACGTTTTGAAGTGGGTGCAAATTTCACGTTTAAAGATTCCGTTGCAAACAAACACAGCGACGGACTGGCCATAGAGTCGAGGTGGCGTTTGCCAGCCGGGCCCCACCCTGCGCTGGCCCTCCACGGGCCTGGCTTGCGGGGTTTGCCGCAAGCCAGGATAGGGGGCCCACGCAGGCTAAGTCCCAGCTCTTGTGACCTAAATATAAACTAGATCAGATATAGTTCATTCATACAATTAGAGAGAAATGAAATAGAAAAATATCCCATCTGCCCATTATCGAGTCTCGGGCCCCGGGCTTGTGGGGAGCCCTTCCGACCCTGAACAAACATACAGGTGAAGCTAAAAAAGGCGTGGTAAAAACAACGGTTATTGAAGAGGAACAGTTTCCCAACATAACTTTTTAATTCAATATTTGTATCAGAAATAATTTAGAAAGGAATCCTTTATATAACACGGTTACATGTTTTCAATCTATTTCGTAAACTTTCTCGCTGGAGAGCTATTTGTATAAATTACGTGTATCGCAAATTCTCTTTGTAGAATAGCATTATTAGCCATATATGTGTGTGCAATGTTTATTTTGCCCCTACATACATTACATTAAGTAACGAGGATGGCGGTGTTTATATAACGACTCTAGTTTAGTTTCTCTGCCAGACACACTGATAGAAGCGCCACAGCTATAATGTGTTTACAGTCGGCTCAAACCAAGCAAATTCTTGATTTGAAAACAAACAATACAAGGTTTAGCAATAAAAACAAGACCATTCAAATATAAATACGTACTTAAATATGGTTAAAATTTTACCCTAATATATGTCATTTGGTATATCAGAACGTATGTTCTCGGAAAATTTCGAACTGTGGTCGCCAAATTCGTTTTAATAGCTTTAATAATTAGCTTTAATTACAGCTAATAAAAATAGTAATAAAATTATTTTTGCGACCACAGTTCGAAATTTTCCGAGAGCATATTTTACGATCTGAGTTTTTATTAGCTATGATTAAGCTTAAACTTCGCAAAATTTAGCTTGCTGTTTAAATATTTCTAAAAACACTTATTTTGCCATATTAAATTCAATCAAAAAATGTGATTATCGTCCTTGCTCAATAATTTTTTTCAAATTAATTTATTTCTGTACCAAAACTTGTATAAAACTGATGCTAATTTTCTCGTTTTTATCTGATTTTAAATCGTTTATGTAGACCAGTGGTTCTCAACCTTTTTCCTTATCGAAATACCTCCACGGTCCGTTGGTCCATGATGGAGTAAAAAACCACATTTGTATCGTATCCGTTCCTTATGTATAGAAAATTTACCATCAAATATTGCAAATATATATTATATGCTCTTTTGAAGATACAGATTGATCATTGATAAACAATTTGTGTTCTGATTTGAAAATGGTTGACAAAATATAAGCACCTTGTAGCCAAAAATTAAGAACCAAGAAAACAGGCAAAACACAATTCGATTGGTTTCGATTTTTCCTATCTTTTCTGATGGTTTATTCGATGGTTTCTGATAGTTTTAGGATTGAGTCGCGACCCACCTGTAACCCTTCCGCGACTTACCGGTTGAGAACCGCTGATTTAGACCATATAAAACTGTAAAAGTCATATGGGAAGAATGGTATATATTTCTTGTTGGTTTTGTAAGCATTAACAACAAAGATTTATGAATCAAATTTTTCATAGAAACATGTCTAAGTGCATTTCACATGCACTATTCGGGTGAAAAAGGGAGCATATTGAACAGCTGGTAAACAGTTACCTTTAAAACTGTATTTCTGCTAGTCTATGAAACATCGATGGAGATCATATTGTTTCATCGCAATTTATTTAAGATTTTCTATAAATTCAAAATTATAAACACTATAATTTACCCCCGTAAAAAACTTATTAATTACATTGATTACTGGGCGTGAACAATATGGAGAATTATAAACGCTCTCATGGAGACTATACAAGGGGCACAAACTCCATGTATACAAAAACTCAATTCCAAAAATTAATAAATTTCTTCTTTTATACTTCGGATACTATTACTGCTAAAATGTCCCAGTATGCTCGTCTTATTATTTATTAGTTGAAGTTTTATTGCAGTCGAGCGCATCTCTGAAATCTACAGCTGGCCTTGTCTGTTTGGCTTTGCCTTATTTAACACGTCCAGAATGTTGTAAAATGAAAAGCAATAAAATACTTAGACATCACAAACCTACAAAAGTGTGAGATAGTAGCAAATAAATTGCGACTGCAAATTGTACTATGCCCGGAGACAGAAGGGTCCAGCTAGACCACGCCTCAAATTGAAGAAGAACCCAATCACTGAATATAATTTTTATTTTTTATTTTAATTTGAAATTGCGCGAGGAATTTAAATCTAATTACTTTAATTTCATTTCTCAAAAAAAAAAAACTCTTTTACCACACTTAATACGTTTTGACGACAAATCTAATCAGTACTAATGATTCGTTTTCTGTTTGGTGTTTACTGACGTGTCACTCATTGATCTTTACTCTATACTCTATAGAATCTTAAAATTTGGCGCGAAAAAAGGTTTCACAGCACGTGTAAAAAAAATCTGAACATCAAAAATTTGTATATCGATATGGAATTATTACATGATAAACTTAATTTTTACTAAATTCAAACATAACGCAACGGTACCCTCGGAGTTCGAGTTCTGCTCGCATCGTCTGTATTTTTGAAGCGAAGCTTTTTTTCGAACGCTATGCATTCGGGTGCTGAGGAGTGAAAAAAAATGTCATGCGTGATCGTTAACTGCGCTTGCTTATAGCTAGTGCGCTAATCCAAATCGTTAAATGCGTAGACAGTTCTGTTCTATCGGGCGATCCCGACACACCACTTTCCTTTTTCGGAACGGTTATGATTTTCATCAATTTTACTCTAATACAAAACGAAGCTAAATTTATTTTGTTTCTGACAGGCACTTATTTAGCTAGTGCGCTGATTCAAATAATTAAATGCGTAGACGCTTCGCTTGTATCGAGAGTCCACAGACACACCACTTTCCTTTTTCAGTACGATTATGATTTTCATCAATTTTACTCTAATACAAAACGAAGTTACATTTGTTTGTTTCTGACATGCACTTACTTAGCTAGTGGGCTGATTCAAATAGTTAAATGCGTAGGCGCTTCGCTTCTATCAGGGGTCCACAGACACATCACTTTCCTTTTTTAGTACGCTTATGATTTTCATCAATTTTATTCTAATACAAAACGAAGATAAATGTCTTTTGTTTCTGTCCTATAGTCTCTTCAATTTGACATAAGAATGGTGAGTCGTTTTGTTTTCCTTCCTTTTTAAAATGAGGTCATACGACTTTTATGAACGTCTCTATTGACCGTTGTACACGACGGAGGTCTATATATGTATAGCAATCGGCCATATTCTACCTTTTTATTACGTCGATAGGACGGTGATTTTATGTGATTCGAAATGATTGATTTAGCACAGGCTTTCTCAAACCTGTAACTCCACGTACCGCTATAAGATTTCTAAGACAACGGCGAAACTCCTTAAAAAACTAAGTAAGTATAGATAGAATCAAACAAAATAGTTTTGGGACTCAAAAACATCGAAAGAATTCTCGGAATTGATTCAAAAAAAATTTGATTCTTTGGTATCATTTGAATGGTTCTCCTAAAATTTTAAGAAAATCGGCTCGACAGAATTATACTTACTGAAGGATGTATATAATTTTGTGCAGATGAATTGATGAAACAGAGACCAAATATTGAAATTAAGACGAAAACATTTTAAGAGCTGTATTAACAGGTTAAAATTTTTATTATGTTCAAAAACAAACGTAAATTCATATAATAATGTCACACTTACCGTCAATGCACCAAAAGAAGTATAACTTCAAAAAATAGTAGAATAGTGCAGATCGCATATGTAGTACTATAAAGTCGGTAACTAAAACGGCAAAAAGTAGAAGACTCTGTTGCATTCCCCACGTTGCATATACATCAGTGTTTTACAAAAACATCGTTTTAAACATATTTCTACAAAACCATGATTATATAATATTACGTACATGCAGAATATACATTCTTCGCAAACAGTTTTGTATTAACTAACAATAATGCACACAGTGCGCCGGGCAAGTTCTCGCAAAGTTTACCGTTTCGAGCACTTTTTGATCCTGTCCAACTCCGAGACGAGTTACGTTACTGCATTTTTTCAGGGGTACCAAAAAGAAGTAGTATTTCAAATTTTATGCGTCCAAGACCCAGACGCATGACATTTGGAATACTCTAGATCATAGAGTCCCACCGGGGGCGATACAAAAATATGATTTGTATAGATAAGTTACCCTGTATTTTCTACCAAAAATGTACGCATCGACATAAAGTCTAAAGGCCCCAATACACAGTGGTCTGTAGTGGGCCATTGTAGACCATCGCCATTGTGTACAGGAGGTAATGGTCTGTAGTGGCGGACAATTGTGAATCGTGGTGCGCAATCCATTTGCTGTCGGTTTTTTTGACACACTTCAAAGGAATCGTGGTGTAGCGTGGCCTGTGGTGTTCACACAGTGGCCCATTGTTTGGACAGGTACCTCCTTTTTTTTGTTGCGTGCTATACTATCTAAATTTTTAATCGCTCAAAATGTCAGTATCCTGGAGCAATGAAGAGACTTTTAGGTTTATAATACTATAATACTTGTAAACAGTATATAAATAAATAGCCGCGTCCGTAATTACTTCCACGTCCATCGCAAGTGTTTCGCCAGGCAGAAATGAGCCATGGGGCATTTTGTGAACACCAAGTGATAGTGGCCTACAGTTGCACATTGCAAAGCATGGCCCACTACAGACCACTGTGTACTGGGGCCTAAATACCGCACATTTTAGTTGGAATCTTGATAGAAATGGAATTTCTGATTTAAAATAAAATTGTAGATTGTTTTTTTTTCCTACCAAAAATGCACGATTCATAGACATAAATAAGGCAGCACATTTTAGTAAGAAAAAGAAAGGAACTACATAAACCACATTTTATAGCGACCCAAAAAAATTCTGCTATCATCAAAGGGATGCATTTTCTCTTTCAAAATCTAGAATAGCATCTCGACCTAAAACATAGCATCTACATTCTACACTGTATGCAGTACTTTTTGTAACGACTGTATTAGGTATGTTACGTCTGTGTAGAAACCTTTGTATGTGAATTTTCGTCCGTAGAAAACGCAGTCTGTCTTTTGAAACACATTAGATTATTATTCAAATAAGAATAAGTAGAAGAAGCATAATGTACTGGCAGTCGCTTGTCGCACAAAGTTGTACCGAGTGTAGACTGTAGAACCATTTTTAATATACAGGGTGAACTATACAGAATGTTCTAAAAATCCGGAAACGCTGAAATATCTCAAGAGAATGGTGTTTTCAATGGAAATGTTCCGAATAAAAGTTTCTCAATTCCAAGCAACGTTTATTTTGGTGCCTCCGCGGGAGGCTGAGGTCAACTCGAAAACGGCAAACCTTATTTTTCTTTATTGAATCGTATTTTCCAGACAACAATAAACATCTTTTGTCCGCGAAATTTGTTTTTCAAGCTAGCAATCACGAATGGGGCTTGAAAACATTTCCAAATTATCTCCAACCTTCTGTTGAATAGGTGAACGGGCGTTTCCATACAAAATTTCCAAGCAGGAGGTTGGAGGTAATTTGGAAATTTTTTCAAGCTCCATTTGTGACTGGTAGCTTAAAAAAATAGTTCGAACGAAAGATGTTCATTTTTGTTTGGAAAATACGATCTAATAGAGAAAAATAGGGTTTAGAGTTGACCTAAGCCCCCCGCGGAGGCAGCGCCGAGAGAAGAAATTTTTGTCACCAAAATAAGTATTCTTTGAAATTGAGAAACTTTTACTCGGAACATTTTCCATGAAAACACCATTCCTTTGAAATATTTCAGCGTTTCCGGACTTTTTGAGCACCCAGAAACAATAGCTGGAAAATATTAGCTTCGTGCTGCAAGAGCTAGGAAGACATGAACAGAAATGGGGGATACCTTTGCTCATTAGTGGGACGTGAGTATCCAAAGGAACAAGGTAACCTCTGTAATTCACTGATCTTGCGCAGCTCATCCATCCATCTATTGATGCATGTATTCTGCGGTCGTCTCTATATTATACGGGAGCCAGCGAGTGTCGGAGACGTGGCACTGAAAGAGAGAGCAGCATCAGTTTTAGACATAAAATATGATGGCTCAATGAAGCTCAGTAGACGCTGCAGTATGAAGTTTCCGCATATACCTTCCAACTCAGTGTTGCCAAATTGCTCATGAACTTGACCTCCTGCACCTCTTTTCTCCAATTGGTGCGATCTATGACTCGCCATCTCCAGCCTCTGATTTTTCACTTTTTGAGATCTGTCTTCGCGTCATTCAACCAGCGTTTTCTCAGGCGTCTGAGAAGACCTCTTCCTTCTGGTTGATGTTGATTCCTGAATCCCTGCTACTCAGCAATAGACACGCTTTCTATATTTATTTTTTTGTATCCTACAATTAACAGGTCAAGATCTAATTGCACCTAGGATTATAGGAAATTAGGATAAAATAGGCAACTTTCTGAACATAGGCGCTTGACAGAGGTAATCAGCCATGGCCTTGAATAAGGAACCATCTCGATATTTATCTGGAATTAATTGAGTGAAATCATGGGAAACAAGATGACCTGTACAGGATATACCGTTTCTCGGTGAGAGGCACATCTGCCCCTGCCGGGATCCAACTCGTACCAGGTAGAATCAAAAGAATTAATAAAATAGTGAATTTAAAATATATTGGTAATAAAATTAAAATCCCGACCGAAAATTACAAACACGTGCAAAGCTTTCTGCGCAGCCTTGTATAATAATAATAGCCACGGTAATTTAAAATTTATTACCGCGGTTATGTAACCGGATATTTTACCCGGTCAATTAACCGATAATTTATTTTTGTACATCATTACATAATGACTAACTTACGAAATCAACGGGTATATAAGTTTAATTCTGCTGTGTAATCAATTATATTATTAAAATTTTTACTGTCAAACAAAAATATCCCTAGAACTGGGGAAAAATCCCTAATATGGCATCACTGCTCTAGCTCTATGGAGATGTCTGAATGTGTGTGTTCGTGAGTGAATACTACAGATGCAATGAATACTTGACGAGGTGCTGATAAATCTTTACCGCTTTATGTCAGTTTATGTAAAACGTTGTTTCTCTCTGCAAAGACTTAGCGTTTTGTTTTATTTACATGAAATAAACATATACCGTATTGTATTAACAGTTTTTCAAGAAACACCCTCTAACTTTGCGTACTACATAAAAGTGTATCATTTGTTTTACATTAAACGGTATCTATTCCTTGCCTTCTTGGATCTGGCGCCGTTATCAATTAGTTTGCAACATTCCTGTCTCATTCTGGATTGCACAAATTATTCCTCATAATAACTTTTTCGTTCTTATATCTTTTCTCTTAATTGGGAAATTAAGAAATACATTTTAAACGGTGAATATAAACCGCCATAAGATAACGTAGAAGGTAGCAGAAAGTCACACTTCTTTATGTATATAAATAGTATATGCTTATAAATTATCTTCCTTCAAGTTGACAGAACAGTGGGCGCGACAATATATCTACTCAGCCAGTCATACGCTGAATATTATGTACGTCATGTTGGTACAAATTTATGTGTAAAATTCTACTGAAAAATACACTTTTTTGGAATTTTTTGATTACAAAAAGCTTCCCAAGAAATTGTTTCGTAATCTATTTTTAATGGAGTTTCCAACCAAGGTCACCTCGTTAATGAATGACGTCAGCTGGAAGACCGTTCAATATTTTTATCAACCATGCAATATCAATTGACAGTCCACTGGATGACGTCATTCTTACACTACTATAGTCACCTCTGTATCTAATAATATTGACAGGTTGCCTTGTTCTATGAATGACATCAACTGCGAAAATTATTCAATATTTTTATCAACCACGTAATATCAATTGACAGTCCACTGGATGATGTCATATCCCCACTAGTATCTAACGGAACGAGATCACCTCTGTGTCTAATAATCTTGACAGGTTACCTCGTTTCATGAATAACGTCAGCTAAGAAGACCGTTCAATATTTTTATCAACCACGCAATAAAAAAATGCAGGATCACCATTATTCGTAATTTTAATTGAGAATAATAGCTTTTGTCTGCTATAATTGTTAAGAAACATTCTTTGTTGTAGCACTATATTAGAAAAATTTATTATTCCAACACGTCACCGTCGGGATTTAAACCCGAATCTTTCCACTTTCGCGGCGGAATGAGTTAATCAATTACTCTACGGTGCACACAATCCAATTTTTAATCCTTCATAATATAGCGATTTACAACACTCAAATTCACTACATGCGAGAGCCAATTATTTTTTAGCAATAGCTAAACATTAACTCTCACAGTAGCGAGGGCTCTTGAATGAATCAAAGATGAACTTTCCATTATTAATTGTTGGAATAATAAATTTTTCTAATATAGTGGTACAACAATGAATGTTTCTTAACAATTATAGCAGACTAAAGCTATTATTCTCAATTAATTCAGCAAGTATGTAGCTATAAGTGGATGAAAAATATCTACTAATATCGTAATTTTAATGTTATTATTCAAGCTAGGTACCTGTTTGCGTTCTGAAGTAGGTACCCAAATTTATTTCCATGTGAATTTTATGTCATTTGTCTACTTCTGTAAAGGAAGTCAACATATTTTTTTCGTTGATAAATGGAGAGAGACATATTATTTGAAAAGTCCAACGCTACTACGCTTGCTACATTGCTGACTTCTATAACAGCGTAATGACATCCGTTTGACCTCAACCACTGCCAGCAGAATAATTTGTTAACGTCCAACTTTATAGAAACGAAAAAAACTTACTACTCAAAATCGATTTGTTAAAATAAATGAATTATTTAGGCTGTTTGTTGTTCTTTTTTCATGCAAGTTTCAGGGAGAGTTCTATGGCATAGTTACAGTAAGACCTCGCTTAACGCTGCTCCACTTAACGCTGTTTCAATATTACGCGGTTTCTAAAAAAAAGTTTAGCCACTATAACGTAAATTATGGATATTTATATAAAATGATATTCAAATGTTGATAGAAGTTCAAAGGCAAGACGAAGTGTCATTGATGCAAATATCTTATCGGCAACAGCTTGCTGAACGAAACAGAAAAAAGCAAACGATATTAGAAGACTTCTTTACAAAAAACAAAATATTTCAAATGAGGAACCTTTCTTATCACAAACGTAACTTCTTACTCGAACTTTTATCTGATTTTTTATAAATATTTTTTTAAGAAAAATCAATATTGGCAATTAATAAATCTATAATAATTAATTTGATAAAAAGTATTTAACAATAAATGTTACAAAATTAAACAAAAAAAAAACTAACAAATTTTCTTATTCTGGGTTCTGTTACACTTAGGCCTATTATCTATACGTATTAAGATGACTTCGCTTAGCGCTGTTTACTGTATTTTGTTTGTATTATAAAAAATATTAAAGACTTGTTTTAAATTGTTTAATGTTCGAACCCTGAAATATTTATTAAACGCATTTACTTTGTAAAAGTATTTTATTTGAACTAAAATTACATATTTTTATATGAATAAAATGTTTACGTTTTCAAATAAAAAATAATATTGTATATGTGGTATCATTAGTAAACATTTCTCCAGATGAATAATAATGTATGTATATTATTTAAAATGAAACATTTAAAGAGATTTTTCAATTTAAAAGAAATTCTTTAAAAACGTTGTTTCATTCAATACTTAAATTGCAATTTGTAAATCTGTTTTATATTACAATTTATTCATTTAAAGTAAATAATTTAGTATTTTCAAATGATTTGCTAAATGGGCCATTTAAACGATAACTATATAGGCATGAAAAGCAGGCATTTTATAGGAAGGTGTGCAAAAAGAAATAAAATCTTTAAAAAGTTTGAGAAGAATACTTACAAAAAATTAGCCTCGAATATTTAACAACACTGTTAAAATTTATTTTGGTTTTTACTTTTTTCCGCTGGATGTCACTTAAAACGACTGTTAGTTGTAACCAAAAGTTAAATAGTGGGCTAGTATAGTATACAATTTCTAGATACAGCAGAAAGTGCATTAATTTCGTCATTTCAGGACGTCTTATGGGCAACTTCATACTGTCGATTTTCCGTTAGCTATGCGCAGTAAACTTCCGTTGCCTGGTAAAATTTTACTCTCAGCGCGCTAAATGAAGTATAACAAAAAAATATCTAAAATAGATCAAAATAAACCGCAGTTGTTGGTATAATTAATTTATAACATTTTTTAAGAATTGTTACGGAAAAAATAAAGTTTGAAGAATAATACGAATTTATATTTATGGATAGTGGGTAATTGGACACAAATAAATGAAAATTGTAAGTTTTCTAAATTTGCTACGTTTCGTAGGTTAGTTTCCTATTTCTTCAGGCAAGCTTTATTTAAAATAGGATACAATTAGTATGTATAATTAGGCTTTTAATTTATAATATATAATAAAATTTATCAAGTTACTTTATAGTTTAGAATCTTTGTTGATATGTTTGCAGTGATATCATCTTGCCATTTATTTAAAAAATAATTTAGAAAATTTAGAATTTTCATTTATTTGTGTCCAATTACCCACTATCCATAAATATATAACAACATGGACGATAACAACTCGAAAATATGAATTTATGTTGAAAATATTTGTTTTCATAAATACCTAACATAAAACAATAGATAACGTAACCACATTTAATAATAATGATAGTGGTAAATATCTAAGCTTTGTACAAAGTTAAAACTACCAAAGTTAGAAACTACACAAATATACCAAAAGACAAAGTCGCTTATGTCACGAAACAAAGTGCCCATATATCTTTATATATCGGTCTATTCTACCTGTGAACGGGTCGGAGACGACTAGCTGTCAATCGTTTCGTCCTCTGTTTACAAATTATTAGATACGTCAAAATCCCAAATTAGCATAAATTAACTTTTTCTTTTTTTTTGTCTTTTTTATTAATAAATTAAAAAAACCCAGGTCGCAGTGCCAAAACCCTGCCGGCAATATAGTGTATTTGCTTGTATAGGGCCGTGTGGTTTTTATACTTTTATTATGTGAAATTAAGTTTGTGTTTGGGCAAAATAAAAAATTTAATCCCTTAATACACCCCTTAAAATAACATTTTTTTCTTAATTGTAATATTATTATCAATCTAACGTCTACACCGAATTAAATACACCCTTCAATAAATAAGTCACTATCTGCAAACTAGTGTTTTCATAAAATTTGTAAATCCGGTCCTGTCGGGCCGATTTTATTAAAATTGTGGGGACACTTTTTAATCACTACCAGAGGGTTAAATTTCAATTTTGAAACGATTCTGAGAATTTTTTCGGTATTTTGGGGCCCAAAAACAGTTTTCAACCCCTAAAAACTACCCTTAAAATAGCCCGATTAGGCCCATTTTAAATAGGCTTCTTGCGGTGATGGGTTTCAACACGTGACCCAAATTTCGTTGAAATCAATTAACTCTGTCGAAAGTTATCGCGCGTACACATATATATATATATTATAGGCGTCGTTCGGCGTTGTTCGAAAGTATTCGGAAATATTCGAATTTATTCGAAATTATTCTAAGTTCAATAAAACTTGGTGTAGGGTTAATATCTTTCATTTGTAACACCGAAGAACCATTTAAACTGAATCCGAATTTAATCGGTTGCGCGGCTAGCTTCAGCTGGCGCTGGGCCGGGGGTTAGTTTAAAAAATTTAGAAAATAATCCATAAAAAATATCCAAACACAATACGAAACGCGAATATACTATACTCAAGAAAATGCCTTAAAAGGCGCTTAAAAATCCACCACCTACCACACGACACAAAAGACAGCACAAAATAATGAGTTCTCAAAAAAAACATCCCAACGGAATAACCATAAAACGGCCAGAAAAATCCTACCACCTACCACTCGAAAAATTAACAATAACGAGACACGAAAACACGTAGCTGACCAAAATCGGTTCTGATATTAAAAAAACATTTACGTATTCTCCGACTGAGTTACCAGGGCGCCAAGACACGAATCGTAAATAGCCACACCTAGATAGTCCAGACTAGGAGGCTTATACCCAATTGGTTCGACTACAACCCTGGAAGGGCAAGACACCAGACACAGTACACGAAACACTAAGAATAACACGTTAAAAACTTTTGACTAGAGCGCAAACACATATCTTACAAAATACTTCATCCGGGAATTATCGGACACCCGGTATATTAAATTCTTAGCGTCAAGATACACTTAAGATTGGGTTGCGATAAATAGAAACAGTTCACAGGGCGATAATTAATCCGCAAATTTTCGTACACCCTGTATATAGGATCTCTGGCGTCACTGGAATAAATCCTGATTAAGATATGCGTAAACGACACAAAGAAATAAAAAACAAAAACACAGCAAAAGTAAACACGTAATTTTGTGAACACCCTGTATATGACGTCGGCGTCGTCACGGGGACGTTAATCTTGGTTGGGATAACCGTAACAACCATCCAATTATAAATCCGGTAATTAACCGTAAGATCGTAACGTATAAAGAATGCAGGTACCAAATCAATAAACTGTATGCAACAAATCCTGGAAAAACTTAAAGCTGAATCCAACGGGATAACCCTGGCAGGTTAGAGATTGTGCAAAATCACGTAATAATTCTTAAAGGTAGACACCATGTAGAATGGTGGCTTAACTGAACTTAATGCACATTCCTTGAATATTTTCTCGGTCCTAAATCCCGAACTGAAATTTTATTTAATCCGACAGGACAGTCTGGAATAGATCGCCAAATAAATTTTATTCAAAACGGAACCGATGCACAGGAATGTTCGAAGTAAAGTAGAATTATAACACAGTTTTAGAAAACTGTGGAATGTATTCCTGTATTCCAGAATCCAGATCCACACAAGTACGAAAATCTAAAAGATCCTTGATGAATAATTCACGGTAAATATTCCCTATTCGAAAAACGCTCCTAAATCCAGGTATATAATGGGCAACACGGAAAGCTACACTTCCTAACAGCAATCACAACAATCAATAACAATCGAATTTATACAAAAATCCAGAAATCCAGGAAAATACGGGAATTACGATAAACGGGATAGAATCTCTGGATAGGTACGATAAAACTGGAGTCAATAACGGCAACTAGAACGATACACCTCCAGGTTAGCGACAGATAATAACAATCGAAATTTACGAGATAAATAATTGATTATTGGCGATAATAATATATCATTTTATTTGCTGTGTTAAAATATTTCAACGTTCGTGTCGATCAGACCGGCACCCAGGCCGCTGAATGACTGTCGTTCATAAACATTCAAGACAAAATACGCGAATTCAAAACAAGTTCGAAACATGCACGCTGCGACGTATATCCTCAACTATCTATCTCTGGCTACACAAAATATAGATTCTCTGTTTCACAACGAGCGATTTGAAACCAATGTCTCCCTTTTTCAATGCAAGTTCGCGTCATTATACACAAATTTTTATAATATAAAATTTATCATCCTCAGCTGTTATACTTTTTTTTCTATAAAAACTAAATTCTGTAACCTTGACTGTTGTTTAGTAATAAACGATTTCTTTTATTTTCTTTAAAAACAATAACGATTTGGGGTTGCATTCGTATGTATAATGAAATTCAAACACTAAAGGGGGTCATACACGCTCAAATTTTTATTTTTCAATTTTTGAAGCCAAATGTTGTCCTAGAGTTACGGGAGTTGTCGCTATGGATCCGGGTACTCTAGACCTCGCTTTTACGACGGGAATTAGCATTCTATAATATATATATATATATATATATACGTATATAAATATATATATATATAAACATTTTTAAAAATGGTGCCAAAGTGTTTAGGAGGTTATGAAACGTCGAGAAATTTTGGTCCGACCCCTAGGTCCCGCCATCCGACCGACGCCAATAGTGTATGTTGCCATATGGCAAATACACTAAAAATGAAAATTTATTTTTTTTGTGTGTACGTAAATTTAAAACATTAATATAAAATACGTAAGGAGCTTAGCTTCCGTCGTGTATCCACGAACCGACGCACCTCTTTTTTATGTACCTATACTGTTGCGTTGAGGTAAGAAATTTTCGAGGATGTCAGTACTAGATTTATCCTCTTGGGGGCCTATATAATATTTGTAGAAAATTTAAATTTAATTTAATTTCTTAAAAAATTTCAGAACAAAGAAAAAATTTCGATAAAAACACAAAATTAAAGAAAAATTGAATTTTCGAAAATAATCAAATTTTTAAAAAAAGTTCGGAATTAAAAAAAAATTTTAATCTCGATGAAAAAATTTTTTTTTTTTATATAGGTATCGACTTTTTTATTTTTTTGTTTGGATTTTGTGGGAGCTTATAATGCTCAGTGTCCGGTAGTGGGGGGGGGGAATGTCTTGACGTCTTGCTTAACTGTAGCCACTATAATAATAATAATAATAATAATTTTTATTAGTTCCAGAAAGAGCTCTGTTGAGCAATGAAAATTCGGTGAAATATATACGAAAATCTCGACGTAAGTGATTTTATCTTGTAACCGCAGATATATACATGTTACTAATGAATTCCGCTATGCTGAAACTTACGTGCTAGTAAAAATAACTCTAACATTTGTTCCTCCTTGGCTAAACTACAACGGTTGGTTTTTGTTAGGGTTGAAACAAAGCGACCACAACTATTCCGCAAATATTTTAATAATAAATATTCTATTAGGTAGTTTTAAAAAACTTCTGTAACTTAATAATATTTTAAAGTATTCCCAATGGAGCTGCTAATTACACGTTATATTAACTTGTTTTTAAATTGTAATTAAAATCTCATCAGGGAAATATGAAGTGCATTGCTAAAAATGCTCGAGTAATACATAAAGCCAGAGCAAATGTACTACTCATGAGTTCTCTCCCTCGTGTGACAATAAGTCGACGCAATTAAATTCAAATTTGGGAGAATGGCGCTCATTAAAAGCTAATTTTAATGTAAGATATAAAATCAATGATCGCGGTTTATCAAGAGTTTACCGTCAGAGGTAAGTCTAAGTACTTGCATTGTTTGTGACAAAGAGACTGAATGGTTCATGTCAAAATTGTTGTAAAATAAAACTAATTAAGTTTTTTCAAGGTCGCCAGTAGTTAGGGATATATAAACCTAATACCATTTCATATTTTCAATTTATTATTAGACTAGCGGTACCTGTGCGAATAATTCGCACTAAAATTCGTTTCTAATTTCTCACACTCTTCATAACTTTCTTCTTTTTGTTGTATTACATTACAAAGCTCAGTTACGGTTCAAGAAAATATTTTTCTAAAACTGTCATAGAGGCGCAAGTATCGAAAACGTTGAGCTGAAGCGCCGCCATACGAAAAGTATTTATACGTGAATTTTGATTACAAATTAAACAAAAAAAATTTACCGACCGTCAATCATGTTGACGTTGTTTTAAAGTTAGAACCGTCAGATGGCAGCATTGCTGCATATACTGAATAAATGTATAATTGTTGTAATTAATTATTTTGCAAAAACAAAAGCAATAATAGATTTTTTAGTTGTTGATGCCGGTAGAGCAAGCAATTATCTATAAAATGATATAAAATTTATGTGGAGCAATTGTGTGGTGTTTTCGAAAAAGGGAGGCAAACATCTTAACCTTAGCCTTTTTAATATATATGATACTTTTACTAAGAGCTAGTGATATGCGTTAATTCAGCGAACTAGTTAAATTAACAGCTGTTAATCGTTCATCAACGAAATAATTGTTTCTATTTTTAGAAATTACTACTTGAGAATTCAACTATCAGTAACAAAACAAAGCGAAACGAACACGCGAAGTAATAGTTATGCATAATATGATGTTCCTTTGTCTCTTAAATTGTGATTGGTCGATCGATACAGTCGAACGGCAGTAAGTGTATGTAATATATATTTGTTTTCATCTACTAAGTCGTGATTGCTCGGTTGGGTCAGTCGAACGGCAGTATGTGTATGTAATATGTCTTTGTTTTCATCTACTGAATTGTGATTGGTCGGTTGTGCCAATCGAACGGCAACATTTGCATGCGTTTATTTCCATCTACTTCGTTCTAAAAATTAATATAGTTTAGACCTGATGTGTTCGTTATTTAAAAAACCAACAGTCCTACCTACCATTTTTTGGAAAACGATTGCTCAGCCCAAATAAGCTTCACTATTTGTGATCTTAAAAAAGTAATTAAACTCGCAAATTCTATAAAGGATGCATCTTTTTGAGTTTTTTTAAATGTAACATCTAAGTTGATGAATAAATTTTATTCACGGTCGCGAAATTTCTCTGATAGTAGGAAGGTACTTTAAATCTTGTGATTGACAATGCCGTCTCCATTTATTACGGCGAAAAGAATACTCTAAGGAACAATTTTGAAATGCAATTCAAAATGTAGATAAGAAAAATGCATGTTAAAAATTCGACATACGCGCTTTTGCCTTTCGGTTACACGTATGTTGAACAAAATCGTTCTGTAATTACTGTTCTAATTACATAAACGCTAGTTAAACGAATTTCACCTCTACTTGCAAAGCAAACATTTTAAAAAGTGTTTTCTGTGCATTTTTCTATAAAATCGTTTTTGAACTGTAAAAAATCGTAAGAGAGCTTAAAATATTTGTAAATGCAAGGAATTCTTGCGTGAAATTTTGCTGCACTCCGTCTAGAATTGTTACTGTAATAAAAACAAAAAAATGCGAGCCGAACCCGTACGAAGAGGGTTCCGTACTACTCCGTTTTCCCTGAAAACTTTAAGACTTACGATTTTCGTTTTCGTCTAAACTATGAGTGAGGTCTTATACTCCATTTTTTTCGTAATTTTAGGCACTATAGTTTCGGAGATAAGGGACCCCCCCTCATCGACGAAACTACTAAGCCTAAAATTTTCGTATATTTTCTTTAATATCTTTTAAACTATGCATTTTAAATTATAATTATTTATTATTTTATTAATTATATGATTATTTTTCATAATGAGCCTTTTGAATTGATACGTCACATGACGTACTTCAATTTTTGGAACGAAGTTCCTTATCGCGGGTTAGCGAGGGGACCTAGCCGAGAAAAAATGTAACATGTCACGAAAAACCGTAAGACAAATGTGTCACAAAAAGCAAAACGTATAATGTATACTGGTATACGGTGATACCGGGTGTTTTTAGATTATACCGGATGTTTTTAGATTATACCGGGTGTTTTTAGATTATACCGGGTGATTTTAGATTATACCGGGTGTTTTTTAGATTTAACCGGGTGTTTTTAGATTATATCGGGTGTTTTACAATATACCGACTGTTTTTAGATTATACCGGGTGGTTTTAGATTATACCGGGTGTTTTTAGATTATACCGGGTGTTTTTAGATTATACCGGGTGTTTTTAGATTATGCCGGGTGTTTTTAGATTATGCCGGGTGTTTTTAGATTATACCGGATGTTTTTAGATTATACCGGGTGTTTTTAGATTATACCGGGTGTTTTTAGATTATATAAAACGCGTTACGAAAAACATCTTATACGAAAGGGACTTCGTTCCAAACGCGTGTCCCGCGACACGTTCCAAGTTTTTTTTTTAATTTTCTAGTTAACCCCCCAAAATCAGAATTCGTTTATTTACGCTATACGTTTGTGATTGGATCATCGAACTCTATATAGATGTACCAAATTTCAACTTTTTTCGTCTAGTAGATTCGGAGAATATAAGCTATGAGTGTGACAGATAGACAACGACAGTGATCCTATAAAAGTTCCGTTTTTTCATCGGATATACGGAGCCCTAAAAAAGACAGTATTAAATGAAAACTGTGAACACACACTTAAATGATTGAAAAACAAATAAAGTAGGTACGTATATATATAGAGGCGAAGCCGAAAGAACGAGAAATTCAGAGAATTGAAAAAGCTACAAACATAAATTCATATCATTTCATTATATCTGAGTTCTGTTATTTCAAATGGACTATTTTTAAATCAGAATCATGGCCGTAGTTCATTCAACTTAAATTCGTTACTTGGTATTTTTTTCATTCATTTCTTGCACAAAGCGTTTTCTCTTTTTCCACTTAAAAAAACTTTTGACGTCGTTCTAACTCTTAAATAACTGCGTCGGCATTCTGTGTAACACTATATCTCGATGGCCATAAGGCAACTGGCCTATGACGAATTTTTAGTTATTTTTCTAGGTTTTTCTAGGAATGTTACAGTTGTGGTTTTTTCTGAAGAAGTGTAAATAATAAAAATAATGGCTTCTGATCGATAAATATTACATTTTCGTGAAATTAAGTAAAAATGCACTTATACTTACGTTTCGGAAATCTTTAATTTCTATCAAAAATCTTATTCAATCTTTAATGATAATGCTTCAAAATAGAATAGAACTATGTACCATTCTACCCATATGACTTTTAGCTATGCTTTTACAGTTTATTTGATTCAAATAAACGATTTAAAATCAGATAAAAACGAGAAAATTAGCATACATTTTTTCACAAACGTTTGCATAAAAAAAAGGAAATTATTGAGCAAGTAAAATTTGTCAGTATTTTTAACATAAGTTTGTAAAGAAAAAACTTCAAAATGTAAGTTTGCCTTCCCGTATTTCAAAATCTCGTAACGTGCCGTAAAAAAATATTGACGAATGTCGCGTTTTTTGATTCAATTTTTAGGACAAAAATATGTGTTTTATTGAAATTTCTAAGCAGCAAGCCAAATTTTGTGATGCTTAAAGCTTAATCACAGCTAATAAAAACAATAATAAAATGAATTTTGCGACCACAGTTCGAAATTTCCCGAAGGCATATTTTACAATCTAAGAGATTCTGCTATCGGATTAATGTCAGTAATATATTTGTGGTATTTCATGAATTGACTGTACAAATATAATTTTTCAGTGAATATACTGAAAAAAGGTAAGAGAACAACGTGGTCCAGTAGTTAGCGTGCTAGTTTCTTGATCGGGCTGTCGTGGGTTCGAATCCTGCCTCTGATCATGAATGTTTTGTGATGTTTTAAGTTTAAGACAGTGATTATGTTATTTGTTGTAATTAAGACGCTAATGACCTAAATTATCGATTGTCTATAATCTACAATAAGTAAAGAATGAAAAAGGTAAATTCATATTTCGCATAAATATTCTCAAAAAATTAAATGCAAGGAAGCACCACAAAAAATTTCGTTAGCAAAGTATACCTATATACATGATAATATTTCAAACTTTGGATATTAGCATATAAATGAATGGAGGGAACGTAGCCTATTTTTCAATGCCTAATTAAATTTTATTGTTTCATAAGTAACATTTTTATTTCATTTAAACTCTTGCAGTTTTGCGTGCCTAGGTGCCTAAAAAGGATTTTATTACCACGGAACGTATTATTATGTTGAAATATGTGACAGTGCAGTCTCTTAAAATGGAACATGAGATATTTCCGTTGGTTGATGGGGTATTGTATCTTTTTATAGGTACTTAATCGAAAGAAAACTGTATACAGAATATATACATATATTTCTCGTAAGCCATCCCCCTGTCCTTTAAAACATGTAATACATGTGCTATATTTACGATAAGTTTCTATAGATAAAAAGAACGTAAATCCATTGCATTTTGCTATGTTGAAAGTCAAATTTGTCAATATATAAAAATGGATTGTTTACCAGCTGTTTAATATGTCCTCTTTTTCACACGCATAGCATAGCATAGTGTGTGTGTGCAATGTGCATGTAAGATGCACTTACGTTTCGGAAATCTCTAATTTCTATGAAAAATCTTATTCAATCTTGGATGTTAATGCTTACAAAATAAACTAGAAATATGTACCATTCTTCCCATATGACTTTTAGTCAACTTTTTGCAGTTTATTTGATCTAAATAAACGATTTAAAAATCAGATAAAAACGAGAAATTTACTCAAAATTTTGTAGAGAAAAAAAATATTTTGAAAAAAATTATTGGGCATGCAAAATTTGCCAGTGCTTTTAACATAAGTTTTTAAAAAAAAAACTTCAAAATATTAATTTGCGTTCCCGGAATTCCGAAATTTCGTGCTGTAAAAAAGTATTGACGAATACCACGTTTTTTGAATCAATTTTTAGAACAAAAAAATGTTTTTTGAAATCGTGTCAAATTTTGTGGAGCTTAATGCTTAATCACAGCTAATAAAAATAGTAATAAAATGAATTTTGCGAGCACAATTCGAAATTTCCCGAGAGCATATTTTACAGTCTGAGGGATCAGTCACCATTATCTTTCCGGCTACGCTTACGAACCATTTCCGGATACTTATAGGAATAAACTTTTCTTTATTTTCATCCTCTGAATCCTTCGGACTATTTATTTGGTGAATAATGGGTAGTTTTCTAAGACGCGACTGATTAAAGGTTGAACTGTTAGCTGAATTATTGCTTAGCATTATTTTCTGCCAGTATCCACATTTATGTGTAAATGAGTTAAATTTAAGAAGACTTCAACCATTTCATTTCTGTACACATTCTTAAATAACGTCCCATTTACATAAATCTATACTGTTACGCGCAAATGTTTTTTTGTAATGTAGCTTTTATTTTCGAAACTAACCTAAAAAAAATATGTAAATTTGATTTTTATATACAAAAAAATGGATGTTGGTATTTTTGAGATTAATAGACTTCGACATCGTTTGACCAATCACCATGAAAGTTGGCACATATATGTATTTTTTCATGGACAAGTTTTTTTTGTTGTAACTCGTTAAATACAGTGGCCCCCAAAGCTCCACTACTGTTGTCGCTGCCGTATTTCATCCGAGTCGCGTGAGCGGCTAGTATTCTGTATTTAACTTTTTTTAAGAATTTAAGATTAACATGAGTGGCGTGCAGACTGTGTTTTGTTTTTTTAGGGTTTCATGCATACGTTGAAAAAAAGGAATAACATAGGGTCACTCTCGTGTATGTGTCTATTTGTCTGTTTGTCACAGCTTATTTTCTCCGAATCTGGTGAACGAAAAAAGTTGAAATTCGGTACATATATAGAGTTGGATGACTCAAACACGAACGTAGAGCGTAAATAAATGAATTCCAATTTTGGAACCAAATTAGGAAATTAAAAAAAGCAAGTGCATCATATGACGTATCAAATGAAAGGGTTTCGGTATCAGAAATACAAATATATATTTTTTTTATAATTTTAAACTGCATAGTTAAAAAGATATTAGAGAAAATATACGAAAATAGAGCATTCTTTCTTCCTACCTCTGAAACTACTGGAACCAAAAAACCTCTCATTATTTACAGGAAAACTATATCCGAAAATTCTAAATCTTAAAGTTCTCACCGAGTTCGACTCGCACTTGATGGTTTTTTATCGAGTTCTCTATTCGTATCCCACCGATAAACTTCCATATGAACGTTTTTTTTTTTAGTTTTTTAAAATGCAAAAAAATCTTCCTCCAGATCTGAGTCACATCCCTCAATTTACCGATCGCTCGATTAAGTTATGTTAAAGAATACTTGTTTTGTTAAATCGTGCAGAGTTTCCACTGCATTTGCTGTTCAATTTTACGGCCAATTTGTTAATGTTAGCTCATAAAATAATTTATTGCTTAGAAATTGATAATCTTTGATCTTAAAATTCAACGAAGTGATTATAATTTTGACATTTATCATAAATTGAAAAGTATATATAAAATTTAACAACAGTGAAAAGGTAATTAGAAATACACAGGTTACCTCGCCAATGATTTGACGTCAGCCAACCACAAGCCAATAATTATCTATGTGATTTCCGTTTAAAATTACATTGAAAAATATACACTTTTTTTATAAAAAGCTTCTAAAAAATTGTTTCGTAATCTGTTTGTAATGTAGATTCCAACCAAGGTCATTAGGTATACAGGTCACCTCGTTAATTAATTGACGTCAGCTGGAAGATCGTTCATATTTTCATCAACCGCGCAATATTAATTGACAGTCCGCCGGATGATGTCATCACCTCTGTATCTAATAACTTTGAAACGATGTTACGTTTTGAAATTATTATTGTTCAACTGTTACAACATAAATAATTTTTATTCATTTTTTTAATTTGTTGATTTCTCTTTTTTCAGGTATGTTTGCAATCAAATATGGTCTCACAGTAGTGAGGTATGTATACATATCATAATTTACACTGATTTTTCACTCGGCACTTGGTAGAACATGGTTAATAATAACAAATAAATAAAAACACTTGAAAATTCAACAAAAATTATTATTAAATTATTTCTCGACGTTCATTTCAGACAATAAGTCCATCCTCAAGAATATAAAACATATACTATATGTTTCATATTCCTGAGGCTTATGCACAAAAATAGAGGATTATAAAAAAGAGATAAGGTTTATAAAAATATACTTTTATTTTTGGTCATATTTTAAATAAATAGTTTTTATAATTAGTACTCTAGTAACGTTGACATTGCCGCGTTATTTACGAGAACTAATGAAAGGAAAAATAATGAAATTTATGCTTAATAACGTGTAATTTTACAACGTATAATTACTAACATGATGATATATTATCTAGACAGAAGTTATTATTATTATTAATCACTTAGAGAAGACTTTTTCCACCCAAAAACACATAGTAAGTATAGTACGCGTCAAAAGTATACTCTATTTACTATTACGTAAACAATTATTATTAAATACATAGGCTTCCTCGTTAATGAATGACATCAGCTGGAAGACCGCTCAATATTTTTATCAGCCACGCAACTGAAACAAGACACTATCGTAAATGTATAATTTAGGAAAAGCAATAAAATTTCATATTTTACTTGAAACCAAGGTCACGAATCCCTCGGGACCTCAAGATCATTAGATTACAGGTTATCTTGTTGATGAAATATGGCGTCAACAGTATTTTTACCAACTACGTAATATCAATTGAAAGTTCACTAGATGACGTCATCCTCCCACTACTATTCAACGAAACGAGGTCACATCTACTAACCTATTAGTTACAATATCTGTCGTTCGGACATTTATTAAGTGTCTAGCGTTAATTCTAAATATCCAATTTTTAATTCTTTTAGACCAATCTCTCGTGTGAATATGTGACTTCTTCAATTCTACCCTGAAGAAGAGTATATTCGAAGAGAATGTTTGAGACAATGCGCAACGCTTTCGAAAAGCATAATATCGTAGTTAGGTTAACACGTAATTAAGTAATTAGTTGAGTCATGGTACGGCACTAGATAAAGATAATGGCAGTGAGTGGAGTGAATATATCACGTACAGACTACTTCTTTCAAATTTCACACATATTTTGATAAAAACATGATTCAATAAGTCTTTCAAAGCGATACGTCTCGGGGCTCCTAACAGGAAAAGAGTTAAAATTAAAATCAAATTTGTACACAATAATTTTATTAAGATGTAGAATCGAGCTTCATTTTGCATTTCATTGTAACTATTATCATGAGTTTCTGTATATAAAAGATTGTAGATTTGCTTCATTTTAATTGAAATCAAAATTGTGTAAATTATGTCAAAAACAATATCTGAAACAACTACATGGGAAACATTAATTACTGAAGTTTACTTTTTCATTATAAAATCAGTGGATTTGTTGTAGCGATGGATATAATAAACAAGAAGTTATTATTTAAGGGAAGCATGTTTCGATTTAATCTGTTTTCTTATAAAATTAACTTGTCGTTCAAATACAATAAACTTTCACAAGTTCAACTATACACAGTGTACAAGCAGGGTAGTAGAGTACTACTGGAGTGAACCGTTGCTTGTACCGTTTCAACATCGAGGCGAGCGCCTCCGTTAACGTAAATAAACCACTAGACTTATGTATTGTGTTTATGTAGTGTGTACGCGATGTGTTGTCCTAATGCAACACATCTATTCTGTTTACTACGCTCCATCAACGAGCAAATTTGACAGATTCTTGGATTTTAGCGAAGAGATTTAGCCACCTTAGACTTTACAATCCCTTTATTTCATTTGCTTGAATAACATACGCTTGGTTTCAAAGAAATCACCCTAGAAGTGCACCACATTCAGTAAGAATTTTTGTGCTTCCCCGTTTTACTGACTCTAGTCAGCCAATAGTCTGGATCTTTTTATGAGCTCTAAAGATTGGCAACTAAATTATCCTGAAGAATGATTCCGTCTTCATCTATCTAACCCAAAGATGGTTGTTCTGTTGTTGGCTAGAGCTTCACATTCGAACACATGGCTGTTGCATCCTTCATTTCCCAAAATCTACATAGTTTTGGTTCCTCATTACATGTAGGTGTCTTCTCAACGTAACCCAATCACCTTTCTGAGTGTCGACCTGCTGGGTCTAATTATATTTATTGAATCTAGTCAGCCAATAATTTTGATCTACAGAAGATTGGTCTCTAAATTATCCAGTGGAATGATTCCGTCTTCATCTTTGTAACCAAACATAGTTGTTAAGGCAGAGTCACATGTCTGTTACATTTACCAAAATCGAAATATTATTGATTCCTGATGTATGATGTAGATGTTTTCTCAGGGAAGTGTAACTGACCCAATCACCTTTTTGAGTGTCCACCTGATGAGTCTAATTCTTGTTGTTGAATCTAATCAGCAAATAATCTTGATCTTACGAACTACAGAAAATTGGTCCCTAAAATTATCTTGTGGAATGATTCCATCTTCATCTATGTAACCAAAGATGGTTATTCCCTTTAAGGTAGAGTTATATGGCTGTTACATTTACCAAAATCCAAATATTGTTGACTCCTGATGTATGCCGATTACAAGTAGAGGTTTTCTCCTAAAGGAAGTGTAACTGACCCAATCATCTTTTTGAGTGTCGACCTGCTAAGTCAGTTGGAGAAGAAGCCACGATCATTTTCTTCCCATGTTTGTTTCAGTCAAAGAAATGTTTGCAAGTCCATCTCCTTAACAGTATGTTGGACGTTTCTGCGAAAAAATGCAAAGATTGTATTCAGAATAGATATGAAGTTGCAATGTTTACATCGGTCATGGAGTGCGGTGTAAGTCGTGTTGACAAGTGCAAATTACAGTGGCGATAACACCCTTGTGGACGATGTTTAAAGCCTCACCTAGGGTTGGGGCGAATGTCTTTATCTCTATATCTTACTACATTTGTATTACAGATACGTATTGTTTGTGTTTCCACTTATAGACGCGAAAATCAATTTCAGGAATGTAAATGTAAAGACGGTTCAGAAATGCGTCGTGTCGGCTTAAATCTATTAGTTGTAAATTATTCAGTATGTAAGGTCACTGTTGAGTAATTGATACCTCATTTGTCCGCGACAGTGGACATATTCGGGTTTAAGGCTGTCGGAACGCTTTGAATTTAAGCCAAAAATAGAGCTTCGGCTGTCAACTGATTGTAGACTTATTCGCCAACATTCTGCAAAAATTCTTTCTCTATAAGGAAGATAAATGACAAATCTAGGTCTCTAATGAACTATTTTTGTAATTTATGTACGATTTACTAGAAAAAAGTTGGCATTAATTGTGCTAAAAAAACACACGTTTGCAATGTCACATTACGACCTTATTCGTACTTATTTCACAAAACTGTTCCATCACAAACCTAAAGTGACTCTTCCTTTTTCGGAAAAGTTTTTTAAATCTTCAAAATATTTCCAAAAATTAGAGTAATCAATTGACAGCGGCACCCTTGCAATAGCATCTTTTAGCCTCGTAGTTAGCACCAGCCAAAAATTGAAACGTGCAGGTGATTTGAGCCAGACAGAGCTAAAGAAGGTCACACCCACAATATGTCTTTTGCCTACCTCGCCCCTTACCGCTGGGTCTCAGAATAAACAAAATTCAGAGCGTTCCGACAGCCTTAAGTCCCGACGGTGACAGTGTTTGATAATACATTTTTCTAATATCCCATTGTAACAATGGATGTTTCTGAACAAAATGCCATAAATATGAGAAAGATATGTCACTGCTGAGTAATTGATAACTCAGTCCGCCGGGATAGTGGAAGAATTCGGGTTTAAGTCAGTGACAGTTTGAAAATAATTTTTCTTAATGTAGTGTCGTAAAAATGGGTGTTTCTTAACAATTGTACCGAACTATAGCTGTCCTACTGTTATACTTATTATTATTATTATCATCATTGTACTTATATATCTCTCTCTGTCTATGTGTGTGTGTGTGTGTGTTATGTTTTTACGTTTGACGTGACACATTTAAGATTTCCATAAAATGAATAATATACGACCGTAAGGAAGAAATAAACAAGCAAAATAAATTATTCATTCTTAAATAAATTAAATTCATTAAATAAATAGTGCTTGTTATTCGATGACAAAATGTTAACATAATATTATATTGATTTTTATGACACAGCTACCTTTCAAATACGATATACAATGACGTGAAAATTACCGTTATTTACCAAAAGGTCAGTTTGTAAGGCTTTATTGATTGTAGGTTTATTATATTTTAGCACAGGGATTTCGTTGTCAAAAAGCTATAATAATAATATATTGTACATCGCATTAAACAGCGGCTCTTCAACTGCGGTCCGTGGGACATTTGTGAGGAATTCTCAACTTTTAATTTATTAACCGACTTTAGAAATTTATACTATTCCACAAGTATTTTTTTTTGTATTTTCCGCCATAGCTCCGCCAGTTGTGAACCGATTTGGAAAATTTTGACGCCATTTTGTTCAGAATGTTATCGGCTTGGTACCGTATAATTTTACTAATAACCGGTTCATCTGTTTTTAAATAACAAAAAGCTATAATAATATACATAAAGCAGGGGTCTTCAACTTAGCTCCACCAGTTGTGAACCGATTTGAAAAATGTCGACGCCATTTTGTTCAGAATGTTATCGACTTGAAACCGTATAGTTCATCCATTTTTAAATGACAAAAACCTATAATAATATTAAGTATTACATAATTACACATTGCATAAAACAGCGGATCTACAACTTCAGTCCGCGGACTTTTTGAGGGAATTCGTAACATTTATTTATTAACCCCGACTTACAAAAAGAGGTTGAATTGACAAAAAATTGTACGTAAAAATTTTCACCCCGCTCCACATTTGCGAATCGTCTTGACTCAACTAAATTAAATGTGTGAATGTTTGTATAGAGATTGTAGATTAATTATATATAGACGCTCGACACTTGAGGTCATCAGCTTTAATTGTGAACGTTTCTACGTTTACTTTTAATTAATCTGTACAGGTGATTTTTAAATTTATCCTTCTTTTTTAACAGGGTGTAGAAATCAAATAATTTACGAACAAATATTTCAAGTAACTTTTCTATTAAAACTCAAATTTTAAGTAAATTTTATTTATTTTTGAGGTCGGTCCTTGCGTTATATTATGTCACTATGGAAATATGTTATGTTATTATCAAGTATTTACAGAAATTGTACGAATTTGTCCTCGTTTTGTTTCAAATAAGCAGCAAGATACTTGATAACTAGACATTATATCGCATGTAAAAATAACTAAATTTGAAACGTTACCGATCTTTTTGAACATCATTTAATTAATTCTAAATACAATGTGTGTTCAATATTATAAATTTTTAAACATAAATCATTTGATTGATTATTTCATTTATTAGTTATGAGCCTGACGAAGACTAAATAAAGTAATCGAAACGTAGCAAGATTAACAATAACACGATTGTTTTGTATTATTAATCCAAATACTTGAGATTTATTATTGAATTATAGGTACTTGATAACATAACGCCAGGGCCGACCTCAAAAATAATAAAATTTCAATGACTGTTTCTCTCTTATTTTTCAGTTTTTGTAAAAAAGTTACTTGAAATATTTGTTTGTCTATTTGATTGCTACCTGCTGTTAAAAAAGAAGTATCAACTTAAAAATCACTTTGTATATTATACGAAACGAAACATTTTTTTATTTGACTTTTGAAATCTAATTTTATACGGTATTTTTAGTAGCATGCATATTTTAGTAGGTCTGTTTCGCGAAGCATCTGGCTTTGTTTTGTTTTGTTCATAGTTGCAGTAAAACTATATTATTATCTTATGTGGTTCGTCTTTCATGCGGAAAAGTTGAAATCATATTATCCGTCTTTCACCTAAAGCTAGATTACATAATTTCAGGAAACTCCACATATCAGTTTTAGAAGTTTCATAGTTTAATATATGATCATCATTATATGTACAGTATGATTCTTGTGTCCTAATGAATTGAGGTGGACAGTGGACACTGCCAAACTTTATCGCTAGGAGCGCCAGCTATATATAACGTCTTCAGTCGGTTGTTGGGTCTCCTAGTGACAACATTAATACTCTGCATTGTCGACCGCAACATTTTTGTTTGAAGTATATTATAATTTCAATCTTATTGTGATCAGACGTATTTAGAATTCGTCTTGATTAAATCAACTTTTATTGTGTCTTATTTATTTATTAGTGTATTTGCCATATGGCAACATACACTATTGGCATCGGTCGGATGGCGGGACCTAGGGGTCGGACCAAAATTTCTCGACGTTTTATAACCTTCTAAGCACTTTGGCACCATTTTTGGAAAAATTATATATATATGTATATATATATATATATTTATATATATATATATATATATATATATATATATATATATATATATATATATATATATATATATATACGTGCGGGCTATAACTTTCGAAAGAGTTAATTGATTTTAACGAAATTTGGCACACAAGTCGGAATCCATCACCGCACGAAGCCTATTTAAAATGGGCCCAATCGGATCATTTTAAGGGTGGTTTTTAGGGGTTGAAAAAAGTTTTTGGGCCCAAAAATACCGAAAAAATTCGCAGAATCGTTTCAAAATTGAAATTTACTCTTTTAGTAGCAATAAAAATGTGCTCCCGAAATTTGAAAAAAATCGGCCCGCCAGGACCGGATTTACCAATTTTTTGAAAATATTAATTTGTAGATAGTGACTTATTTATTGAAGGGTGTGTTTAATTCGGTGTAGACGTTAGATTGATAATAATATTGCAGTTAAGAAAAAAAATGTTATTTTAAGGGGTGTATTAAGGAGTCAAATTTTTAATTTTGCCCAATTTTCGCGTAATAAAGCCACACTGCCTGTATAAGCAAATGCACTATATTGTCGGCAGGGTTTTGGCACTGCGACCCGGGTTTTTTTATTTTTTATTTTATATATAATAGATCTTTATGATCATTATACTGTGAATAGTTCAGTGTATGCAAAATTAGTCCATTTTAAATATTAAATCATTCACAATGCCGATGTACTGTGTTTACCAATGTTTCAAAAATGGAAGTTTTGGATTTCCAAAGGATCCGGAACTAAAAAAGAATTAGTTGAATGCTATCAAAAGGGAAGAAACTTTTACTGTAAATCTCTTTTAACATGAACCTCCGTAGGTTTTAACCTGCTTGTATTCCTCCTGTATGAAAACTATCCTCAACAGTGGAAACGACTCATAACGTAATTATATACCGGTTGCCATCTGCGTTCCGCTTGTCATGTGGCCATGTCCGTTGTCAGAAAATTTTATTTGACAATGACCTTAAATTCTCTGGTGTAAGATATAAAGGACTTAAGTAAAAAAATTGTTAAATTTCATTGTTTACTAAAATTGTAATATTTGAAAACATTTTCAAAATTTTATTATGGTTTTAACTTTTTGTCCGCTGTATGACATTTAAAGCGACTGTTGGTTGTAATCAGATTATAGTCTAGTAGGTATACAGTAAGACTTTTCTTAACACTGCTCCGCTTAACGCTCTTTCAGTATTACGCGGTTTCTAAAAAAAAAGTTAACCCACTGTAACGTAAATTATGGATCAGTTTGTACAAAATGATTCAAATGTTGATAGAAGTTCAAAGGCAAGACGAAGTGTCATCGATGCAATATTTTGCTATCGACACCTGAACGAAACAGTAAAAGGCAAACGACATTAGATGACTTCATCACAAAAAACAAAATATATCAAACGAGGAACCGTCCTCATCACAAACATAACTTCTTAGTCGAACTTTTATTTGGTTTTCATAAAGATTTTATGAACAAAAATTGAAATTAGCAATTAATAAATCTACAATGTGATAAAAAAGTATTTAATAATAAATGTTACAAACTTAAACATAAAAAAACTAAGTAAGACATTTTCTTACTCTCGATTCTGTTTCACTTATGAGTATTAACTATTTATTAAGATGACCTCTTGTAGCGCTGTTTCGTATAGTGCAGGAATTTATTGGAACGTGTCTCCCTCATTAAGTGGGGTCTTACTGTGTTATTATATACTTATTTCGCAGAAAGTGTATTGATTTCGTCCATCTGTCATATCCGTCTGGGTCTCTTACTATCGAATTTTCGTTAGCAAAAAAAAAAAAAAAATAAAACCGAACGTAGCCTTTTTTATTTGTACCGCAGATTCGTTTGTTTTATGTAATTTGCTTTGTGTATTTGGTTATCATAGATTTCTGGCTGCCGCTGTATGTCTGTATATAGTATGTGTTTATGTACTGAAATAGAGATCATCTCTGCAGCAGCAACAAGTACAGCTCTTCCCATGCATGATGTCTTGATGTCTTCCAACGACTTATTGCACTTTTGTTATTTCGCCCCACTAAAGTAAATATTGTTTCCAACAAGTTATTTTCCATTATAATAGTTTATATAAATAAATAAACAAGTGTAGTACATATTATGTTATAGTTTATATGAAGCACATATTAGGTATGTTTTGGTATCTTACTCCACTTTAAAAAATGTTTAAACTTTTTGATGTTATACTTCTTTTGGCGCATTGACGGTAAAGTTTTCTCTGTTGCGGAAGTTGCGCACGCATGGACCACCATGAAGTTAGTTGTTAATTTAATACCCAGGTCTGCAATCCCTTGGAGCTGTGAAAAAAATTAAACTTCTAAGTCAACGCAGTCAAAAGATACGGTCGTTTATGCCGCATATTTTGACACGCGCAAGGGAATCAAAACTTATGGGGTACTTCCCGTTGATCCTAGAATAATGAAATTTGGCAAGAAGCTATGTCTTATATAGGGTTGCCAACCGTCCCGCTATACGCGGGACGTCCCGTTTCTGATATCCTTAACGAGACGTCCCGCTCAGGGTGTGTGCGGGACGCTAAATATCCCGCTTTTCGGAGGACGCTCAATACATTGCATCTATTCCGTGTTCTAATGCAGCAGCAGAGAGAGTCTTCTCACTTTGTAATAATGCCTGGACCGACGCGCGAAATCGTCTTTATGTGGATTCTGTAAAGTCAGAGCTACAAGTTAAAGTAAATTTTTCTTATCCATGCAAAGATTTTTACAATTTTGTATTTAAAAATAAATAAATCCTTAAAAGTGCCAAATGTCAAGAAAAATACTCATTTAAAAAGTAATTTATAGTTTTCATAATAAAGTCTAAATTACACTATAACTGTTTTTTTTAGTAAATTTTGACTATTATTAATCTAACAAGGTGTTTTATTTTACTTCTCATCCTGATTTGTAAAGAAAATTTCACGTTTTTTTGTATTCTAAATCAAATTAGTTGGATCCCTCTTTTTAAACCCTTGTCCCGCATTTGAAATCATTATTTCCCGCAAATTTGTATTTTAAAGTTGGCAAGCCTAGTCTTATAGTACAAGTAAAGGGAAAAATCCGAAAACCGTAAATTTGTGGTTCCATCACAAAAACCTTTTTTTTTCTATAAATGTCAGAATAGTGCATACTAGCAACATCGGTATGGTCGCTATAACAACAAACAATAAAAATTAAATAAAGTTAATAAATATTGTACGGTGGTATGGAACCCTTCGTGTGCGAGTTCGATTCGCACTTGGCCAGTTCTTTTAACGTAAATGTACTTGACGAATTGATAAACCCCTTTTTTCGAAGTAAGCGATTTTCCGCATCCCTGTTTTTTACGTCATAATAGCTGGTTGTGCTGTAATAACATTATAATAAAATTTGCGTCTGCCGAGTATATTTTTTATTCGTTTTGACATTTCTGTATTGCTTATTGTTATTTTTCGTGTATAATAATGAAAGTTTCTCTTTCGATTTCGTGTAGGTAAATATTGCGTGCCCGTATACCTTTATTCGTTAGACCTGTCCTTTGCTCTACCTAACTGACCTCATGCTATCTACCCGAACCCTTTTATACTTCGTCACCTGAAAAACGAAACCCTTAATTTCTTTTTATATCCGTTATTTCAATCACTCTGACATTGTTATGTTCCTATAATTTACGACCGTATTCTAAGTAATTAATAATGTTTACATCTGGGGCCGTAAGACAAAATCGCGTATGTTGAATATTTTATTCAGTTGTCAGTTTAAGTCAAATCTTGCAATTGAAATTTCGACTGGTTCTAATTAAGCTAGAGCTTTGAAATGTTGTACACGTATATACGTCCGGTGACAATCCAACATAGTCTATCTAATATTGTTCTGAATCCAAAATGGATGAGGCCCCAAGATGGCGGATTTATTCAACTTCACATGTTTGTCAGTTTGGATCAAATCTTGCAAACAAAATTTCGACTAGTTCTAATTAAGCTAGAGTTTTGAAATTTTGTACACGTGTATATATCCGATAACAATGTAATATAGTATATTCAATATCGTTCTGAATCCAATATGGTCGTCGTCCCAAGATGGCGGATTATCTGTTTCTTCACAACTCTCTTGACATGAATATCAAATGTATAAGGATTTAGTTAGTAGAATGCAATAAACTATTTGACATTATTCATGTATATGTCCGGTGATAATGCAATATAGTATATCTAATATCGTTCTGAATTCAATATGGCCGCCGTCCCAAGATGGCGGAATATCTGTTTCTTCATAACTCTCTAGACATGGATATCAAATGAAAGTGTTTGACAAGTAGAATACAATAAGCTGTGTGCCGTCATTCTGAACTTAAATGGCCGATGACACAAGATGGCGGATTATCTATTTCATCACCCTCTTGATTACAAAGAAAATGTCCTTACTCGAATTATTTTTTTGAACAGAGTGTTCTGTTCATGGCTCAGAAATTAGTGTTCTAATTATCTTTATACAAACCTTGTGTTTTTTTGTATGTGTTGTGAAATATGTAAAAGGCCAAAGGAAATTGAAGATAGTTTATCGCAGTCTATAATCTGTGTTATTATTATGGGTTTTGTATAACATTTCTTATATATTTTCTCAACACAACATTCTATAATGATTGACAAATATACGTATATCGTTATAAAAACTTGACAATGTTCAAGTTTACATAATCATGTTATTTAGACGACAGCTACGTAATTATAATTGTTCACCGAGCGAACGATTCAAAAGAAATCCATTTTTTTTTTAATTCAGGTTCAAATCGTCGAATAATTTACCCTACCATTTAAGTCAATATTTGAGCAAAATCCGTATTAGTCTTTAGGTGTGACCACATACAGACAGCCGACAAACTTTTTTGTGTTCAGAAAAAACAACTCAAAGTCAAATTTTTCGCGATCACAAAACTTCTTCTATTTTTGTTAATATATTAATAATAATGCGTTTAACGTCCGTTTCTCGACTTTATATCATAACAGACGCCATTCGCACCATTACTATTTTTTATATACCTGGCTGGGTCTTTTTCCTACTGCCTCTCGCCGAGAAACGGTAATTCCTGTACCGGCCATCTTGATTGAGGTTTTCCAAGGTTTCCCTCAATTAATTCCAGATAAATATCGAGGTGGTTCCTTATTTGGAGCCACGGCCGATTACCTATCAAACTCCTAGTTCAAAAAATTGCCTACCTTATCCTAATTTCCTATAATTCCTTCATTCGCCCATTGCCATTACATAAGTTGAAGTTTTAAAAATGTAGAAAAATAACGGGAAGTGTGGTAGATGGAAAATAGTAATGGTGCGAATAGCGTCTGTTATGACATAAAGTCAAGAAACTTCAACTTAATAGCAATGGGCGAATGAACAGGCAACTATGCGAGTATAGGATTTTGACAGGTAATCGGTCATGGCCTTGAATAAGGAACCATCTCGGTATTTATCTCTGGAATTAATTGAGGAAAACCATTAAAAACCTCAATAAGACGGTCGGTACAGGAATTATCGATTCTCGACGAGAGGCAGTATAGGAAAAAGCCTAAGCCACATCTGCCCCCGCCGGGATTCGAACCTGATACCTCCCGAATGCGAGTTTAGTGCTACTCTAAATCACTCGGTATGTTTGAATAATATAAGAAAGGCTGAAACGCAGATGAAACGACAGTTCATTAAGAATAAAATAATTAACTCGGCAGTTCGTCTCTCTACAATTGTACATTAACTCTCGCAACTTCGCATTCTGTTTATCACTCTGTAAAGCGTACCATTTATGTTAATTAGTAAACGTATACCAATGATTAAAAATGTAGAAACCTTCCTATATTTGCTTTGTTTGGGTAGAACACAATGCTTTGTGAACACGGTTGACTTTTACCTTTATTACCTACATCATTGTTATCATCATTGAAATTTTCAGTTTAAACCGGTATGTTTTTTATCAATACTAATAAATTAAAAGTTCGGGTCGCAGTGCCAAACCCTGCCGACAATATAGTGTATTCGCTGTTACAGGCAATGTGGTTTTATTATGTGAATTTATGTTTGTTTTTGGACCAAATAAAAATGTAACCCCTTAAAAAATCTGTTTTTCTTAATTTCAATATTTGACCGAGCTGAGTAGAGTAGTGGTGACAGCACTAGACTCGCATTCGGGAGGTCCGGGTTCGAATCCCGGCGTGGGCCGATGTGGCTGGGACTTTTTCCTACTGCCTCTCGCCGAGAAACGGTAATTCCTGTACCGGCCATCTTGATTGAGGTTTTCCATGGTTTCCCTCAATTAATTCCAGATAAATATCGAGATGGTTCCTTATTTGAGACCATGACCGATTACCTATCAAACTCCTAGTTCAAAAATTGCCTACCTTATCCTATTTTCATATAATTCCTTCATTCGCCCATTGCTATTACATAAGTTGAAGTTTTAAAAATGTAGAAAAATAACGGGGAGTGTGGTAAATGGAAAATAGTAATGGTGCGAATGGCGTCTGTTATGACATAAAGTCGAGAAACGGACGTTAAACGCATTATTATTATTATTTATTATTATTTCAATATTTGGTCTGTTTTATCTGCACAAAATTTTACACCTACAGAGGCTTCTCTATACGCAACCGTTTTCATAAAATTCATAAAAGTCCGATCCTATCGAGTTTTTTTATTAACATTTTAGGAGCACATTTTAATTGATACAAAAAGTTAAATAAATTTCATATTTTAATCTAATCCGAGAAACATTCGTTGTTTTTGAGGCCCTAAATACACCCTTTAAAATGATCTGATTAGGCTCATTTTAATTAAGCTTCGTGATGTGATAGATTCCAACGTGTGGACGTAATTTAGTTTAAATCAGTTAAGTTTGTCGAAAGTTACCGTGCTTATTATTTACACGTTTTCTTTTACTGATTACTTTTCATCGTAATAATTTTGAAAATAGAAATTGCGTGAGACATTACACACTGAAGATGACTGTAGTTGCCTTTAAATAAACTTTGTCCGTCCTTTGTAACGCATGCATCCCAAAGCCGTCGGTCTGTGTGCAGCTTCAATAAATCAGCGGAGTTAGTCACTAGAGCTTGTGTTCTATTTGTCTGTAATTTAGTGACGATTAACTGCAATAACACACAGCTCTAGCAGTTGTTGAAGTAACTATTTCAGTGCACCGATTTGCAATGGGAATAATCGAATGATTTTGACAATCTAAAGGTTGCTATAATCGAATGATTCATTTGAAATGATGCCTTTAGTTGATGTATCACACCTGCTAGCAAGGTAGCGGTGGGTGCAATATAATTTGGGTTTGGTCGCCAACGATATATAAGAATAATAAAAACCCGGGTCGCAGTGCCAAAATCCTGCCGACAATATAGTGTATTTGCTTGTATAGGGCCGTGTGGTTTTATACTTTTATTATGTGAAATTAAGTTTGTTTTTGGGCAAAATAAAAAATTTAACCCCTTAATACACCCCTTAAAATAACATTTTTTTCTTAATTGTAAAATTATTATCAATCTAACGTCTACACCGAATTAAATACACCCTTCAATAAATAAGTCACTATCTGCAAACTAGTGTTTTCATAAAATTTGTAAATCCGGTCCTGTCGGGCCGATTTTATTAAAATTGTGGGGACACTTTTTAATCACTACCAAAGGGTTAAATTTCAATTTTGAAACGATTCGGAGGATTTTTTCGGTATTTTTGGGCCCAAAAACAGTTCTCAACCCCTAAAAACTGCCCTTAAAATAGCCCGATTAGGCCCATTTTAAATAGGCTTCTTGCGGTGATGGATTTCAACACGTGGCTCAAATTTCGTTGAAATCAATTAACTCTTTCGAAAGTTATCGCGCGTACACATATATATATATATATATATATATATATACATATATATATAAACATTTTTAAAAATGGTGGCAAAGTGTTTAGGAGGTTATGAAACGTCGAGAAATTTTGGTCCGACCCCTAGGTCCCGCCATCCGACCGACGCCAATAGTGTATGTTGCCATATGGCAAATACACTAATAATAATAATGCGTTTAACGTCCGCTTCTCGACTTTATGTCATAACAGACGCCATTCGCACCATTACTATTTTCCATCTACCACACTTCCCGTTATTTTTCTTCATTTTTAAAACTTCAACTTATGTAATAGCAATGGGCGAATGAAGGAACTATAAATTAAGAAACTATTAGGACTAGACGAGTGTATACAATCCTGATGAGTGGGGAAACGATAGTATGCGCTTGATGCCGTTTTCTGTATCTTCAAAAATGTGGGAAGGTCTTTGGGAAACCCGCAGGAGATTCGTTCAGCCGCATATTGTGGACACTCCAGGAAGATATGTTTGATGCTCACAGGGAGTTTACATAAGTCACACTGCGGATGGTCCGTCTTATAATAATAATGCGTTTAACGTCCGTTTCTCGACTTTATGTCATAACAGACGCCATTCGCACCATTACTATTTTTCATTTTACCACTTCCCGTTTTTTCTACATTTCTCAAACTTCAACTTATATAATAGCAATGGGCGAATGAAGGAATTTTAGGAAATTAGGATAAGGTAGGTAATTTTTGAACTAGGAGTTTGAAAGGTAATCGACCATGGCCTCAAATAAGGAACCATCTCGATATTTATCGGGAATTAATTGAGGGAAACCATGGAAAACCTCAATCAAGATGGCCGGTACAGGAATTACCGTTTCTCGGCGAGAGGCAGTAGGAAAAAGTCCCACCACATCTGCCCCCGCCGGGATTCGAACCCGGGCTTCCCGAATGCGAGTCTAGTGCTGTCACCACTACTCTACCCAGCTCGGTAGGTCGCCAACGATATAACGATCGCATAGACTAATATTAATGATTCATTCGAAATGATTCCTTCAGTTTAATAATCATAATACTTAGTAGGTGTGTTGGTACTATGCGTGAATGAATGAATACTCCAACTCTCGAATAAATTTTTCTCTGTTACGATTGTCAGTCTTGAGACTGTGCTTCATAGTACAGACGCAGATAAAAAACTCGAGTGGTTAGAATGCGAGTGAAAACACAATTCATTGTATCTATGCGTTGAATATGATTATTATAACAAATGAATTTTCGATTATGAGACTTGAGAGTCGTAGAACAGTGGTAGATAAAAAAACTAAATGGTCACTTATTAAATACTGTGAAATGAAATCTGAGAGAGACAATGACATGCAGTGTTTGAAAGAGTAAAGAAAGAGCGTAGTATAATTATTTAATACTGAGATTGTATTTTATGTCCTAATTCGTAGGTGTATAATTTTAAGTAATCTCTCGAGACATCTCGAGATATTTTGAAAATCGAATAGTTCGACAAGTTTCACTCGAAATATCCCATCTTTACACCGCATATAAAAATAGCTATAAAACCTCTTGAGTCAACAAAATTCAAATAAAAACCAGTTGGTTGCGTTTTATTTATTCTTGTGTTATTTCTCCATCTGTGCTAAAGACGGCTCCAAGTCGATTCTCTTTTCTACTCCTAATTCGAATCTATGTTGAAGATTGCAAGTTTGGATGTAGGGGTAATCTCCGAAACTACTCATTCGATTACAAAATTTGTTTTACTATTATTTAGAATGAACTTTCAGGATGCCCTCTTTCACCCGCGTATCATACAAGATGTTGGATGCGTGTTTTGATGAGGAAGTGGGATGCAGACCGTGTTAAATAATTTAGAGATTACCGTCTTTTCAATCTGTTTAATTGCGGATTTACTCTACTTTCCCACCAAAATGTGTTACAATGGTGCCAAACGTGGGGCAGTTACGTTTCGGAAATCTCTAATTTCTATGAAAAATCTTATTCAATCTTTGATGTTAATGCTTCAAAATAAACTAGAAGCGTGTATCATTCTTACCATATGACTCTTAGCCAAGTTTTTACAGTTTATTTGATCTAAATAAACGATTTAAAAATCGGATAAAAATGAGACACACTTTTTTGAACAGGAAAAAATAAATTTGAAAAAAAATTATTGACCAAAACAAATTTGTGAGTGTTTTTAATATAAATTTGTAAAGAAAAAACTTCAAAATGTTAGTTTGCCTGCCCGTAATTCGAAATCTCGTGACGTGCTGTAAAGAAATATTGACGGATATCACGTTTTTTTTACCAATTTTTAGGACAAAAATATATGTTTTTTGAAATTTTTAAGCAGCAAGCTAAATTTTGTTAAGCTTAATACTTAATCACAACTAATAAAAAAAGTGGTGCGTGTACTTATGTACGCGCGGCAGGAGTTATACTTCTTTGGCGTAATCGCGATAATTGATATTCACATTTGCATTAAAGATGGATAAAATAAAATAGGATATCTAGGGAAATGACAAAATATAGTCGAAAAACGCTGGTTGGGTCATGTTTGTGGTCTTATAATTTATATACATTTTACCTTTGTTCCATTTTCAAAAGTAACATTTTTAATGCCTGCATAAAGTAGCTTTTTATCTATTAAAGAGTTTTCTACTGTTGAATCCATAATTTAAAAAAATACAAGTATTGAGATTATTTAACTGTCAAACACTTTAGCTTTTAAGAAATTCCGTCCGATGTCACTAATATACTACTTTGTTGTTTTATGAAATAACTATTTTGACATTATCAGAAACAACTTCCGCAACATAGGTATTCGTTGCATGTTGTGTACGCAACTTCTGTAACAGAGAAAATTTTACCCTCAGTACGCCAAAAGATATACAATTTCAAAAACAGTAATAAAATGAATTTTGCGACCACAGTTCGAAATGTCCCGAACGCATATTTTACGATGTGATGGATCACTTACCTTAACCTTTAACTACTGAGGTGGATTTAATTTCACGTAAACACTAAACACTGACGTGGGGCCCTCAGAGGCCCGTATATATATGTGTGCTTATATTTAAAAATCTTTAGGTTTTTTAGGATTTAGTGTTTAAAATTAGCTTTAGTGGGTATATTTAAATAAAATAATTTTTGTATCATTTATTTGTTTATAAAATTAACTATTATTTCAAAGTTTAGAAAACACTTAGCATTTTTTGGCAAAAATCACATGAGATCATAAATCACACAGTATTTAAAATTATTTTAAAAAAATCAACAAATTAACTTACAAAACTTACAATCTTAATTTTAAATAGTCTTTCTAGCAAATGGCACATCAGTGATTATAAAAAATTATTGGGAATTAGGCCCACGAGAAATATTCAAAATGAATTTACTCGAAGGTACTAGAAGGTACGCGTGTATCGTGCGCGAGTGAAGGGAGTAAATCAAAAATTTTACTTTCTCAAGGCCTGAGAGGCCCCCACTTCAGTAGTTAAAGGTTAAGTTGAACGAATCGTTCATGAACGAGCTGTATTTCTGTTACATTCATATATGCACAGCAAAATGCATATAATATGCTTCGCTCATTCTCTATTTCGTATTTGCTATTCTAGTGTGGATTTCTCTTCACAGTTAAAATGTTTACGACTCCACTTTTTCCCGGTCTATATTCGTCGTTCTGTCAATGTCTCTAACGTGTTGAATATTTTAAGATTTTGAAAGGGAATCATGAAATGTGACTTTGAATTTTTATCAAGAATTTATTTTTTATGTACAAACTTGAACGCTTATATAAATTTTATATATTTTACGTCTTTTACCCTTCGTTCAATCTTATGGAAATGCTTGTATCTATACGCCTATATATCACTAACACTTGCTTATAAATCTATTGTCAAAACGGCAAAGTGGCTTATGTGAACTTCTTAAGGTTACTGGGTACCAGCTGTTCTATATTCCGTCTTTTTCGCCCGCATAACTCTATCTTACGAGCAGGGGAAGTGAGATGCAGGCCGTATAAATAATTTAGAGATTACCGTCTTTTCAATCTGTTCAATTGTCGATTTACTCCACTACCTCACTAAAAGGTCTTACAATGGCGCCCAACGTGGGGCACTTACGTTTCGAAGAAAAACTTTATTCAATCTTTGATGTTAATGCTTACAAAATAAACTAGAAATATGTAGGTACCATTCTGCACATCATAATCAAGTTTCTAAAGCTTATTTGAACTAAATAAACGATTTAAAATCAGCTAAAAACGAGAAAATCAGCGTAAGTTTACAATATGAGTTACTTTAATAAAATAACAGTTTTGTTCCAACCTCTTTGAAAACGGTAATATTATCGTCACGCTCATGCGCAGTAGATAAAATGTGTTCCAACCGAGATATTATGGCCGGTTGTCGATCAGCATTCCAACCAAATTTGTGATCGTTCGTGGACGGTTTCCAAACGATCATTTTAGTCTAAACGTGAAACCAAAATGAAATTGTGGAAACTGGAATGCGCATTAAACATTTTGTCATACTGTCGAATTTTCATTAGCGCGGCCAAATTCGTACTGTTGAATTTTTCCCCGCAGTCAACTTCAAACTGTCAAATTTTTGTTAGCGCGCCCAACTTCATACTGTGAAATTTTCGTTCGCGCGGCCAACTTCATACTGTCGTATTTCATTAGCGCATACTGTCGTATTTCATTAGCGCATACTGTCGAATTTTCGTTCCTGCAGTCAACTTCAAACTATCAAATTTTCGGTAGCGCGCCCAACTTCATACTGTGAAATTTTCGTTCGCGCGGCCAACTTTATACTGTCGAATTTTCATTAGCGCGACCAACTTCATATACTGTCGAATTTTCGTTCCTGCAGTCAATTTCAAACTATCAAATTTTCGTTAGCGCAGACAACTTCATGCTGTTCAATTTTCGGTAGCGCGTTCAACTTTATGCTCTCGAAATTTTCTTCAGCTGTGCGCATGCAACTTCCGTTGCCTGCTGAAATTTTACTCTCAACGCCCCTAAAGAAGTATAACCTCAAAAATATATACGTGGACGATTTTGCCTCGTGACTACAGGAGTATAACATTACTTGTTGGAGTGTTCAGTTTGTTTGCGTCATCCATTTCTGTCCGTTGTGCGTGCTGAAAAAGGTATCCTTGGTCTCAATGCTATGTATATATATATATATCTATCTATATATCTGTTTGTGAATATTCATACACTGCCGTTTCCACAATAATATCATATTATATTGTATTCAAATATACAATTTACACTTACGCTTAAAATTGTGATAAAAAATATAATTGCGCACACCGGTTACGGGAGTGTGCTCTATTATCGCCAGAGACCAGAGCTAGCGTTGGTACATACAAATGCACTTGTAACAAGGAGACAGCAAGGCTGCGGGGTATTCAAATCGAAATGAAATACTCAGTAAGAGCACTTTTTTGCTAAAGCCGTAACTCGCACTGCTTAGACATTTTCGAGAAAAAATCTAAAGTTTTAAAAAAGATACATTATTTTTTATTACAATTTGATGTTGCTTTGAACAATTTTTTTTTCATTTTTTCCGTCGTGGATCAACAAATTGAATTCATAGGACCACCCCTTGTTAGAAAGCATAGACCCGTCTGACTTGAATCTTGTTTGTGCGTATAAATAACGCTACTGTTTTCTCCAAGCGTTACTGCTTGTAGCATCGTTTAGAGAAAATGGTGGCAAGATGGGGAAACTGCGTAGTAAGAAGAGTGGAAAAAGCGATCAGTAGCTGTAATCATAGACGCCATCTTTACTGTGAATGACCAACTGAATTCCCATATTCATAGGACCACCCCTTGTTAGAAAATAAAGACCCGTCCGACTCGAAACTCGATTGTGATACTACTCGTGGCATCATTTAGAGAAGATGGTGACAAGGTGAGGAATTTGCGTAGTAAGAAGAGTGGGAAAAGTGATCAGTACCGGCAATCATAGACGATATTTATACTGATAACTCATTCCGCTCCGAAAGTGGAAAGATTCGAGTGTAAATCCCGACGGTGACGTGTTGGAATAATAAATTTTTCTAATATAGTGCTACAACAATGAATGTTTCTTAACAATTATAGCATACAATAGCTATTATACTAAAAGATATTTATACTGTCAATGGTCAATTGAATGACCACCCCTTGCTAAAAAATATAGCGTCCAAGTCGAAACTCGTTTGTGGTCAGAAATGACGCTACTATATCTTCTCTAAGCAATACTATTCTACTGGTGTCAATAACTGGTGCTTCTACCCTATGTGCATGAATGTTTCCAGTTGTGCAAGCAACAGTTCTGCACGATTTGTTCAATATTTCATTCATCGGGATTATATCTCTACGGACCGGCCTCAGTAAATCTCTTCGTCGTTCGCCGCGGCCCGGTTTTGTGCAATATGCGGCTCTACTACTGTTCATCATCACAACATTATGCACGAACTCCCGTTCCCTGTCTATCCTATATATAGTATATATCTATCTCGCTCATGTAGACTTCATATATTTGTAAAATGTATCACTTACAATGTGTTTCCAAATCGAATGTATGTATTCACTTCTTTGAACAACATCTTTGTTTAAAGAAAAGCATCATGTATAACGCTAAGGTTAAGATGTTTGCCTCCCTTTTTCGAAAAAACCACACAATTGCTCCACATAAATTTTATATCATTTTATAGATAATTGCTTGCTCTACCGACATCAACAATTAAAAAATCTATTTTGCTTTTGTTTTTGCAAAATAATTAATTACAACAATTATACATTTATTCAGTAAATGCAGCAGTGCTGCCATCTGACGGTTCTAACTTTGAAACAACGTCAACATGATTGACGGTAGGTAAATTTTTTTTGTTTAATTTTTAATCACAATTCACGTATAAATACTTTTCGTATGGCGGCGCTTCAGCTCAATGTTTTCGATACTTGCGCCTCTATATGAAAAATATTTTCTTGAACCGTCACTGAGCTTTGTAATGTAATACAACAAAAAGAAGAAAGTTATAAAGAGTGTGAGAAATTAGAAACGAATTTTAGTGCGAATTATTCGAACAGGTACCGCTAGTCTTACATATTATGCGGAGACCTTCCAAAAGTGCCAAACGCTTAAGATTAAAGTATATAATTACTAACTGCGAATCCGGCTTTGCTCGGGTCTAGTTCTGTGCGGATACAATCTTTAAAATTAGAATGGTTTGTATTAATATTAGAATAGATAGATTTCAATCAAGTGTACCGTACTGAAGCAGCATCTATTAACCACTTTATCAACGACTCAAGTGGATAAAACAACATTCGGTGTGTACTATTTTTCTTTATACCCGGTCGAAAGTACGTACTTTCACCATTCTCACATATCAGTGTGCACGAGAAAACTATTTCGGCCCGCTGTTACAGATGGCATGCGAGTAGTTCCAATAGTACATAAATGTTCGGCTTTCTGCCTTAAAATCGAAGCGGAAAGTACGTACTTTCGACCGAGTATATAAAGAAAAATATTTTTGAGGGTACACTCTGCATAGTACATGCGATGTATGTGTTGAATTGTGTTGTTGGTACAGTCAACGAACACATTTTCCGTGTAATGTATGTATCTACATTATACATATGTAGTCAGATATTTATCTTTATTACTTATGTTCAAGATGAATTTATTTTCTGTTTACGAAACTAATTTACCATTATCTAAACTTGAATACACAACATAATGCGTTCACGTTACATCTTCCTTTTCTTTCGATTTCTTTACAACACGGTGGGTCAAAATTTTCCCGCCCTCACATTGTTAAATTTTATGCTAACATTAAGATCATGGCAGCTATTAGCGTAACCATAATTAATGTTGTTATTTTACAAAAAAGGCATTTGTTGTGGTACACACGAGCGAATTTAAATTTCTTATATATTATTGGTATTATTGAAAAGATCTTTAAAAAATAAGCAAGTTTTGTAGGACATTTTTTTTTGTTGCTGTCACCCCTGTTAAGGTAATATTCGTTTGAAATTATTAAATTGAAATGTGATAATAACGAACTTAATTTTAAAAGTCGGCTTTTAAAATCTAGTTACCTAATTAGACAATGTCAGAATAAATTATTAATAACTGCAATTGCTTTTTTTGTCGTAAAATCACACATTGAGCAAATTATCAGTTTATTGTTCAGTGTTTCTGTTTACACTGTAAATAAAATTAATTCGTTCAGAAGCTCTGTAATTTTATCCACTTTCGCCCAATACCATTAACATGTCGAAAGCTTCTAAATTCGAAAACGGCATAATTTAATAAATTAAGTTAATTCAATTTATTTATAACATCAACTTAATTTATTAAATTATGCTGTTTTCGAATTTATAAGCTTTCGACATGTTAATGGTATTGGGCGAAAGTGGACAAAATTACAGAGCTTCTGAACGAATTAATTTTATTTACAATGTAAACAGAAACACTGAACAATAAACTGATAATTTGCTCAATGTGTGATTTTACCGCAAAAAAAGCAATTGCAGTTATTGATAATAATTTATTCTCACATTGTCTAATTAGGTAACCAGATTTTAAATGCCGACTTTTAAAATTAAGTTCGTTATTATCACATTTCAATTTAATAATTTCAAACGAATACTTATTACTTAACAGGGGTGACAGCAACAAAAAAAAATGTCCTACAAAACTTGCTTATTTTTTAAAGATCTTTTCAATAATACCACTTTCGACCTATCGTGCCATTTAAAATTCCGGAGTTCTGAACATTCTGGAGCAAACTAATAGGGAAGCCGACCTTTCTGGGGTAAAAAAATATTACCATTTGATTTTTCATTAGGGCTTTTATGATACAGATTTTTGACACAACTCTCTACGACTAACCGTTTTCGAAAAAAACGACTGATACGGGTGGTCTGATTCACCCTGTATATCAATTCGGGCTAGGTATGCCGTGCGTCGTGCAAAATCAGTAGTCGAATGATTTGGTTGACTGTTTCAAGATTTATATCTGTTGGTAGACGAACCGAGCAATCGCAATCGTCACAACTGCCGTTTGAATATAGGCATCATATAACACAGATGCACCAATGCAGACGTCACAACTGCCGTTCGAATATAGGCATCATATAACACAGATGCACCAATGCAGACGTCACAACTGCCGTTCGAATACAGGTATGTAACACAGATTCGAGAGAAGAGGGGATCATTTACAAGTCGTTACACATTTTTGTTTCATCAAGATTAAATTGCAAATCCATCTAGATTTCAATTATGATTCATTTTAATAAAAATAGTTCTGAGAGATTTAATATTTTTTATTTTAGAGACAGTTCAGATTCAATTTGAAGTTGTCGGCCATACCATAAGTGAAAAGAATAAAAGAAAGTCGTAACTCATAAAGTTGAAATTAATTAAAATCTTATTTAATAAAAATTATACGAGAGTGCATATGGCGTATGTCACTTTACATTGAATTATATTAGGTACGTAGTACCTAACTTTAGATCAGCGCTACTCAACATGTTTAGTGTTATTATATGTGCCGTCCGCGTTTGCAGTATTTTCACATGCGGAACATTCACGGAAAGTTACCAAGACGTTCGTAAATTAAATTTCCAAAAAATATGATAATATTTTGTTATTTTTATTTTTTTTTTGCATTTAGTGGAATTTCTGAGTGAAAAATGTGAAAACCAGTTGACTTGTGGACTAACCCTTAAACTTTCCGCTGCATGTTAAATACGTTACAATAAATTGACTATATTGTGTTTATAATACATTAAAGATAGTTATAAAAAATAGTTAGGAATTTCTGAGTTACAAGAAAAAAAAATTGTTATAGCTCATCTAATAATTTCAAAATTTTGACATTATTGAAGAGAAAAAAATAAGCTTTATTGGAATATTAAATAGTAAATACGAAATTCCGCTAAAAGCATGTTTTCAAACCGTATCTTGTAAACGAAGCTTTATATAAAAAATCTACTGGTGTCAAAAAATTTCATCAATAAAATGCTTTAATTATTCGTATTTTTCTTTACAGCCGAGTTAAGTAATAAAAAATATATTTCCATTAAAATCTATATAGACCGAAACCCTTCGAATTCAAATCTATTTTTTAATAAATATTAACAAAAAACGTCATAAATGTAAAAAAGAACAATCAATTATTATAGTGCGAATAATTCATTGATGAAATAAAAATTTTTATTTTTTAAAAAGATCTTTAGGTAAACTGATTTTGCATTTTTCAAGCGGGTAACCCAAAATAATTAAAACGATTTTAACTCTTGTATTTTCAATATTTTGACATTATTGAAAAGGAACTTTTTTTGTTAAAAAAAATATTTGAAAACCGGTTGGTAGCCTCTGAATAATATAAAATTGTAAAGTTTGGAAGTTGCATCTTTTAAAAGTTAAAATTGAATTGTTTTAAATTCATTAAATTTGACTGTACTTTTTCATAAAGCATGTCATAATTATTTTCAAGTTGGTACGAGAGGGGCCATATGACAAATACACTTATAATATACATCGTAAATAACTAGTTTATTTATTGTAGATTATAGACGCTCGACAACTTGACGTCTTAATAACATCAGATAACATAATCACTTAAAAACAAACGATATTACAAAACATCCATGAGCAAAGACAGGATTCAAACCCACGAAAGTCCGGTCAAGAAGCCAGCACAATTCTGAACAACACTGACCTCTAAATAGCTAGTCACTTTAACGGTACTGAAGTTAGTAGATAGGTTTTATTTAACTGTAAATATAATGCAGCGCGACTTACCCTGCACTATTTAGCTATACACTCCGCACTGACATAAATCTGGGGCTAAAAATCCCTGCAATGCATGCATTCTTTGAGCAAACAGCTGTACAATTGATTTCATATTTCACGAGAAATGTACAAACAAAGACTAATGCTCGTGATTCATTTTATTATAAGTTACTATTAAAAACGACACTTGTCGTCATCCGCACAGAAAACGACATAAAGCGAAGAATTATCAAATTTAAGCTTTGTTATTTTTAAAAACATTGGAGATGTTCTTTGGCCGTTGCAATTTACTTTACGACTAAGAGTAAAAAAAATTCCCTATTCGGGAAATTTGCTGTTGTCAAAGCTCAATAACAAATAAATTGGACTCACACACGAAGGGTTCCGTACCCCCTTACAATATTTATTAACTTTATAGTAATACACACTCCGTGAAAATTTCAGATGTTCAAAAGATACAGCTCTGTGACAGATGGACAGACAAACAGCGAAGCCTTAGTAAGCAAACTTTTGACAGCTATGTTTCCACAGTTTACTTTCCAAAACGTTTTAACGATATTCTGAGAGATATTGTAAGCGGTACAGGCGTCAAGCCGTCAAACTCAACATGGCTTTCACAGCGACTTTAATTTTTAACTTTATTTTTATTATTTGTTGTTATAGCGACCATAGGAATACACACTCTGTGAAAATTTCAAGCGTCTACATATGACGGTTCAAAAGATACAGCCCTGTGACAGACGAACAGAAAGACAGCGGAGTCTTAGTAATAGGGTTTCCGTTAGCACCCTTTGGGTACGAAACCCTTAAAAAAGAATTAGTATGAAGTTCACGCGTTATGCCAATATTCCAGTTGCCCATGACACATTCCATGTCCGTTCTATTTTTGAAATTGCTTTGCGCAAGCCCGACTCATACTGCAGCTTACGCATGATGCCACTGCCACGTCATATGCCATTACCATGTCATATTCCCCCAAGGTTACTAGAAACTAAGGTTGGACGTTAGCATAGACGAAACACGAGAGAGGGCGGAGAGGTAGGCTTGGGACGCCACATAGAGTCTTTTTCCGAACAGTTGGGATAAGCAATAATTGAAACACCAAGCCGTGGACATCGGTGACGTAAGCAATCGACTCAACCAATCACAGACGTGACCGTGTTTATAGCCTCTTACGCTCAACCTTCTAGTATTCTAGTAACCTTGATAATCCACTACCATTAGTGTGAACATTTTAGCTTACGTATTGTATATGATGACGTGATTACGTCACGACTTTCTTCGCCTATGTACGAATGAATTTTATAGAGGTGTATAGATGATGCATATTTAGTTTAGAGGCGTTTTCTTTTCACAGACATAAGTCGAATCACATAGAGTCTTTTTCCGAACAGTTGGGATAAACAATAATTGAAACACCAAGCCGTGGACATTGGTGACGTAAGCAATCGACTCAACCAATCCACAACGTGACCATGTTTATAGCCTCTTACGTCCAACATTCTAGTATTCTAGTAACCTTGATTATCCACTACCATTAGTGTGAACACTTTAGCTTACGTATTGTATATGATGACGTGATTACGTCACGACTTTCTTTGCCTATGTACGAATGAATTTTATAGAGGTGTATAGATGATGCATATTTAGTTTAGAGGCGTTTCCTTTTCACAGACAAGTCGAATGTACATATAAACTGTGTAACAGTAAAGTTACACAAGGTAGACAGGAATAAATGAATGCAGAAGCGGAAGACGGGATCCGGTGAATTCCCGTCATTTCACATTCCCAGGAGTAATCTAAAACTAGTTGCAGTCGTATATCTTGTTTGTTTATGCTTAAACTATCATTGAAACACAACTCTCTCTCTCGCTCTTTGGAAATATGTATTCAAGAGTCGAATGAAACTTTTTAACAGTATCTTCAATGTCAAAAATGAATAGACTATACGATTTAGTAGTATCTACTTTTTGTTCGCGCACTGAATAAACGGAAATGAAACAAGTGCACATCAATACTGATCTATGATCAGGGTTGCCAGATACCCTAGAGAAATTATTCCAGACACCACGGTCATTGTGGAAACGAGTGCATACTATGTATGTATGATTTTACGGAGAGGAATGGTTTTCTGTTCATTCGAAATTTCAAAGTAATAATAATAATAATGATAATGTGTTTAACGTCCATTTATGTCATAACAGACGCCATTCACACCATTACTATTTTCCATATCTACCACTTCCCGTTATATTCTACGTTTTGAAAACTTCAATAGGAATGGGTGAATGAAGGACTTATAGCAATTTTTTTGAACTAGGAGTTTGATAGGTAATTGGCCATGGTCGGAAAGAGTCCCAGCCACATCTGCAACAGCAATTATAAAGTGACCCAAAAATTTTTATAAAATCGGGCCAGCAGGACCGAACTTACAAATTTTATGAAAACACTAGTTTACTTACCGAATGGTGTATTTAATTTGCTACAAATATTGGATTGATAATACTTATTACAGTTAAGAAAAAAACATTATTTTAAGGGGTGTAGTAAAGGTTTAAATTTTTCCTTTCGTCTAAAAACAAATTTAACATAATAAAACCACAATGGCTGTATTAACATTTAGCAAATACACTATTAATGTCAGCAGGGTTTTGGCATTGCGACCGTTATACCAGTCTTACTTCTATAGTGTGTACTGTACAAGCACAGTCGTTTTATTAGCATATTTGATTATCGATAACGGTTCAACTTTTGTAACGAGATGATTTACTTTTTCATTGTTTTCGTTAGAGACAGTGATTCTGTCTCACTTTTATCATTATTTTTAACTTGTGTAGAGGAACAGGGGATGAAACTTACAACAACCAACTACGTCCCATGTTTAGTGGGACGTTGCGATTCATGTTGACGTCCTGATCCTGAAACTGTCCACTAAATGATAATATATTAGGTTTTGAAGGTGCCCCACACACGTCGCAATGCAGTGTACGTCGCTTGCTGTACATCGACCGCTCGTGTAACATATAATAAATATCGATTATATTTCCGTACTCTCCTAACCTATGACTCGTATCAAAACAACATGTGCATGTCAGTTTGTAGAAAGTTTAAAGACCCTGCCTTACCGAATTGCCATGGCAGCGGCTTGAGCTGCCAGCAAAACGTATCGTTTAGAGAAGATAGTAGCAAGGTGAGACATCCTATAACTCGTATCAAAACAACGTGTGTACATGCCAGTTTCCAGAAAGTTAATGTCTCTGCCTTATCGAACTGCCATGGCAGCGGCTTGAGCTGCCAGCAAAACGTATCGTTTAGAGAAGATAGTAGCAAGGTGAGACATCCTATGTGTGCATGTTATTTTGTAGAAAATTTAAAGGCTCTGCCTTACCGAATTGCCATCGCAGTGCAACAGCTTGAGTTGCCAGCAAAACGTATCGTTTAGAGAAGATAGCAGCAAGGTGAGGAATTTGTAATTATAGGGGTAATCATAGGCCGTATCTGTACTGCCAATGGTTCGTCTTGACTAGCGACGAACAACCAAATCATAGGACTACCCCTTGTTAGAAAACATAAACCCGTCCGATCCGAAATTTGTTTGTGCGCAGAAATGACGCTACGACTTCTCTAAATGATACTACTCTAGTCGGTTAGACTGTCAGTATCGACACACCAAACATATCTTACTGGCAGGTGTTACTTCGTTGATTGAGCTTCCAGTAAAATGCACAGTTTCGCAAAAATTAAAAGTATTGAAATACGGAAAATGTCACTGAGGACGTTTTATGTAAATAATAAAAAAGTGGCCGGGAACTGGTATCTTTACCCTATAAATTATACGTACATATTGTGAACAGCAAGTACTGAAAAGTCTCGTCCTAACCTAACTGCTAGTACAATAATCAACCGCCATCACATTAACTATTCTACGTTATTAAATTATAATAAGAACACACAAGCGCCCTCTGCTGACCCTAAACTTAAACCATCGATGTCAGGATCATGTTTATTCTGGCATCTGTCGGTATTACAGTAATCGTGTTACCTAACTAACTAACCGTTATCCACATATGAACTAATTGCGTGTGTATATGTCGCAGTCAAATTGTAAATTCAGTCGCCTTACAAAGCGGCTAGCCGTTTTGCAAAGCAGCTAGACGTTTTATAAAAAGACACTGTTTTGTAAAAAATCGAATTGACTCTCATCCGGATCGTCGCATCACATCGCATTTTACAATACGACTGGCCATGTTTAGTCGAATTGTAAAGCGGCGAAAATGTCAGAGCGTGAAATGTTCATTGAATCCAGCGGTTATTGGGTCAATCTTTTTGAAACTGTACTACGAAGCACTGTAACTATCTCAAAACTGACAGTCGAAACCGAGAGCAAAATTCATTCGAAAATTGACTGACAATCGAAACCGAGAGCAAAGTCGAAATATTCATTCATTCGCGTATAGTACCAACACATCTATTATTACAATAAATCAGCTGACGGAATCATTTCGAATGAATTATTAGAGTATAAAAATCATTCGAATAGCAACCTTTCGATTATTCCCAAGACTATTTCACCACTTGTAATTGTTATAGATAGGTGTTTAGTATAATAGCTTAAGTCTGCTATAATTGTTAAGAAACATTCATTGTTGTAACACAATATTAGAAAAATTTTATTATTCCAACACGTCACCGTCTGGATTCAAACCAGAATCTTTCCACTTTCGCGGCGGAATGAGTTAATCAGTTACTCTACGGTGCACACAATTCAACATTTAATCCTTCATAATATAGCGATAACAACATTTTAAATTCACTCGCATGTAGTGAATTTAAAATGTTGTTATCGCTATATTATGAAGGATTAAAATGTTGAATTGTGTGCACCGTAGAGTAACTGATTAACTCATTCCGCCGCGAAAGTGGAAAGATTCTGGTTTGAATCCAGACGGTGACGTGTTGGAATAATAAAATTTTTCTAATATAGTGTTACAACAATGAATGTTTCTTAACAATTATAGCAGACTTAAGCTATTATACTAAATGAATTGAGCTGGTACGTAGCTACAAACGTATTAAAAATCTACTAATAACTAATAGATAGGTGTTTTATGAAGGTAGCGGCAAATTACTGTATTTTGAATCAGAAATCAACATCAGCTAAAAACATGATTATTTATAATGTGTTATTTGAACAGACGCGTTTCCGCCATGTTTAGCAATCGAATGTTATAGAAATGTGAGTAGGTATACAATAGAGCTTATTAATAAAGTTTGACGTTTGAGCATATCTTCGTACCCGGAACCTCCACCATTTTCATCGTTTCATTGCATACTAGAATATTTACTGTAAGGAAGTGTTTCTTTGTCATATAAGTTTCATATGATTCGTTTTCACATGCTAGTCCCGGCACCTCCACCATATCCACGATCAATAGAAAATGCATGCTATATCCAGAGACGGATTTAAGAGTAATCTGATTTATAGGCCCCGCTCCAAAACTTATATTTTTAACCGACGTAAAAAAATCTTAAAATAAAAGAATAGTTACTTCTTACCACAATAGTTTTATTCAGTGGATGTACATTTCGAGAGCAAAGCTCCTATCTTCAGCAAAACACTAAACTATATTATATTAAGATGTCTGTATTTTTTTTTTCATTTTTTTCCGTGATAGCTTCGCCAGTTGTGAACCGATTTGAAAAATGTCGACGCTCTTTTGTTCAGAATAGTATCCAGATTAGTACCATAAAGTTTTTCTTAAAATCGGTTCATCGATTTTGAAATGACTTCAAAAAACATATTTTTTATATGTATGTTACCTCATATTACCAACATTTGTGAACCGATTTCAATTAATCTTTATCTATTTAATAGGACATTAGTTTTACTTAAATCGGTTCAGCAGTTTTTTTCTTTATATTAAGTTCTAAAATAGTATAAGGAAAAAGGCGATTAATAACGTGCAAATTAGTACTAAAAAGTAAAAAATTAAAAAAACTTTAAAAAAAATTTGAACGTCCTTCAAAAAAGGTCACTAAAAAGCGTAAAATAACAGTTAAGAGATCGGCGCCTTTTAATAGAAATACATGAAACATTATAGTATTTAAATTGACTTCAAAACTTTGTTTTACGTTTTTTAGTGGGATTCAATTTTTTGAAAGTTTTTTTTTTGCGTTCTGGTCTTCCCAGATCGATGGATGATAATAACGAACACAGCACTCATTGTAGTCATTGAAACTTCTACACTCGATTCTGTGCAGTCAGTTTTGTTTATTTCAGACAAACACACTCATGGTTCAGTTCTATACATTCATTAGATCCTATAGTATAGAGGTGAGATGTATGTATCACGGGTTGTTAGTGTCTAAAGTTTGTTTCCTGAATGTTTTCTAGCGTAGCACTTGTGCATGAAGTAAATAGGAAACAGTGTTGCCAGTTTAAATTAAACTAACCTATTTTTGAATTCGTGTGAAAAAAGAGACGGAGATTAAAGAATATTTGAAAAATCAGGACGATTGGATATTTAAAAGAACATGTTTAACAAATAATAGAAAATAAGTTCAGTAACGCGGCGAAGAAAATTATTGATATTGTTACTTTTAGGTTATAATTGGATCCAAATGCAAGACTCATTCTCCTTAGTTCACTGGTATAAGTGCACTGCTTACCACTCTGAAACGTTTCTGAGCTTTCAAAGATAAATGTATATTTTTAAAGCGTGTTGTTAACTGCCCATGAGTCAAAACAAAACGAGAAAAATCTAAAAAAACGGTCAAGTGCGAGTCGAACTCGCAAGAAGACAGTTCCGTACTATTCCGTTTTCCGTGTGTACTTTAAAACTTAAGATTTTCATTACAATTTTCCTGTAAACTATGGGTGAGACCCGACATTCCCTATTTTTTTCAAAATTTTAGGCTCAGTAGTTTCGGAGATAAGGGGGGGGGACGGTCGATTGTTTAAAACTATTTATTTTAAAATTATATTTGAGACCCTTACTACAAGCCCTTTCATTTGATATGTCACACGGGACAGTTTTCAAAACTTTTTTTTTAATTTCCTAATTTTTCCCCAAAAATTACCCCCATGTTTAAAATTTATTTATTTACGTTACACGCCCGTCTTTGGGTCACCAACTTATACATGTGTACCAAATTTCAACTCAATCGGTCCAGTAGTTCAGAGCAAATTGGCTAAAACAGTATGACGGACACGAGTGATCCTATAAGAGTTCTGTTTTTTTCTTTTGAGGTACGAACTCTAAAAATGGAAGGTTTAAAGTTTTTGACATGCAAGAAATAAAGTTTATGAAACATTATATAGAAAATCGTCTTCTCCCAAAATTTTGAGGGAACAGTTGATTATATAATCAACTGTTACCTGAGAATGATAATTATCATCCGTCGTTAACAATACAAGTACCACAAAAATTTACAAAATGGCTCTATATGAAATAGTTATAAAAAAACGTTTTATTTGTGTAAAATCGCGTTTTTTACAAGAAATACAACTATATAGGGAAATTTAAAAAGCAAAACTGTAAGCCGTTTCCGAGATATGCGAAATAAATAAATAAATGTATAATTTATATACAAGAATTGTTCGTTTAAATATATAAGATATTTATGCTTCGTGATTTAATTTTTCATGGTGAGACGATGAAGGGTCCCTCCAGATTAAAATAACGTATCTACGCCACTGAATGTAGGTACCACACGGCGTACAAAGTTCTTGCTGGAGATAGACGCTATAGTCAGCTTAAAGCTTTAGTCAGTGCAAATACAAACCCGGTAACCACGGGTCGCCATTATGTGGCACCACCTATACTTGCACAACAAATAACACAGACTGGACACGTACCAAGTTAAGTACAGTGTCTCATGTATATCCATAAAATAACACTGTTCTATAGTCGTATGGGGGCTACGCCTTGTTTGTGTCTGTTTAGACTACATAGGAAGATGCATATTATGATACGGGTCGCGCACGGGTTACTTAACATCAAAGACGCGTTCGAGACGAGGTTAGTGGTTCACTGACGAATTTTCTATGTGGTCTTTTTAACCAATTTCAAAAAAGGAGATAAGCTCTCAATTCGGTTGGTTATTTTTTGTATGTTTGTTACGCGATTACTCCAACAATTACGAACTGATTTGAAAAATTTCAACGTCATTTTGTGGGTTTGTAATCGAATCTTACAAGTTGAATTTGACCCATTTCCGTTTTTCGATTGAACTGAAATTTTGCACAATCTTTGGTTTTGAAGACAATACAATATAGTAATCATCATCATATATATATTAATATGCTAAGGTTAAGATGTTTGCCTCCCTTTTTCGGAAAAACCTCGCAATTATTCCACATAAATTTTGTATCATTTTATAGATAATTACTTGCTCTATGTGTATCAACAATTAAAAAATCTATTATTGCTTTTGTTTTTGCAAAATAATTAATTATAACAATTATACATTTATTCAGTATATGCAGCAATGCTGCCATCTGACGGTTCTAACTTTGAAACAACGTCAACATGATTGACGGTCGGTAATTTTTTTTTGTTTAATTTTTAATCAAAATTTACGTATAAATACTTTTAGTATGGCGGCGTTTCAGCTCAACGTTTTCGATACTTGCGCCTCTATATGACAGTTTTAGAAAAATATTTTCTTGAACCGGCACTGAGTTTCGTAATGTTATACAACAAAAAGAAGAAAGTTATAAAGAGTGTGAGAAATTAGAAACGAATTTTAGTGCGAATTATTCGCACAGGTACCGCTAGTATTGAATATTATGGTAGATCCACTGCCGAATTTTCGGACGATTTTATAGAAATACGCCTCTCCCTATGTGGTCTTTTTACAAGCATTTATTTAGTTTTATCGGTCTCGATTTCTGTGTGTTAGTAATTTGTTGAATTTGACCCACTTTCCGTTGTTTGATTGATTAAACTGAAATTTTGCACACATCTTTGGTTTTGAAGACAATACAACATAGTATATTGAATAGTATGGTAGATCCAATATGGCCTCCACCAAATGGCAAATTACTTTTTTCTTTACAATGAACCTTTCTTCAGATTAGCCCAGCGGGTGATCCTGTGAAGTTTGGTAGCGATCTGATCAGCAGAAATTTTTTTTTGGCAATTTCGATTTTTGATTATTTACAATGAAAAGCGATTGAATTTGCGCAAATTCAATACACGTTGAGAATTTTTTGATATTGATTCTCAGCTTTTATGGCTAGATAGATATTTAGTGTTACTCGTACGAAGCCGGACCGGGCCGCTATCCATTATAAAAACGTGTGCGCTTACTTTGAACGCGGTCTGTAACGTGTCTGCAGTCTGCTTTAATATGACGTCTGCATTACAAGTGTTTCCACAACGTGTAGGTACATCTCTGTAACCTAGGGTATGTTTAGTAGTACTTACAGCTTCCACTTGGCGCTGACGATAACACCGCAACGGTAGCTCGTCTTTTATCAAACATTGCAAAATGCACACACATATGGTTCATTTTCGTTTAGTTTGTCATCGCGAATCTATGTTTTGTTTTAAACAACTGTATTATAAAGTGACAACGTCACAGTTCACTTTAAGTTAGCCTTCTGGATCCTTAAGTTCCAGTAAGTGTTTGATTGATCCGGCAAACGGTTGCTTGAAGGTTCAGTTTCTAATGTTGCCTAATATAAAATTTAACGTCCCTTAAGCAGGAAGAGCAAAGTCGGCAGAACCGAAATTAAATACATGCACAATTAAAGGCTAATTAAATGCCCTAATTAGAAATTTTCGGCTCCGCGCATTTTTGCAAAAATGACTGTTCTGCTAGCTTAAACTTAAGCCAACAGAACATGAGCTAAAAAGTTGTTTAAACAACGGAAAAAGCAATTCCGATAGCACAGTAAATAACGGCTCATTAAAGGCTTCCTAAGTACACTAATCGGTGATTAAATGCTCAGTTTCTTTTCTTTTGGAATTACGAAACGTCGCGACGCGGGATGAGAGTCAGCAGAGCATGGCGGGAAAACCATTCAACCTATGAAAATCGGTGTTTCAATCGTGTAGCCTTTAAAAGCTCGTTAAAGGCTAATTAAATGCTCTAATTAGAAATTTTCGGCTCCGCGCATTTTTGCAAAAATTACTGTTCTGCTAGCTCACGCTTGAGCCAGCAGAACATGAGCTAAAAAGTTGGTGTCCTACATATGAACACCTTAATGATTTAAAACTTCTTGATAATTTATCTCAAACTTATTCCTTTAAAATACACGATTGGAACACCGATTTTCATAGGTTGAATGGTTTTCCCGCCATGCTCTGCTGACTTTCATCGCGTGTCGCGACGTTTCGTAATTCCAAAAGAAAAGGAACTTTATTCAGCGATTACTGTATTTAGGAAGCCTTTAATGAGCCGTTAATTACTGTGCTATCGGAATTGCTTTTTCCGTTGTTTAAACAACTTTTTAGCTCATGTTCTGCTGGCTTAAATTTAAGCTAGCAGAACAGTCATTTTTATAAAAATGCGCGGAGCCGAAAATTTCTAATTAGGGCCTTTAATTGTGCATGTATTTAATTTCGGTTCTGCCGACTTTGCTCTTCCTGCTTAAGGGACGTTAAAATTTAGCTCTCTCTTACAAGCTTTTATTTAGTTTCACCTGTACCGGTGTCTGTCTGTCTGTAATCGATCCGTGCATGTTAAATTGATCCACTACCCGGTTTCCGATTAAGCTGAAATTTTGCACACACCTTTGGTTCGGGACTTAAATTATTAAATATATTTATCCTTTTTAGTAAATTGCAATGAAAGCTTGTCTTGATAAAAGTGTTAGTTATTTAACCAGTTAATTAACCAGCTATTTAGCCTTTTACATCACTAATTGTGAGACATCGTCTTTACTCCTGGACATGCCTTTGCCGTATATCGTTGTAGTTGTTTTTCCGGAGGAGAAGAGAGTTGCGTTGAGGCAATTACTCTCCTTTTCTCTCCACGGACGATTGAGGTTAAGGTTCTATTTTGAGAGAGACCGAGATGGCCACAACATCGGTGTATGAGAAGGACATTTTTGAAGTTTATTGTCTTTAGCGACGTATCTGTTTGAAAAATGTAAGAAATCGAGGGGATGTAGAGTAAACAAATAAAGGGGAAATTAGTTTGTCCCCTAAATTACAGAAATTTATAGTGCGTTACATTTTGATTTGCAAAATAGTAAGACAAGGATGAACGGCTTGAATCTGACGTTTAAAATTGCTTAATACTTAAGTGCTAAATACTTAAGTACAAAATAATTTCTGTAATTTGACGTACAAGCGGTAGGAACTCATAATATATATTTCATGTAAATTCAGAAAGGAAAATATTAAATATCATATTCTCTATTTTCAGATATCAGACCAATTTAAGGATTAAACATTTTTTAAATGCTGAAACGTCACATAATGTGAGGTTATGATGTTGATATACTACTGACAATTCTTATTAAAAATATTTTCCTGTAGATTATAGTATGTAAATAAAACTGTGGTATGAATGCGACGATCTGTTCATGTGAGAATTTTCACATGACATAAACATCAAAGGCCTTCTTAAAATGTGTAACAATTTCGCCGTAATTATAATATTAAAAACTAAAGAAGTTAAACTTCTTATGTGAGCTTATGAGGCTGAGGCTCATTATAATTTTACACCCGTAGAGCATGTCCAGAAGGATACGTCGATGGTCGGAATATTGTGAAACGTACTTTGCGCTTCAATACACGTGCAAAAATGGCCTATCTGTGTGGGCAGCGTTGAACGTTGGGTAGTTTGCGGGGATTAGAAGTTGTGCATGATGGGCTTAATACAATATTATTGTTTCAAACGATGAAATAAGTTGCCATTTAAATATTTAATATATAATAGCTCTGTCGTAGATTTATACAGAAAACAACGGTAGAGAATCAAAATTCGAAGTCGGGGGATTTATTAAAGTTATATAATTTATTATGATAGCGGTAACGGAAGCAAATCCTTCTTTGAACCTTTTGAATTGTTTGAAATGCGAACTGCAGTGTCGGACGTCTACAGTGAAATATTATTCGTTTTAGTATTTCAACGAATAACATATTTGGAAGAGTTGTATGACAAATGACGGCAAGCTGTTTTCCTTGTATTATGTATCTTATCAAAACGTTAAAATAGTTTCTTTACTGAATAAGAACGTAGAGTCATTCGGGGTAAGAGCACGTATCGGGTAAGAGATCGCAGTTTTAAGATCTCCGCGGGGAATGAAGGGATCGGGAGTCCGTGTATGACGAAGTCATGGCGAGCGAGCGGCCATATTGAAGCCAGGCGTTACGTTGCCACCCTGCGTTGTGGAAAAAAAAACAACAAAAAAGACTGATTTTCATTGTTTATCACGTAGTTTTTTGCTCTAAGGAAAAGTTTATAACCTCGATAAACAGAAGATAAACGTGGTAAGTAGTTTTTAGTGTTGTAACACTATTAATGCACTATATTGAGATCAAGTGAAAATTTTAGGTTATCTCTAGAACAAGTGTGTAGGTACATAGACGAGCTATTCAAAAAGTAGTTTCGTGGGGCAAGAGAGCGTTTATTTACCCTATGTGCCAACTTTTACCCGCCAGGTTGCGTACCGTTATATGCATTAAGGGTCAAAAGTTCGCATTTCGACTGAGTCTCACCATTGTTTAATTCTAAGAAAACTATATATTTAGCTAATAAATACTCATATGTATTTAGTAATTGTATTTATCTAATGATCATTATCACATTTCTAATATTAAATTATTTTTGTTTTGGTGTGCTCGAGAAAGGTAAAGTCCGTGCTCTTGACTCTAAGGTTATGCACACAGAAATAAATAGCTATAGTTTGGTATTATATTATGAAACATCCGTTATTGAAGTGAAACATTACGTTGTTGAATAAACAATATAAAAACTACTGTAATAAATTATTATGAAAAAATTGTTTTTTTTTTATTTCCAAACTTAAAGTATTATTTTTGTTTTCATTTAATCAAGAAAGAAATTTTACAATGTTGTGCCTCTTAAAAACTTGAGATTTTTTAGTAACGTACTTATTCATTGAAAATGGAATAATTCAACTGTTAATGCTACATAAAAATGATATCGAATGGATAATGGCGGACTATTAAAAGTTGTTTCTTTTGTTGTGACTTTATGCTAATCCACTCAATCGAAATGTGGATTTAACGAGCGGAAAAACAGATTAACTGTGAATAATATTTGTACGTACAGTGAAAACTGGTTTTGACCGAAATCAGTAAATTTCCACAATGCAAAAAATATCACATTTTTAAAACTATGGGCCGCGTGTTATGAATTTGCCGCCTCACGCATGTCTCTTGTTTTATTAATTTCTTTTTGAAGCTATGCTTTTTAAGGCAGATTTCGGAACGGACAGTGAACTGCGAAAAAACGAGCGAACGAGCGTCACAAAGCAAAGACGCTTAGATAAGAAAAGGATTATAGAAACAAAGCGCACATAGTACGTCGTTGATATTATATACCTACTGAATGTGTTCAATCATTCTATTCTACATGTGTAGGGGTCTATTTTATAATTTTTATATGACCTCCATTACATCCTGAATACATAAACTACTGTCTCATCAATATATTTCAAATAAATTAAAGTTATTTTATTTTTGTTGCAGGTTCGTACACTAAAAAATTTCATTAACTAACGGGAAACGTAAGTGTGTTTATTGTATTCTCAATTTCATTGATAAATTAATATCGAAATGCTGAAATCTTCATCTATCTGTGTTAAATAAATAAAAAAAAAATTGGACGATGGAATCATTTCAACTCCAAAAATATTGACAATAAATCTGTTAACGCGTGCGATGTCGCGAGGAATGGCTAGTAATACATATTTATTACATTAAGATCTCACTTAACGCGTGAGATACATTCCAATAAGTTCTTGCGTTATACGAAACCAATCTAGAGGGGGTTGTAGAGAAAAAGGTAACCCGCCATTTTGTGGGGGTAGCCATATTGGATCTACGATATTATTCAATGTACTGTCTTCAGAACCAAAGATGTGTGCAAAATTTCAGCTCAATCGGAAACCGGGAAGTGGGTCAAATTTAACTTACGAGATTCGATTACAGACAGACAGACTCTAAATAAAAGCTTATAAAATAAATTTATTTTCTAATAACCAGTCATTTGACCGGTTGCGGTATAAATATCTCATAGGTTTAGTGTTAACTTGAAATGATTTTTACCTGTTCTTTTATCGTTATTTTGTGTGTAGTCTTAATTGAACGACTACGTTTAGTCATTAGTGCGAGAGCCCTCTTAAATATAAAATAATGAGAAAAATGTTCCAGACTTCTCAACAATTTTAGGAAATTTACGATTGCATATATTATTTAGGCAGTTGAAATTTCCATTTTGGATTGCTTCAGATGAAGAACTCCGATTAAAATGATTTACTCAGTTGCACAGCTGGCACCAAATGGAAACCACCCTAGCTGTGCGAGAAATTATGCAAGATTTTATTTGTGAAAGCTTTAAGCAATGTAGGGAATACAAGAATATTCTGTAGTGCAAGCGCTGGACTGCATCCCGTATTAAAAATCCGATGGATTCATTCCGATTGATGATTTAAGTTCAAGAAGACGTAAAGAATGAAATTCTGAAGGTTGCCAGAAAAATCGGATAGATAGATAGATGATAAATATAAACATTAAGAGCACTGTAGTTGGAACAATAAGAATAAAAGAATAGTTACTTCTTACCACAACAGATTTATTCAGTGGATGTACATTTCGAGAGCAAAGCTCCCATCTTCATCAAAACACTAAAGTTTTATCATATACAATTAAGTTAGCAGGAAAGTGGACAAATTGATGTAAATCAATAAACCAATTTTTAATTTAGCGACGTTTCGGTCATTTATAGATGCCTGATGACGATCAAATAAATGACCGAAACGTCGCTAAATTAATAATTGGTTTATTGATTTACATCAATTTGTCCACTTTCCTGCTAACTTATTTGTATATAAATTATAAATATTTTAGAAGAATTAGGATCAATGAAATTAAAAGACAAATTATTATTATTATTATTATTAGATCACCTGATGAAGTATTAATGTAATACGAAACGTTGTGAAATAATAATTTGTCTTTTAATTTCATTGATCCTAATTCCTCTAAAATATTTATAATTTATTAACATCAAAAGGATCTGATATATACATTTTTTTAATTGTATTTGTTTGAAAAAAATATGGACGCAACAATTTCCAAACTAAAGTTTAATGTTTTGCTGAAGAATAAATCTGTTGTGGTAAGAAGTAACTATTATTTTATTTTTAGATGATAAATAGATTATAGACGCTCAACATCTGAGGTCATCAGCGTCTATAGGAAAAATCGGCGTGTAAATTTTTTTTAATCGGGTAATGGGAATTCCCATTTAAATCGCTATATGCGTTTGTATGTCCGCTAAAAATACGAGAACTACTAAACGGATTTGAATGCGGTTTTTACCATTCGATAGCTTATTTATTAGAGAACATGGCTGATCCGGCTTCATTCGGATTGAGTTCACTATTACCGAATAGATCTGAATGCATACCAGCGTTGCCAGATTTTTTTTTGCCAAGTCGGGATTTTGGAGCTTTTTGAGTGAAGAAATCGGGATTCTTTCGTCGAAAGCGGGACATAGTAAAAAAACGTATATAATCAGAAGTTTTTACATATTTATCTTTTTATTTGCGTTCAAATTACGTTTACGTGACAATAGATAGCAAAAATAGCCATAGAAAATGTATTTTAATAAAAATATGACATTTTAAATCAGATTTACCCTATGATTAAATAGTTGAGTCTTATTCGTCTTCTGAATAAAACGAACAGAAATCAAAATCAAAAAAGTTCTATTCATTAAAAAAATATGGCGTTTCAAACAATAGTCTGAAGAGTGAGTGTTACAAATTGCAACTTACAATAAGAGAATAATTATTTACGCACGGTCGAGTTATCCCCGAAAATCGGGACTGAGCCTGTCCCGCGCGGGACATTTAATTTTGATTTAAAAATCGGGACGTCTCGCCAAAATCGGGACGTCTGGCAACGATGATGCATACCCACAGACGTCGAGAAATTTTGGTCCGACTCCTAGCTCCTGCCATCCGACCAACGCCCAATAATGTTTAAGGCAAATACACTAATTAGCAGTGCATATTTTAAAATCGCCTTGTACCTACGAACTGCAGTGTGAAAGAAAAAAAAAGTTGAAATCAGAAAGATGTAATAATATAGCACGCAGTGTTCGTTATTGGAACTACGGGAATGATTTGACCCGTTTATGATAAAAAAAGAGTTCCGATCAAACAGCTGTAGGTAATGTACAGAGAAGCACGGTTCATTATGTTATGTAGATATGGAACGTTATTTTCATGTCTGTATGTTTACTTACAGTTCGCCGGGCTTGTTGTCGTGCTTATACAATACGCAGTTGTTTGGGAACAGTGCTTATCAAACTGTTAAAATCCACACTCATTAGAGATCGGATCGGGTCGACTCAACAACATCCAGTGTGTATGCGCTGCCGTTCCAAAACGATCCTATCCGTTTCAGTGGGTGTGTAACTTAAAGGTCTACACCAGCGTTGCCAGACGTCCCGATTTTGGCGGGACATCCCGTTTTTTAAATAAAAATTAAATGTCCCGCGCGGGACAGGCTCAGTCCCGCTTTTCGGGGATAACTCGACCGTACGTAAATAATTAGTGTATTTGCCATATGGCAACACACACTATTGGCGTCGGCCGGATGGCGGGACCTAGGGGTCGGACCAAAATTTCTCGACGTTTCATGACATCCTAAACACTTTGGCACCATTTTTGAAAATGTTTATATATATATATATATATATATATATATATATATATATATATATATATATATATATATATATTTATATACGTATATATATATATATATATATATATATATATATATATATATATATACGTATATATATATATATATATGTGTGTGTGTGTGTGTGTGTGTGGGCAATAACTTTCGAAGGAGTTAATTGATTTTAACGAAATTTGGGCCACGTGTTGAAATCCGTCACCGCAAGAAGCCTATTTAAAATGGGCCTAATCAGGCTATTTTAAGGGTAGTTTTTAGGGGTTGAAAAATGTTTTTGGGCCCCAAAATACCGAAAAAATTCTCCGAATCGTTTCAAAATTGAAATTTAACCCTCTGGTAGTAATTAAAAAGTGTCTTTAAAATTTTGATAAAATCGGCTCGACAGGATCGGATTTACAAATTTTATGAAAAAACTAGTTTGCAGATTATGAATTATTTACTGAAATGTGTATATAATTTAGTATAGAGGTTCGATTGATAATAATATTGCAATTAAGAAAAAAAAATGTTATTTTAAGGGGTGTATTAAGGAGTCAAATTTTTTATTTTGCCCAAAAACCAACTTAAGTTCGCATAATAAAGCCACACTGCCTGTGTTAGCACACTATATTGTCGGCAGGGTTCTGGCACTGCGACCCGGGTTTTTATTCTCTTATTGTAAGTTGCAATTTGTAACACTCACTCGTCAGACTATTGTTTGAAACGCCATATTTTTCTAATGAATAAAACTTTTTTGATTTGGATTTCTGTTTTTTTTTTATTTTTTTTATTCCGAAGACGAATGACTCAACTATTTAACGATTTAAAATATCATATTTTTATTAAAATACATTTTCTATGGCTATTTTTGTTATCTATTGTCACGTAAACGTAATTTGAACTCAAATAAAAAGATAAATATTTAAAAACTTCTGATTATATACGTTTTTTTACTATGTCCCGCTTTCGGCGAAAGAGTCCCGCCTTTTTCACTCAAAAAGTTCCAAAATCCCGACTTGGCAAAAAAAAATCTGGCAACGCTAGTCTACATACCCACTGATTCAAATCGGATCAATTCCCAGGCTCGGATTGACTCAGCAACAACCAGTATGTATACGTTGCCATGTCCAACCGATCCGACTCAGTGAGTGTGGAACTCAAAGATTCACACCCATTGAATCGGACCGGATCGACTCGGCACGATCGACAGTTTTTAACCGACTTAAAAAAGAGGTTATAGAATTCGACGTGCATTTTTTTGTGGTGAACGGATTTCAAAAATTTTGACGCTATGTTCAGAATATTATGGGATTGGAACGGTATAGTTTTTCTTAAAATCAGTTCATCCGTTTTGATATGACTTCAATAAAACATATTTTTTATATGATCCCTCATATTTACAGCATTAATTGTGAACCGATTTTAATTAATCTTTTCTATTTCGTCTATGGCGTACCTTGAGAGTGATTTCACATAAATTGTATTTAATTCGGTTTAGTAGTTTTTTATGTATTTATCTTTAAATATTTATTGTATTACCACGGTAACAGCCTATATTGACATTATTTACAGAGCAATTGCGAAATCTTATGAAACATATTATGCGAAATCAAATCCATTAATATTGGACAGTACTCAAAAACCAAAAAAAAAAAAAAAATGAAAAAATGTTGTTAATAATTAAGAGTCGTGATCTGACTCAATTTTGAAGTCACTGGTTTAGAGTAAGTTCGCTTGACTGATCATTGAAATTAAAAATGTAGGTTGAAAATTTTTGTCTTAGTATTCTTGCAAATGTTTTATGTATTTCAAAATGGGTTCCACAAGCATACAACGCGATTATAAATTTATTTTAGTTATTTTTGTTTTATATTACATTCGTATTATTTCATGCATGATTTATGAATAACTTCAAGCATAAAATAATAAAAATTTAAATTATAAAGCATGTATTAAAAAGTAAATATTTTACAAAATAAAAGTTCGTAGTAGTACTATAATTTTTTGAACGAAAATATAGAATTTTTTTTACGCTTAATAATTTTTTAGAGATTTCAATCAAATCTACCGTTCCCTCCATAAAATTATTAATATAGATAATGGCCTGTAACCATTGCAGAGTGATGTTGAATACAACGTTTCAAATTCCGTTACAATCCCTCAGCCATTATCTAGCTATGTGCAGACGCAGGCGCAGAGAACCTCGTCGTTTTTTTTTAACCGGTTAAAATCTATTTTCACAAAACCCAATTTTAGATTGCCTGGACAAAACTATTGTTAAAAATAAGCTCCTTGTGTGTTGTTTAATTTATATTATGCAAATTCCGTTACAAACCCTCAGCCATTTTCAAGTTATGTGCGGACACAGGCACAAGGAACCTCGCCGTTAAAAATCTATTGGCACAAAACTCAATTTTTGATCGCCTGGACAAAACCATTGTTGAAAATAATCTCCTTGTGTTGTGTTTAATAATTGTGTAGGGTAAATAGGGTTTTTTAAACCGGTATCGAATTGTACAAAACTCAATTTTAGATCGCCTTGGCAAATCCATTGTTGAAAATAAGCTCCTTGTGTGATGTTTAATAATTGTGTAGGGTAAATAGGGTTTTTTAAACCGGTAAAAATAGATTTGTACAAAACTCAATTTTTTATCGTCTGGACAAAGCTATTGTTGAAAATAAGCTCCTTGTGTGGTGTTTACTAATTGTGTAGGGTAAATAGGGGTTTTAAACCGGTAAAAATAGATTTGTACAAAACTCAATTTTTGATCGCCTTGGCAAAACTATTGTTGAAAATAAGCTCCTAGTGTGTGGTTTAATAATTGTGTAGGGTAAATAGGGTCTTTTTTTTAAACCGGTACAAATCGTTTTATACAGAACTAAATTTTTGATCGCCTGGACAAAACCATTGTTGAAAATAAGCTCCTTGTGTGTTGTTTAATTTATATTGCGTAGGGTAAATAATAATATATATACATTCGGCGTATACATTTATTATGAATATATTACACGGGTATGTGTACTCAGTGTCTGGTTAATAATGTGTATATCTTAGAGACATTGCGTAGGCAGAGAAATATTTGCTTTATATTAGCAGAATGCTGTTAAAAGAAAGCCATTCTTTTATTTTTATATGAGTTTAATATTATTGTAACAAGTTATGTTTATTTAACCGTAACAGGCGAGCAGTTCGACATATTAGTCGTATTATTTTCTAGCCTTGTATCAAATGTCACTTTATTGAAGTGAAACTTCATTAGCGACGTATCTGATTGAACTTTCTTGTGAGGCGCAAGGGGTAATCGACGGTTACGAAAAAGAAGGGGAAGAATGTCTTGAGTGGCGTGATAGGAGAGGGGAACGTATCGAGCAAAACTTTAAGAAATTCGAAGAGTGCCGGTTCGACTGACAGAGATAGGCGTACATGTGTGTATGCGTTGGTGTATATGCGAGTGTATAACCAGCTTGCAAAAATGAATATAGAATAATAAGCAGTTATGACAAGTATTAACGGTTAAGGTAGTTGTCGTGGTACAATATTGTCAAAAAGTTATAGATTATACGCGCCACAAAAGTATACTAGCTTGTAGCTAAGTGATCCATAATTTGTACGCAAGACTGTACCCGTGGAAACGTAACCCATACAGTATTAATATGCATGTATACTTGTCTATAAATTGTTGAACTTTAAACCGTTATTTATAAATAATTAGACGGTCAAATTTTTTTTCTTATTTTTTTTGAACTCATAACAAATGCATTGAAAGACTGTCAGTTTTTGGAAAGTTTCTGACAGTTAGTTCTTTTTTTTTTAAATAAGAAACTGGTTCAGAACAACAGAGGTCGTATACAATCGATGTTAGTTATCCAATTTTTAATTGAATTTATCTCGGATTATATACGGTCGATCGACTTCAAATTTTCAGGGTAATTGTATTATCATGTCGTTAATAAGTATACAAAAATTAAGAATTTTCTGACGATGTGCCTTATTAACCACGACAACTACCTTAAAATCGAAACATCAACTTTGTGGCACATATCTCTTAAGCGCATGCGCCGATTTTCTCAAAAAACAATAGGATTTTTCGTATTTACATGTCAAACATCTGACCAAAATTTGGTTTCGATTAAATCAGCCGTTTGACCTGTATCGTGCTCACAGACTAACAGACGTACAAAAGTTTTCCCAAAATGTTTTTTGAGTTGGGGGACTTCAAAACGAATACATATTGTAAAATTTTGAAAAGTGAATTTTGACCTAAATTAGTAGGTACCAGTCCCTACTTGTGGAGTTGGAATGGTAAAATTGAAAAATAAATATTACTCAAGCAACAAGGTTTAAATATGGAGTGCTAATGGACTACTCCGCATAGGAAAGAGTAGGTGATAAGCACGGTACATGTATGTCTCTTTCTGACATTGTCTTATTGAGTAAAGACATAATGGTTATCGTAATTATCGCTATCTCTTTCTGTTATTTGGTTCGCGCAGCTCAGACTAGCACTCCATATATGTAATATCTCGATGGGAAAGCAGCTCAATCTGTACACTTTCGTACTCTGAATATATTTCTATCTTTTGTTATCAACATATGAAAACATGAGACGGAGATATCATTTCAGTGTAATTATTCCTCAGGTCTTGACTCTTCAGCAATGGAATTGAAATTTATAACCTAATGTCAACAAAATACGTATTTATAATAATATAAAATCATATTTGCTTATGATTTCAAAGTTATTTAGCTATTTATTTTAAACTAAGTGTAGTTCTAGTACAAACACAAATTATTATTCTCATTAAATTGAAAGAAAATATTTCATTAATATATAAAAACACTCTTTCATAGTCACCGAGCGATGTAGAGTAGTGGTGAGAGCACTAGACTCGCTTTAAGATTGTAGTGGGTTTGAATCCTGGCGCGGACAGATGTGGCTAGGACTTTTTCCTAGTTCCCTGCTGCCTCTTATCGAGAAGCGATAATTCTTGTATCGGCTATTTTGTTCCCTCAATTAGTTTCAGATAAATATCGAAGTGGTTCCTTATTCAAGGCCATGGCCGGATTACCTGTCAAACTCCTACGTTTCATAGTTGCCTATCTTATCCTAATTTTCTATAATTCCTTCATTAAGTTGAAGTTTTAAAATGTAGGAAAATAACGGGAAGTGTGGTAGATGGAAAATAGTAATGGTGGGAATGCCGTCTGTCGACAAACAGACGTAAAACATCAAACGGACGTTAAACGCATTATTATCATAAGGAAGAACTTCGCAAAGAATTTTGCATCCAGAGCACCCAAAAAATTCAGGTTCTTCAACGTCATACAAGGAAGACTTGTGGAGCAAGTTGAAACTAATATTATTATTATTACCTACACTCATTTATAGTCTTACTTCCAAAGTATAAATCTTAATTAAATTAAGATTATTTAATTAAGCTGCAAATTATTTGCCCATCACTAATGAGAAGTGCGAAATAAACAGTTTAAAAAGGACCACATTTAAAGAATATGTCTTTCAACTAATAGACGACAAGTAAAAGAAAAAAGGAATAATATAGTCGAAAAAATATTTCAATTCAAAATGTTAAAAAAAACATATTTTAAACACAACTATTTTAATACGAATCGTTCAGTAAGTATACCATATTCGAGTTTTTGCATAATGTGTTTTAACCTCTATTACGTAAGATGTCTGTTCAAATTGTGAAACGTGTTTCTACAATACTAATTAGTCATAATTTGATCATTGACTAGTGCGGTGTTGTGAGTGTAATTTGTAATTCAGTAACTCGAATAAAAATAAAAGTGACGTTTTGGAACTATAGTGTAAATCTATTTGTTTTAATATCTATCTATCTAATTGATAATAAACTTTAGTGAGTTGAACTTACGAAATATCTTATGGTGTAAGGTAATATTATTAAAAATCTACTTAAAAATATTCTTTGGGTCGATATGCAACCTATATTATATATTATTATTTTTTTATAATATGTGACCTCATTTTTACGACAAAAACAGACGTGAATCAGTGCTATTCCCTTCGAATATTTCATTATATTATTTCTTTTTCTGAATCCCTGTTATCTGCTTGCATGAAATGCTAAATATAGTACTATAGTAAATATAGTATTGTATTTATTATTTCGTATTTATTTTTTGAAAAAATATTCGGTTACGTAAAACGAGCCCTTAACTTTTTTTCCAAAAACTATGTTTTATTGTGATTTACTGTATTTTATAACTCAACGATTCATAAATTATGTAATTACAGCAATTTATGTGGCTAATTCATAATAAATAATTATCACGAATTATCTAAGTTGATGACCTTCTATAATGTAATTAAAACGCTAATGACCTAAATTGTAGAGCGTCTATAATTTACGGTAAATAAATAAAATAGACGCTAGGAAATAGGAAAATTTTCATTACAGAATTGTTTTAATAAAATCTACATAAACAAACAAAACATGAAATAATGCTCAAGCATTCATTAGCTATTTTTAGATCTTTTTTTTCATATTTTTCTGCCTTCTATTTTAGACACTTTTTTTGCTTTACTTTTATTTTTATATTGGAAATTTAATACGGATGAATATTCTTTGTTGGCAAAATGCTTTAAAAATACATAAGTACAATTTATGGCAAATGATATCAATATTCTGTCGTTTGATGTCTTTGACATGTGTATACCATATATGATAAATAACAGTCGTTACTTCGCAATCATTTGACAGATCCGCCAGATGACGTCATCCTCTCACGGATCGAGCCAATCTCTACACTACTAACATTGAAGTCTAATTATGTGGTGTTAGGTACTAATTAATTTCGAAACAGGTGTTTTTTTGACAAATTATAAATCTTTTCTGTTTAAAATTATTACAATGAGTCGATGATTTATAGGTTAAAAATAAGTGCGATGAAAATTGAAAAACGTTAATTGAGCCTTTTCGATATTCAGCTGTGCCTACTAATTATTGTGTTTTTAATGAAAATTCTCGGAAAAAAGTATCAGGGAAACATCAGTATACTGTGAACGGTTTCCCAATTATGGTGTTTGAAAAAAAAAAATTATTTTGCGTCGTATTATCTCTTTTAATACAGTTTAATATCTCGGTGTGTTCTTTACAGCTCGCTGATTGAAATATAATTTCAATAAATACTAGCATTTACCCACGTATTTGCTCTTATTGATAGCAGTTTTGATTGAAATATTTATTTATTAGCCCTAATAGTAGGCAAATAAAAACACTTATTTTTAGTTTAAGGTACCAGTAACCAGATTAAATGAAAATTGTTGTTGACGGTGTATTCTAAACCGATTTAGATCAGTTCATACTCTAAGGCATTTGGTTAAAAAAAAGAGGTTATCAATTCGTCATGTACAGTTTGATGACCTTAATAATATTTGAATTTAACCTAGCCTTACTATACAATCCCGAAACAAAGCACATAAACAAACTTCACGAAGTAAAAATATGAACCATTAAAAACTTCTTAACTTAAAGCTTAAATCCCTTGATCTTATCGAGGTTCTACTGTATATATACAGTAGAATCTCGATATATATATATATATATATATATATATATATATATATATATATATATATGTATGTTTGTTCAGCTATAAATTTGAAAAAAAATCGATATCATTTACGAATTGTAAAATTGACTAAGTAGTCGCTTTCCACTGACTTAAAAAAAAGGTTTTTTTATGTGTTTTGCCTCATATCAGCAGCAGTTGTGAACTAATTTTGATGATTCTTTTTCTATTTAATAGGGCATACTACTTTTAGTATGATCACACCTTTTTACTTAAATCGATTCAGTAATATTTTTTTCTAGTTGATGCGGTAATTAATAACGTGAAAACTATGTTTATTGCAAAGCCACTAATAGTAAAAAATATAAAAAATTTTTTTTTGCTTTTTGGTTTTCTTATATTTTTTATATTTATGTTACGGACAAGCAAGGGGGGGCCATAAACCAAGCATCAAGTCCCAAGAGGCGCCTCAGTGGTAACGAAAAATAAAGTAAAAAATATTTTTTTCGCGTTTCGATATTTTGATTGTGGTATATAATAGAAGCAAGTAAGGGGGCACCATAATTGAATTTCGCTTCAACCTAGAACTTATTTCGGGCTAGTACTGGACACCCCCATTGAACAAACCCATTATGATGTACATATTCTGACGACATTCGATAGACAAAAGCTTTAACGCCACGGTAACATTCGGACGTTTTAATCAAACAAAGTGCATTTCATGTACGATATTTTTACAATTCAGTTCACTCTGTTGAATAACTTGACATGCCTTAACACTCCCGATAAAAGAGAAAATAAACGAAATGAATTTCACTGCTTGAATCTGATTGGACATTTTAATTTTAAGGTTGTATGCTTGCCCTATAATCGAATAAAACTCTATTATTTTTCTTTGTAAAATAGACAAGAAAAATGCAAGGTTACTGGAATACAATAAGGTTGGGCGTAAGAGGCTATAAACATGGTCACGTCTGTGATTGGTTGAGTCGATTGCTTACGTTACCGATGTCCATGGCTTGGTTTTTCATTTAATGTTATTTAACTGTTTGGAAAAAGACTCAACAAGCCTATTTCCCCCGTCCTCTCGCCTTGTCACACCGTGAATAATGCTAACGCCCAACCTTAGTTTTTAGTAACCTTAAAGCAAATGCACATTGATATAATATTATGGCAGAGAAGGATTTTATATTCATTTCATATTATCCTTTTTTCGTATTATACATATTATTAAAGCAATTGTAACGGAGAAAGATATTATTTTTGCATTTTTATGTTTAGAATAATAACAGTGCTTTTAGCGTCCGTTTCTTGACATTTCTTGATAACAGATGTCACTCACAGCAGCTCAGTTCACTGCCATTTTTCCGTTATTTTATTGACTTTGCGTTAAAAAAACTCCTCCTGATAATTATATTTGCATTTTTTTAACTGCATTTAGAGGCAAATTTTTTATTTGTATGTACAAATTTAAATTCAAAAAATGATAATATATTACAAGCTTTTATTTAACTTGCTTTTCTGTCTGTCTGTCTGTCTGTCTGTCTGCTTGTCGGGGACAAATCTTGCAATCGATTTTTCGACCACTTCCCGATCATGTTGAAATTTTGCACACACCTGTGATTCTGAACACAATACAGTTTAGTATATTGAATATTATAGTAGATCCAAGATGGCCACCACCACAAAATATCGGATTACCTTCTTCTTTACAACCCCCTCGCTAAGATGTGTGGCGTCATATAGTGTACGCCCTAATGTTACCTTTACATTATGAGAAATGCATAGGTTAAATTTGAAAATAAAGAAAACCAAATTTTTAAAGACAACCTTTTATTGCAATGTACTAAAAAGGATAAAAATAATTTTTAATAATTTAGGTTCATATAATATAGAATCGTGAGCCGTGAGTAAACCTACGCTTTTATAATTATGAATCTAAATTATTAAAAATTATTTTATCCTTTTTAGTACTTGCATTGCAATAAAAACTCGTTTTTACAATTTTATTTTATATTTTTTTAAACTAACCTTTGCTCGCAGTTTTGAAGTTGTGATTTGATCGGTGAAAGACTGGTTAACCTAAGAAACAAATTCAGCAAGTGAACTAGCATCAAGTAATTCGTATTTATAGTTAATTAAAATAATTGTCATTTTCGTATTTTCGAAACTAAAAATATAATTAGTAAATTTATTGAGCCAGCATGCCGGAATTCCAAAATATAACTAACTAGCGGCCCAGTCCGGCTTCGCCCGGGTGTAAATGTAATATATAGGATATAAAAGATGAGAATCATTATCATTAAATTCTCAACGTGTATTGAATTTGCGCGAATTCAATCGCTTTTATTTGTGAATGTTCAAAAATCGAAGAAAAATCTTATTTCCCAAAAAGAAATGTAAAAAATTCTGTTGATCCGATCGCTACCAAACTTCAGAAGATCACCCGCTGGGCTAATCAAAAGATTGTCTGAAAATTTCATCAAAAGTGATCTACCCGTTTGGAATCCATAGATTACATATACATCGTCTTTTATCTATATAGATTATTAAAATGTAAAAAGTGGTTATTGTGACATAACGATAATAATTGAACATATAGTATCGCGAACTTTTTTGTAGTTATTGATATGTTCTTTAATATTGTAGAACATACTTTCTATCATCAATAGTTTCCGCAGCGCATGCGACAAAAGATGTTTTATGGCATTTTTTTTACACCTTGGGTTACGTTACTAAAGTTTTAATAAGGATCCCTAATATTTTCTAGCAATAAATATAGCCTATGTTACTCAGGGTGGATGTAGCTTTCTAATGGTGAAAAAATTTTTTAAATCGGCACATTAGTTTTTGAGTTTATTCATTACAAACATACACACAAAAATACAAATCTTTCCTCTTCATAATATTAGTATTGATGAAATATTTAACTAAATGAACGATTACATCAGTTCAGATATTTCTAAACACGCCGTACACGTATCTAAGCATAATGGAATGTACTATACAGCTCACGTGGAGCCTGGTCTTATGTTTAGCTAACCGATATTTTTCAGCCGTCATTTCCAGATTAATATTTTCTATATATGTTCAAACATTTTTGACGTCTTTTCATCTCTTACACTGTGTTTGCTAGTATGTAGTATATATATATTACATAAATACATATCAGTTATAAACTTTTTTACGTATAACAAAATATATTATTGTGAAAAATTTGAACCTATACTATACAATAAATATTTTGTGCTTTTTGCGGATGTATCACTTGATAAAAGAACGCGCGCGCACGTGTCAAGCATGGACCAGCATCGCCTGTTTGCAATGTTCGATTTAGGCACTGGATACTATGGACGCGAGGCCACAGGTCTCACGAAATTCAACCAAAAAATAAATTCGAAACTTCGAAAAAAATCAAATTTTAGACTAAAATTTAAATGTCGACAAAAAATTATAATTTTGAATTTTTCATCGAGATTTTGACTCTTTTTTTTAAATTTCAAACTTTTAAAAAAAATTTGATTTTTTTTATTTCGATTTTTTTTTAATTTTCCAAAATTGTATTAAAAAGTATTATGTAGGCCTCACAAAATTTTTGCCTACTAGTATTGCCTCTTAGTGAAGATACCCATGTTTTTTAAAGGATTAGCGTTTCTTAGACCAGCATTTGCAACCAGCAAAAACCCTTTTGTTGAGTATCTCGTTGGACATTATATTTTCCTAGACATTTTGTTCAAAATTTAGCTTCTATATATATATCAAGCATTGTGCACCTGTGCTATGTCGACATTAGCTTGTTCTTGCATACATAAAAACAGTAATAGTGTGATCAGTCTAAGATCATTATCAAATAAGAATTTTCTGAGCCATCATTAATCTCAATAACTGATAATAATTAATTTCTGACTAGAAATATTTGATTCGAATTGGGAAAAATACACATTCTTTAATAACCACATGAACTGCGTATACACAAACAAAAAACTAACCGCTTGATCGTAAAAACAACATAGTTTTTTTCGATTTAGTTAGCGAATCCATCTTTGATAGAAACAAAACAATAACGTTAAGAGTTGACAAAACTAAATATGACAAACTTTATATCTTTTATAATATCAATTATAGCAATCCGACCCGGATAGATTTTGGTTTGCCAAAGAAATAAGAGTAACTTATGAACCGGAACATTTAAACAAACATAATGGACATGGGCGCATAATAAGTGTAACTTAGATGGCAGCAGGTACATAACGACCTAAGTTTGATTGGTTTTCACTACGGAGTATAGTAAAAATCCTAAGTTGCTTGATTTAAATAAGAAATAATTCAAAGTAAATCTGTGATGTTTTAATATTCTAACCATCATTTAAATAAATGCAATTCGTTTTTCTATCTGTAATTTGTCCTTCTGTGGCAAAATCTTCTTTAGTAAAGTGGGCTTTACAAACTATTGCCCCAGCATTTACAGTAAAAGTTTTTTACCTTCTGATAGTATACAATCCCTTATTTTTTAGTTCCAGATCCTTTGGAAGTACAAAACCTCTGTAATTTGAACATTGGAAACAAAGCATATAATGATTTGTTTTTGCATACACTGCTATGATTCAGACTGAAGTCGTTATATAGCTGGCGCTTCTAGTGTCAAAATTTGGCAGTACCCATCTCTATCATTTTAAATTAATTTTCAGCACTTTTGTGGAATTTCAAAAACGTATTATTTTTAATAATAAACGAAAAATTTACTTGATTTTTTACCAGTTGTTGGACCAGTACTGTTTTATCTCTTGTCGTTTATTTAATGTCAAACGACGCCATTTTGTCACTTGAGATGAATCGTCCGACCACGCAGTAGGTAGTTTGTCCGCGTCTAGCAAAGAATGTAAGGAAAACGCGGCGATACGTATTGTTAAAGTTTCCTGTTTAGAATTCGCGATTTCAATCAAACAAAGTTCCTCTTTTCTGGATATCATTCCATCTTTTCATGATGCTCGGTCTTTTGATGTCCTGATCTCTTGGCACATATTTCACATATACATATTGCATATAATATCACATACATACATAAATCATGTATACAAGATGTTCTACCAAACAGTGATCAAGGGTCTCACGCAATTGTGATTATAAATACTATATATATATTTACTATATATATATTTGAGTATTAGGAGTAAAACAATTCAGCCAATTGGGTTTTTTAATGAATTTTTTTTACATAAGTGGAAAGATCTAATACAATTCTTATGTCAAAACTACATTTATTTTTATTTTTCACTTATAATAGGCATAAGTGAAACAGAATCGAGAATAAGAAAATTTGTTAGTTTTTTTTTTGTTTAATTTTGTAACATTTATCGTTAAATACTTTTTGTCACATTAATTATAGATTTGTTAATTGCTAATAACGATTGTTGTACATAAAAAAATTATGAAAATGAAATAAAAAATCAAGAGTAAGAAGTTATGTTTGTAATGAGGAAGGTTCTACATTTGACAAATTTTGTTGTTATAGTGAAGAAGTCATCTGATGTCGTTTGCCTTTTTCTGTTTCGTTCAGCAAGGTGTTGTCGTTAGCAAGATATTGCATCAGTGTCACTTCGTCTTGCCTTTGAACTTCTATCAACATTTGAATCGTTTTGTATAAATTGGTCCACAATATACGTTATAGTGTCTAAACTTTTTTTTAGAAATCGACTGAAACAGCGTTAAGCAAAGCAGCGTTGCTAGAGCTAGAACCATTTTAGTTTCTTGGCAGTGTAAAACACACTGTATATATAAACATTATGCGAAGAGATGTATAGTCGGTGTGAGCGTGAGAGTAGTATTTTTCAATATATTGTTATCGTGTAAAAAGTTCTTCCAACAGTTACGGAAAGTATTCGGGCAAACTTTTCTTTAGAATACGTTAGGTAGAGGACAGACACATCGATACCACACTATACAAATATACAATATACATGTTATGAAGTATGTTAGTATCTATAAAAAACCGAGTCGCAGTGCCAAAACTCTGCCGACAATATAGTGTATTTGCTAATACGGACTATTACGTGAATTTATGTATGTTTTTAAATAAAAAAATAACCGCTTAATACATCCCTTAAAATAATATTTTTTTCTTAATTTCAATATTTCGTTCTGGAGTGGAGCCAAAACTATCAAGTTTTTATTGATTTTCATAAATGTTTTATGAATAAAAATCGATATTAGCAATTAATAAATCTATAATTAATGTGATAAAAAAGTATTTAACAATAAATGTTACAAAATTAAAAAGAAACTAACTAATTGTTTTGGTCCTGGTTCTGTTTCACTTATGCCTATTATCTACGTATTAAGTTGAACCACATTTACAAAATTTAATTAAAATCGGTTGAGCGGTTTCGAAGATTATCGTGGAAGAACAATCGTGACACGGGATTTTTATATATAAAGATATATAATGTGAAATGTGAAGAAATGTTGGTTCTACCCCAATAGGTCCCGCGATTCGCCCGACGCACGTAGTATATGGCAAATACACAAATAAAATTGAAGTTTAAAAAAACTGAAACAACTCGCTTTAAAGAACTAAAAAATGCAAAATAATTTAACAACAAAATTAGCAAAAAAAGCGTGGAGTGCTTGATATCGGTAATAATTTTTCATTTACTAGCTAATTGTAAACGTAGAGCTATTATGAAAATTTAAGTAGATAGCGCCCCACGCTTTTTACAGTATAACTAATTTTGTTGTCAAATTATTTTGCATTTTCTAGTTCATAAAAGCGTGTTGTTTTAATAGATTAAAAAACAATATTGCATTTGACTATGGGGTAGGCAACGCAACGTACGTTACTGTATAGCGTGTTAGCTTGCTTGCTGTAATTTTTCAAGTTTTTTTTATCCTGTAGGTCCTGGTCAGAATAATGCGAGCAACTTATTAAATTATTGTATTGTCATCGGTCTTTGATAAGTGTGCAAAGTTTCAGTTTAATCTGACGTTTTGAAGTGGGTGAATTTCACGTTCAAAGATTCCATTACAAAAAAATTCCTAATTTTCCCCCAAAAGTGATCCTCATGTATAATTCATTTATTTACGTTACGCGTCCATCTTATGATCACCGACTTACACATGTGTACCAAATTTCAACTCAATCGGTCCCATAGCTAGGAGTAAATTGGCTGTGACAGTGGGACGGACGGATAAGGGTTCCGTTTTTTCCTTTTGAGGTACGGAACCCTAAAAACAAACGAACATACAGGTGAAGCTAATAATAGCGTGTTAATAAATTCTGATCGGACAATTATAATAATAGACGTTTGAGATGTGAGTCAGTTAATCAAGCGTTGTCTTTCCCCGAAGCCGCACGAGAAAGCGACGGGTTGGCAATAAAACGTTTGCTGTCTGAGTTGGTGCATGCACTCAGAAAAATATTTATTTGATTCAAAGAAAATTTCTTTGATTCAAATATTTTTGCTTGTCACGGAGTGGCAAAGAAGTGTTTTATTTAATTCAAATAAATCGGTTTGCGTTAATCTGAAATCTATTTATATTTCAATACAAAATTCACTTATTTGCTTCAACAGCTTAGCAATTTTAAATTGATTCAAATTGTTGTTTCTCTAAAGTAAAGTATGTATCAGATTGATAAATAACATTCATTGTTTTAAAAAGTCATGTATTTAAAACAAAAAAGTACTTTTTTAGGGTTAAGTAAGCAATCGTATTGTTTTGAACGCAGCATAGTTTTAAATCAAATAAATAAATTATTTTAATTAAATCAATGAAAACTAGAATTAAAAAAATATGCTATTTAACCTGAGAATGTTATTTCTTTGGTTTAAAACAAAAATTGATTGAATGAACGAAATGTTGCTTTCAAATTAATTTTTATTACTTTGTTTTAAATAAAATTTGTTTTGATTTGAAATTTTTTGTTTTTTGTTTTAAAAGAAAAACTATATTGAAATGAAAATTATTTGTTTTCTGTTCAAAAAAATTGTAAATGTAAATGAAAATTTATTTTTTTACATTGTTAATGTATACCTAAATATCTATACTGTTGAAGTTTTCGACTTGTTGACTTACATTTTTTTGCAAAATCCAAGTTAGCAAATTAAAATTCCAACAGTATAGATATTTATGTTAACAATGTAAAAAAATAATTTTCATTTTAATACAATTTTTTTAAACAGAAAACTAATAATTTTCAATTCTATACAATTTTTCAATTACAATCAACGTTCTTTATAAAAGCAATAATAAATAGGTACATATTAATGAAAAGGTACAATAAAAATATAATTATTTATAATAAAAATCATTTATTTATATATACTTTTTAATAACCAAACAAATATCTGAATTCTATTACATGTAATAAATTTATAGTAGCTTAGCAGCTTTTTTGGTTTAGTGTAAAATATCAGTCTTTTAATTAATTAAACTAATATTACTCACAAAATATCATACTAGTTAAATAAAAATTAATATTATATAATACCAAATGTCAAAAAAGGTAAAAATAAACATTTCCTCCTAGATAAAATTAAAAACTAGTCAATTTATTTTCTATATAAATTTATAGTGGAGCTATGACTTGAGGCGTTTTTACGGAACACTCTGTATATACGTAATATACTACATTGGAGTGGTTTATTTTTATTTTTTTTTGTCCCATTGGCTAATGTGTTAGCATTGAACCTAAAAAAATTCTCCCAAATTTTCAGGTTCCTAGATCAAATCTGTGAAAGGCGCAAACCGAGTTTGTTTCCCATTTGATTAACATTGGAAAAACGACGTTTTTACTCAAACGTGGATAGCAACATTTTGTAGAGAATTAAATTTCCCACAAAAAAAGGTCCTTTGTGCTGAATCTGTGAATTCATTATTTTCAAAGATATGTTCGTTTAAACATTCTGATAAAATTCGGATTTCATTTAATTAATTATTGTTTAAACGAACATATCTTTGAAAATAACGAATTCACGGATTTAGTACTAAGGACCTTTTTTGTGGGAACTATGATAACATACGGTTGGACTGTTTGCTTAAAGGCATGCAGTTTTTCAATTCTTTCCTGCATGCATAGCTGAATGTCTGATGGTATCTATAAAAACATTCAATAAATATTTAGAGAAATACATATTATTAACCGCGTAAAAAGCCTAAGCTGAAGTGATTAATTTATCTGCTTAAAAAATGAAAAGTCGTATAATTGGCCAGGTTATAACAGCATTCTTGGTGCCATTCATATTCTAAAAAATATTGTAATAATGACAAATGATTTTATGCATACCTTTACATGAGATATTATGCTGTTTTGGCATTCTTGAATTGATGGTTTCCAATGTACTTTCTTGTTTCTCAATTGTTTTCGAGGCGGTATGATGCCAATAGGCATATTTTGATGGCATATACTGAATCTAAAAGCACATACACATTGTAATTAATATAAGTTTACAAAATCTGATTATGTCACCATAATAAAAATGATAATAAAAAAAATCTAGGCAAACATTGGCTCACTGTTGTTATGAGTTCGAACAAAATCGTTAAAATGGTAGTTTTGACTTCATAGCTATATAGAGAACGGACAATCGAATTTTAATTTCTTTAATGAAATACTTTTTAAAAAAGGTGCAACATAAATGCTGTATTTACAAATTTTGAGTTGATAGAGCCATCTTTGAATTTCCAAAATAATGCCATAAGATTTCATTTCAAATTTGCGACACGTTAAGTTGAGGGAGGATACTTTAGGCGCGCATTAAATATATACATTAAAAATAAAGATTTGAACTTTACTTGATGTTCCTGATCAAATTAGTCAATGATTTAGCTCTAGGTATAATACGCAACTGTTAATATAATAGATATATTTACCTTTAAATACATCTATGTATTGGTCAAAATTCCAAGTTTTTAATATACCTTCTATTGTTTCGTCAGCCATATTAGAATGCTGTTTGTTCTTGATAATATACAATTAAAAAAAATCGTATAAAATAGTAAAAATAGTATAGGTATCATCCGATTTGCGCACATAGTGCATGTTATGTACGTACATACGTATTGGAATGGTTCTACTTATACATTATTTAATTAATAAAATATAATATACTTTTAAAAATTACATTATGATAGTTATATTAAGCTATTGTACTTACATTTCAAATTCAAGGAACACTATGTAAATCACACACTGTTTCACTTCTGAAGTTCTGTGATGCATTGCCTGCTAACGCGTGCACACAAGACAATCGTTTGATAATGCAAGATTGGACACGTTACATAATTCAAATATATTGGTATTTTGTTTCAACAAGATTTTATATATCAAATAAGTATATGCTTTGTTACAAAATACTCTATATTTCATTAAACAAAACATTTTGCTGTTTAAAAAATTTGTATGTATTTCAATCGAAAACTTGAAGATTTTATTCCAAATAACGTAATGATTTGAAAATATGACTTTAAAAAAAACGTTGTTAACTGGACACCGTGTTTATATTAAATGCAAACACTGATATTGTTGTGTGAAAAGATTTTTTGGTTTAAACTGAAAACCTCATTTTGTATTGAACTTAAGACTATAATGCTTTGTTTCAAAATATACATTTATTCGAAAGAAAGAAAACAGACTATTATTTTAATAGCTAACAATTTATTAAAATTTAACAAATTGGAAATTTAGTTTGAAAAAGCAAAGTATATTGTTTTTTATCTTTAATATAAAAGTTATATTGATTTAAAATGATTACATATTTAAATATTATTTATTAAATGGAAACACTTTTTTGTTGGACGGAAACAAATATTTATTTGAATGAAACAATTTCCATTTTATTTTAATGTTTAAATAAATGATTGATTCAGTTCAAAAATAATTTGTATTGAAGCAAAGAAAACAATTTTAAATAGCAGTTTGCATTAATTCAAAATATTCATTTTTCTCAGTGTGTAAATCACGTGCGGCATACACTTACGTAACTAAGTTAAAATTTATGAAAGCGAACCAACGCCATCAGCTTGTGTCTAGTGTACTGTCTATTGCTACCGTTACACTGCTTCTGAGCTCCTGCTTCTACATTATATCCTACCCTTACCCTACTTTACCTAACCTACTGTTATACAAAAAATACTTGCCTAAAGTCGGTCCCACTAGTGCCTGAGCCCCGAAGTAGATTTGATCAAATCCCTGCGGTAGATGATCAATTCACGGAAGATGATCTCCCGTGAATTGATCATCTACCTTAGGGATTTGATCAAATCTTCGCTTTTTTCCCTACGGCAGATAATTGACGAGTTTAAAGTTTAAACGCAATGTTAAAAGAAAATGCTTCGATTTAGTGGATATAGTTCGTGAGTGAATACGTAGAGTGTACTGATGTGGCCGAAGTACTCGTAAAACTTAGTAAAAACGAAAAAAATACATTAAGAGCACTGTTGTGGTTGGATCAAAAATAAAAATAAAAGAATAGTTACTTCTTACCACAACAGTTTCCGGAGCTAATAAACTAAAAAATAGTTTAGTCTGAGGATGGGAGCTTAGCTCTCGAAATGTACATCCACTAATAAAACTGGTGTGGTAAGAAGTAACTATTCTTTTATTTTTGTAGTTAAACGGCACGTCGTCAAGGTGTTAAAACTCCTAGATTAGTACATTTCCAAGTACCCATGTGACATATAATTTGGGTAATTTACGTATTTTTGAATATGAAAATGATTATATGTCAACTTACTATATTTATTTTTGAAGTTATTATTTTTCTTCAGTTACGAAAACTTTAATATCTTTTGAATCGTTTGTCTCAAAATGGTGCATGTTTGCGCGGTAATCTGTCAAATCTAGGGACTTTAGTAATTCACAAACATCACCGCTATTAGTGTCTTAAAAAGTAAATATCGTGTACCTTTCAACTTGTTTTCGTTCAGTAGATTCGTAAAAAATAAGCTGTGACAGACGGACAGATCGATAATACACTATGTTTTTGTTATTCTTACTCACCTATGGAACTCACTGTATCTATATTATGTTCAGTGTTTGCAGTAACATGGGTCGAAATCAGGTTAATGCTGATTCCACAATTTATTAACTAGGTTTGTTTGATGGTGATAATTATACTGTATAATATTGTTACCGACCAAATGTGGAAACCTTTGAGTTACTATATTATGATACTACTGTTTCCTTCTTATTAGTTATTAATGTCATAGCACATTAGTATTGTACCAATTTCTGCAATTTAGTTGTAAATTCTCTTGGATATCTAATAAATTTTTACGAGAATGTGGACAAAACATGAAATCAGCCTATCGTCAAAATTGCTACGTTTAATATATTTTTGTATGTCAGCCAACTGAAATAATTACAATACCTAACATGACAAATTAGTATAATTCGAAATCTCGTAACGTCACGTTTTTTGATTAAATTTTTAAAGCAAATATATACGTTTTTTGAAATTTTTAAGCAGCAACCCAAATTTTGCGAACCTTAATGCTTAATCACAACTAATAAAAACAGTAATAAAATGAACTTTGCGGCTCGAAATTTCCCGACAGCATATTTTACAATCTGAGGAATCAGTCATCGTAAAAGTTTGTACAGAATGAAGGAATATTTCATCTGATGTATTTTCTTGGATACATTCTGCTCGAAAACAAGTTAACATTGTCATTTTTATAGCTTTGCGTGTCTAACATAACTTATATACAGAATAAATCTGCTTATTTTCCACTTGTATATACCACGACAAAGTGTTAAAAAGCACTCGACGCCAAACCGATTCCAAATACAATAAATATAATAGTATTACTCATGTGTATCATAAATGCACCATAATGTGTGTGTCCGTGCGTGCGTGAGCGTGTGTGTTGTACAGGTTGTGTTGATTGCTAATACAGCATTGCGAACCATGCGTCAAATGTGTCACGCACGATTCACGCACAGAAACGTTGCCATTGTTTCTATTCACGCGCGTGTTGATAGACGCAATGCGATCGTATTCATAGTAGCTTGAATTCACATTGAATTTGATGCCCTACTGACTGTCCAAGAATACACGTTAGTGATGGGCTTTCTTTCGGTGACTGATTCCTCAAATTGTAAAATATGCTCTCGGGAAATTTCGAACTGTGCTTTTCTATATGTCCAGTCGATTATAAGGCAGAAAGCCTGACATTTATTGCTCTGCTGGAATTACCGCACGCTATCTATAACAGCGGGACGAAAGAGTTTTCTCGTGCACACTGATACCTGAGACTGCCGCCGAGCAGTAGTAGCTAACAGCTGTTGTTGCGTATATTATGTTAATGAGTAAACAACGCAAATTATGTTTAATTTGTTTTTAAAACAAAAATATTTAGGATAAAACAAATTGTTTCGTGTTTAAAGTTGAACAAAAAAGTAAGCGAAATAAAATTCTGAAAATAACAATAATTTTAACAAAAGCACAATTACATAATATTAAGTTATAATGAAAAATAAAGGTGCATTCAAAACATAAAATAATAATTCAATTAGTACATAGTATATTACACCGCAAGAGCCAAAAGTTGAATTTCCTGCACTGCGCCACATGATGCCCGAGGTGAAGTCGAGGGCATCACATGTCGCGCAGTGCAGGAAATTCAACTTTCGGCTCTTGTGGTGTATACTATTTTTCTTCAAACCATGCCGAAAGTACGCACTTTCACCAATATATAAAAAAACTTCTTACGTTCAAGTGAGCAATGTTGAAGTTATATACGTAATGACAATCATCTAATAACAACAGATAGTAAGTACACATAGACATCTATGGGCGAATATGTGATGACAAACGCCATCAGTGCGCATGACAAAACACCTATACAGACGATATGCGTGTAATTCCAGCTTGTGACAACAATGCATAAATGTTATGCTTTCTGATCTAAAATCGAATCAGAAAGTACGTATTTTCAGCATAGTATGAAGAAAAAATATTTGTTTATGAAGTATTAAACTTGTTGATGTTTCAGCAGCGTATTACCTCGAAATTGCTCACTTGAAAGCTATCAGTTTTTTTATAGAATTTATGTCGCCCAGTGCAGGAATTTCAGCTTTCTGCCCTTGTAGTGTACCTAATATACTATTTATTTCTATTTTTATTAGCTGTAATTAAACATTAAGCTTCCTACAATTTGACTTGCTGCTTAAAAATTTTAAAAAACATATTGTATTTTTGCCCTAAAATTGAATCAAAAACCGTGACATTCGTCAATTTTGCTTTACAGCACGTCACGAGATTTTGAATTACGGGAGGGAAAATTCACATTTTGATTTTTTTTCCTTACAAACTTACGCAATAATTTTCTTCAAATTAAATTTTTCTGTACAAACATTTGTATAAAATCTAATTGTCTTGTTTTTACTGATTAATCGTTTATTTCTAGTTTTTTTTGTTAACATTAACTTCAAAGCTTGAATAAGATTTTTCATAGAAACTAGAGTTTTCCGAAACGTAAGTGCATTTTACTATGCGGATAAAAACAAGAACATATTGAACAACTAGGACTCAGTAACATTAAAACGCAGTATATATATAGAGAGAGAGAGATTAACAATTTTCTCGTTTGACTTGGTATAGAAGAGAGCTCGTAAAGTAATTAAGCGAAACAATATCTTTAGAGAGACGCGATATTTTAATATTCCGAAAACATTCCGTATAGCACTTACAATGTGTCTACAGTCAATTTAAAGCTGACTTTCGGCTTATTGTTTTGATGAACTGAATTAATTTACTTTGTGAAAATATATGTAAACTAAACTAAACATGTTCCCCAAGGAAACACAGCAACGTCAGGCATTTTATATAGGTTACCTTCCACATTTATATATATTCTACATGATAGGATGGCAAATATGTACATACAAGGTGCAAGGTATACATGTTACCGTCAAAGTCCTTTAAGACGTTAATAATTTATTATGAGAACGGAAAAATCTTATTTAATCCTTGATGTTAATACTTCAAACTAAACTAGAAATATGAACCATTCTTCTCATATGACTTTAAATCAAGTTTTTACAGTTTATTTGATCTAAAATCTAAATAAACGATTTAAAATCAGATGAAAACAAGAAAATTTTTCCACACATTTTTGTACTGAAGATATTAAATTTGAAAAAAATGATTGAGCATCTCAAATTTGTCAGTATTTTTAAAATAAGTTCGTAATGGAAAAACTTCAAAATCTTACTTTGTCTTCCCATAATTCAAAATTTCGTGACATGCTGTAATGAAATATTGACAATTATCAAGTTTTCTGATTTAATTTTTAAATACAGGACACGTTTGATAATCCGCTGCGATACGTTCAGTAATCCGCTGTTTTTAAGTATGTAGAGGTCTAGAAAAATCACTCTATAATCCGACATTTTTAGGGTATTGCGCTCTGTAATCCGACACACGTGTTTACTTGACAAATATTTCTCTGTACTCTGACGTTTCGTGAAGTCATTCGCTTTGTAGTCTAACAATAGACATTAGAAGGAAAAGACGTCACGTTGTTTGTGTGTTATAACTGTTATAAGAGTTCGAAATTTAAAATTGTTTTATTGTTAAAACCTTCAATAATACATAATGTGTTATAATTTACGTATTATATAAAGTCGTTATTGACTTACGGAACAAAAATAAAGTTAAAAGAACTCTTTTTTTATAGTTAAAGCTTTAGTCCGTGCTTACATCCAGTAATGCGCAATTTCCACTTATCCGACATGAGCGAAAAATTCTGTTGTCGGATTAGTGAACGTGTCCTCTATATGTCAAATTTTATTAAGCTTAATGCTTAGTCATAGCTAATAAAAACAGTAATAAAATGAATTTTGCGGCCACAGTTCGAAATTTTCTGAGAGCATATTTTACGATCTGAGGCAACATTGGTAACATATAGATACATATAAAACGTGGCTGTGTATAATATGTGCCGAATATTATATAATCTAATGTAATTATAATACAAGGAGGTATTTACCAAGGCATATGCAGATTGCAGGAGGTGGTGTACAAAACTATATGTTGTTGTTACCGTTAACACCCACAATCTAATTAGTCAAAACTATAGATGTAACATTAGCTTTTCGTCAATACCAGTTTTAACTAGAACTGACAAATAAAGTTTAAACGCCCAACGCACGTATTTTTTAGACCAGGAATCGGCGCTGCCGTTACGAATTCAATTTTTTTACTGGACCGTACTGGTTATGAAAACTTGTGTTATCGGACGGTAGTACCAACACACCTATTGTTATGATAAATCAGCGGAAGGAATCATTTCGAATGAATTATTCGATTATAAAAATCAGTCCCCCAAAAAATCCAACCAAAAAATAAAAAAAAAATTTTTTTTGAACTTTTCATCGAGATTTAGATTTATTTTGAAATTTTGAACTTTTTTCAAAATTTGAATTTTTTCGAAAAATCATTTTTTTATTTTGAATTTTTTTTCAAAATTTAATTTTTTTTTCTACATTTCTAAATTTTTTTCAATATTCCAAAATTGTAAAAAAATGATTACATAGGCTCCCACGAAATTTTTGCCCATAGGTCCTAGGATAACTGATTCGATTCGAGTATCAAAATCATTCGATTATTGCCAAGACTAATAAAAACGGTTCGGTGTTTTGCAGTCCGTTGGAAATTCTATAGTTTCAATTATTTGTTATATACTAAAATTAAAGATGGATGTATATATAGTCACTTGTTTCTCGAATAACCCGTTTAGATGTTTCAATTTTCCGTCTGCTCGTCCGTCCGTCCAAGGCGAGCACATTTGTGTATGGAGTTCTGTTGTTCTCTTGTCCGCAAGATGACCACAAACCAGTGCTAATCTCCAGAGCATATACCTATGAATATAAAGTGTAAACTTTGCTCAAATGGAACACGGAGTTCTTTTTGTGAACCGCTTGCAAAACCAACATTGTTCCGAACTCCGACAGCAAACCACCGCAATCTCGATTCCATTTTCTCTGCCTGCAGTCGCACATACAACAGACTTGTGAAGTATTTGATAAAAGTATTTCAAAATACAAATACAAATATTTTTATAGTATTTGTGTTTGTATTTTAAATACTTTTCAATAAAAAGTACTTGTATTTCGGTATTTTATTAGTGTATTTGCCATATGGCAACATACACTATTGGCATCGGTCGGATGGCGGGACCTAGGGGTCGGACCAAATTTTCTCGACGTTTCATAACCTCCTAAACACTTTAGCACCATTTTTAAAAATGTTTATATATATATGTATATATATATATATATATATATATATATATATATATATGTATATATATATATATATATATATATATATAAATATATATATGTGTGTGCGGGCAATAACTTTCGAAAGAGTTAATTGATTTTAACTAAATTTGGCCCGCATGTTGGAATCCACCACCGCACGAACCCTATTTAAAATGGGCTCAATCGGGCCATTTTAAGGGTGTCCCTAAAATTTAAATAAAATCGGCCCGACAGGACCGGACTTACAAATTTTATGACAACACTAGTTTACAAATAGTGAATTATTTACTGAAAGTTGTATATAATTTGGTATAGAGGTTCGATTTATAATAATATTGCAATTAAGAAAAAAATGTTATTTTAAGGGGTGTATTAAGGAGTAAAATTTTTTATTTTGCCCAAAAACCAACTTAAGCTCGCAAAATAAAGCCACACTGCCTGTATAAGCAAATACACTATATTGTCGGCAGGGTTTTGGCACTGTGACCCGGGTTTTTTTTGATTTTGCAAATACTTAACATAATTTTTCTGTAGCTATGAAATATTAATGAATAATTCAAGTCAACAGTATACATAATTACATATAAATTATTCAGACAATTCTTATTATTAAAATAATAATGCAATATCATTTCCAAATAAGAAATTATCAGTTAAGTATTTGTATTAAAGTACTTAAAATCAAGTATTTTTTACAAGTATATACTTGCTTAAGAATATTTTTTTAATTAATCAAGCGAGATTTGTATTTCAAATACTCTAAGAACAAAAGTATTTGTATTTAAATACTTTTAAGAAGTATTATGCACAAGTTTGATATTATGATATACAAATACAGTGCGTGCCACTTTTGTTTTTCAGTATTTCAATTTTAAGACGAGCTGTCAAATTTTATGTGTTGTGATAACCGTTGAAATGCTGGGTTGCAGAAAACATTGCCTAAAATTTTGATTTGACAATGACCTTCTGCATGAGCGGAGCTAGGTTTTCCGGAGCCTGGGGCTTATTGAAGTCCAGGGGGGTCCCATTTTGCCAAAATTAATAAAACATATTGTCAATATTCACTCGAAAAATGTCAAAATTCACACAAAAAATTGACAAAACTCACCAAAACAATTATTAAATTTCACCTAAAAATTTATCAAAATCCATACAAAACATTATCAAAATTCACATAAAAAAATGTCAAAATTCAAACAAAAATTTGTCAAAATTCATCCAAAAAAATATTAGAATTTACCCATAAAATTGTCAAGATCCACCCAAATTTTTGTCAAAACTCACACAAAAATTTGTCAAAATTCAACCCAAAAAATATCAGAATATACCCAAATATTTGTCGAATTCCACCCAAAAATTAGTCAAAATTCACACAGAAAATTGTTAATATTCACTCGTTTATCATTAATATTAACTATTTTTTACTATACGAAAAGTGTTCATTGTTATTGAAGAAGTATACAAAATGCTAATAATTTAATTTTTATGGACCCTTCAGACCCCTCACCGTACAATCTCTCTCCAGTTTAAATCTAAAAAACCTTGGTACGGTTTGTGATAATACCTTCAAACTCTTAGTTTTAGGTTTAAAACGGTTTGATAGTTCACAAACCTAATGTTTTAAACTACCGCTCTACTATCCAATTACTAAATCTATCTGCAGATACAGAAAAAAAATGACCAAAAAATATGACATATTCAATTGTGCTTCGTGGTAACAGATATACTTGCGTAAATTTGAAATACGTCTCAGACGAAAGGCGCTACACTATTAGATATTTGTCATGACGAGGAAATGTAATTTGTTACAAAACATTTAACAAAAATCCATTTGCACTTTCGTCCGCTCTCTCGCATGTTTAAACTTCTGTATTTGACAATTGGGTAGCATGTAGTATGTATAATCTCATTCTTGTTTTTGGCGTATTGTTGAAAACGCTTTATTATATTAATTTACACTTCACAATTAATCCTTTATTAACAAACTGGTGTTTGAAAAGCTGGTATAAAACGTGCATCTCGCATTGTAAATACAATTCCTTTACAAAAACGGCTGGCCGTTTCATTACACAATACAAAAAAAAAAAAACAACCTACCGCTGTTTTGGACGAAACTTCAGGTAGAGATAGCAATGGACCACGACCTATAAGCGCGGAAACCAAGTAGGTTTAGACTTTAGAGCAACGCCGGCCGTACAGGATTTCACACTTGGATATAACGTAAGAATGTTTATTTAAACTTGCTGATGACTGAAAATTTGTTAATTAGGTGCTTGTCAACAAACTCTTAAAAGTTTAATAGAATAGTTTTACTAGAAAAGTCAGTCTTGTGTATCCAAGTATAATGCAGTGGCAGAGTTTGCGTAACCCTGCAGTCAATGCAGGGGTCAGTTAGAAGTCAATTTCTCGCGGCGATGGAAAAAAAGACAGTAGTATCGCCCATATGACTTGAAATACATTTCTGCTACACGAACGTGCAGAACAACGAATCAAATGACATTTAGTTAGCAAACTTGAAACTGTCGGGCATCTATTTCATTTGAGTCACTGTTCTCGATACTGTATCTTTTGATTGTAGTGAAAAAAAAAACTGATTACTATGACTCGAATGTCGTTTAAAGGATTAACTCAGGTAAAGTTTCGTCGTCGTCGCGTCGTGTTGCAGTCGCGAATGTCGATAATGTGTGAACAAATACACACATTACTGCAACATTTAAACTTGTTTGACACTTTAATTTATTTTTTTATCAGTTGGAAATTGTTTGCTATGCCGCTGTGCTCAACTCGCATCGTACGATAAAACTTGAGTTCTTTTGGATTTATTATACATGAAAAACTTTAGTACAATGTACAGACGTATTCTAATGAAGGATTTTTTTTAATTACAATCGGATCTATTTCAGGTTTAAAGCAAGACATGGGTAGTTACACTAATAGGTGTAGAAGCCAACAATCCTTATATAAAAAAAAAATTACAATCGGAAAGTAATTTTCAGGGAACACTAAAAAATATGAATAAACTTTTGGTGTGAATGTGGTTCTTCTAATTACTTTGTTATAATAATAATAATAATAATAATAATGCGTTTAACGTCCGTTTCTCGACTTTATGTCATAACAGACGCCATTCGCACCATTACTATTTCCCATTTACCACTTCCCGTTATTTTCTACATTTTTTACAACTTCAACTTATGTAATAGCAATGGTCGAATGAAGGAATTATAGGAAATTAGGATAAGGTAGGTAATTTTTGAACTAGGAGTTTGATAGGTAATCGGCCATGGCCTCAAATAAGGAACCATCTCGATATTTGTCTGAAATTAATTGAGGGAAACCATGGAAAACCTCAATCAAGATGGCCGGTATAGGAATTACCGTTTCTCGGCGAGAGGCAGTAGGAAAAAGTTCCAGCCACATCTGCCCCCGCCCGGATTCGAACCCGGTACCTCCCGAATGCGAGTCTAATGCTGTCATCACTACTGTACCCAGCTCGGTTACTTTGTTGCGAGCAATTTTTAAATCTTAAACCTTCTAAGATATTCATTTAAAATCAGTTTAGAACTAAATTAAATTATTAAAATTATTAACATACTTAATTGAATAAGAATTAATACCATGTCGATCAAAATAGCTTCGCAAATAACGTTTATTTTTGATCAAATTTTTGAAAGATAAAAATGGTTTCTATGGGTCATCCTTAGAAGATAGACATATGCTATTGCGCACTTTTCTGTAGACCTTTCTAAGAGCTATGATATTATAGTACATTAATTTAATGTATATCTGATGGTTTAGTCAACGTAAGCTATGTAAGCGCTTTAAAAGTCTTTTGACTACCTGATTACAAAAAGTCGAATTTCTGTACTATTTTTAAATTTAATATGAATCTATTATATACATAAACCTTCCGAAAGAAATTCTCTAAATAATGGTGAAAACCACATCAAAATTCATTTTGTAGTTTAGAAGAACTAAGCGAACCAACAGACGTGAATAGCAACTTTGTTTTATAATATTTAGAGGTATAGAAAAGATTATTCAATGTTAGCATTTTTCTATCAGGAGACATTTTTTTCGCGAGTTTGGTTTTTGAAATAAATCCAACAAAATGAAATGCATTTGAAATCATTAAATCCTCTGCGGTGACACCTCAGGGAAAATTTGGGAATATAGTCTGCATTCCAATGTTTTTTTGGGAATTAGCGCTCCCAGGAACCCGAGCTCGTATCGATCTGTTGGCTGGCAGATTCTCAGTTGTTGAGCGTCTCTAATCTATAATCTTATGCCCTTTCCGGTGAATGTTAGTTTATTAATTTGAAGCGTACGCTACTGAAAAACGGCGACAGAGTGAACTAGCGCACAATGTGTTTTGTGCCCCATTGAGTCGAGATTGAATGGAGGTATTTTTTGAGATTACTGGTGGAAATCTCATAGTTGCTGGCAAGTAGGCGACATACAACTTTCTATGGAGCTCCGTAGTACCATTCTACTAAGACCGTTCAACAAAACAACTATTTTAGAACATTATTGTGAGAAAAGCACAAAAGATTTATCATAACTCGAATCTAAATTTTAAACGATATAGTGGGTAGCGTTGCTCAAAGTACCGCTGTCTATATATATAAAAATCGATGTGTGTATCAGCGTTGCCAGACGTTCCGATTTTGGCGGGACGTCCCGATTTTTAAATCAAAATTAAATGTCCCGTGCGGGACAGGCTCAGTCCCGCTTTTCGGTGATAACTCGACCGTGAGTAAATAATTATTCTCTTATTGTAAGTTGCAATTTGTAACACTCACTCCTTAGACTATTGTTTGAAACCCCATATTTTTCTAATGAATAAAACTTTTTTGATTTTGATTTCTGTTTTTTTTATTTTTTTTATTCAGAAGATGAATAAGACTTAAATATTTAACGATAGGGTAAATCTGATTTAAAATATCATATTTTTATTAAAATACATTTTCTATGGCTATTTTTGCTATCTATTGTCACGTAAACGTAATTTGAACTCAAATAAAAAGAAATATTTAAAAACTTCTGATTATTTATATACGTTTTTTTACTATGTCCCGCTTTCGACGAAAGAATCCCGCTTTTTTCACTCAAAAAGCTCCAAAATCCCGACTTGGCAAAAAAAAAATCTGGCAACGCTGATGTGTATGTATATTCTCTATGGACTCTAAAACGGTTCCTAGATTAGTAGATTTACCAAGTATCGGAGTCCATTGTACTCATTATGTGATGTAAAATTTGGGTAATTTACATATTTTTAGATTTGTATGTTTTTTTGATCTTATTATTTTTCCTGAGTTACGGAAACTTATTTGAATCGTTTACCTCAAAATGGTGGACGACTGCGGTAATCTGTCAAATCTAGGGACTTTAGTGAATCACATACATAAGTATTAGGGATTGCAATTCAGTGGCATTTTCAATCCAGCTGGATTTATGCTGGATTAAAGCAAATCCAGCTGGATCCAGCATTAATCGATTTTTCAAATAAATGTAACAATTTTTTAACTCTAGAAACTTTAATAATTATTTATCTACATTGACATCAAATACTCGTTTTTTTGGCGTTAGTGAAGTACTCTATAGAAGTAATAGTTATGAGTATCCGGAGTATAATTATTAATTATCACAATACAGTCTTAAGTCACCTAAATTGATATTCTAGATATCTGAAATAGTTATTCTTTTACCTATTTTACAAAGTATGTAGTCTGAGTTGCTCAGTCTTAATAATTTCAGAAATAAAATTGCGTTTCCCGTTTATAAAATGTTTAGTTAACTCTTATTAAAAACAAAACTTTAATATAAATTGTATTATATAATTTAAGACCTGTCTTTTAAAGAATAAAGCCAATTTATGTAACAGTTTTTTTTTTACTTTTTTTAAAGTAAGATCTCAAAAAAGAAATGTTATTGATGGGTTTATCTCCCAGCCTACTTCTTGAAGAACTGCAAATATACCCGAATGCGAAAAGGGCTCTCTCTACCTCTACGCTGGTTGGTTTGGAGTCATTAAATAATCATAGATTAAATAGATTAAAGTTAGGTTTTCATCTCTTACTGTCTCACTTCCATAAAGTGCCATTTCTGTCTTCAATATCTTATCATAATCCTTCTCAGACCCAGTCTATTACAAGTTTTTAGCTGATCCAGCTGGATTGCTGGATCAAGCATTGCAATCCCTAATCAGTACCAAAAAAATGAGCTCATTTTTGTGGAGAATCATGACAAAGCCTATAGTGGTTCCACTTCGTCGTGTAAAGCGAGCGCTGCCTTTATTTAGGGTTTGTTAGTGTTATTTTGTTGGTAGGTATTCGTAGCTTTAAACAGTAACAAGACTATCAGGTTGGCATACACGATAGACACTTGGGTAGTTTACGCCAAACGACACATGAGCCTCCGACAGATGTCGTTCCCGTCTGTTTGCTCCTGCACCTGTCTTTTCTATTCGCGCGTCCTCTTGCCAACTCCTATCTCTCGAAGTCGGGAACAGACGTGTGAAGGGACGAAACGGGAACCGGGATGAGGTCCTGTTCCTGCAGTGCAGCCTGCACCGCATCGTCGACCATTCAACGTCGCGCCAGCACTTAAATAAAACGACCGTCCGTCTCTTTTACACAAGGCTCAATTTTCTGTGAAATTGAATTTTTGTTAGCAACCTTGTCCACTTTATACGTATTTTTTAGATTCATCTCTTTTTATGTTCAACTTATACATTAAACTAGGAGTGTTCAACGTTTTTACACATGGTAGTCAGTCAGTCATTTTGGGTCGTCTTGCAAAACGAACGTCCATAAACCACATAACTCGAAGAGGGAGAGGGGATCAGTTCTAAAGCTACGCCGAGATACGCGAGGGGAGAGGGGAGTTGGAGTCAAGTTACGTAATTTTTTTCATGTATTTTATGAAAATAATTTGCAAAATAAGTTGAATATTTATTTTCATACATTGGTTACTTTTGTTTGTTGACAGAAAACACAAAATGTCTTCTGGACTTGATAATAAAAAATTATGTTCCATCCGGGGGTGGAGTTATAGGAAAGACTACGTTAGGCTACATGAAGGGAGGGAGGAGTTCCAGAGAGGGTGAAATAGGAATACGTGGCTTATGAACGCTCCCATAGTAAAATGAATACATATGGTAGAATCAACCTGTGTCGGCACTTTGATGTTTAATCAAAAATGTATTTGACCTTAAGATAGCCAATCACAATCGTCAGTCGTCAGCTTCTGAGACTGCATGTAGTGTAACAAGGCCGTACTAAAATAACGTTTTTAATTAATGCTCTAATTGTGTTGCATTGTGTCATTTCTAAATACGACTTTTTGCGGCCTTGTTCGTCGTCCTACAGTCACACTGAGTAGTACGTAGGTAGCACCAATCAGAAAATAGTATGAGCGTGCCTGATCGTTCTGCAAGCTAACACAATCTGGTGAATCGTTTGTCAAGACCAATTTTACGCAACAAGAAAAGAAACATCAACGATTTTGGTTCTCTAATTCGATTCGCATCTGTTTCCTTTGAATTGCATTAAAAAAAAGCAAAAACAAACCGTTTCAGTGGTTCCGCCAATAGATAGGTTGGACACCCCTACATTACAGTGTTTCACTGCGGAACATTTATCTGTTCCAGATATTTTAGGGATAAGTAAATAGAGAATTTCAGTGATAATGTGCCTTCAGTCTTTCAGAAGCAAATTGGATTCGCTTAAAAGCGCGAAAGATTTCCCTTTTTCAGATTGTTACAGAAAACAAATGAAAAAAGTGTCTATGTAAAGTTTTCACATAATAATTGCATTATTCTAAATTATATTGGTAACCATTAACTTGTTATTTTAATTAAAAAAGTGTAAAAAGAACTACCAACGAAGAACACAGCATTTCTCCATTAAAATTGCATTAAAAAAAACCATCGCTACTAAAGGGTGTTCCTGCGAGAAAATATTTTTAACACGCTTTTATTAGCTTCACCTGTATGTTTGTAACGGAACCTTCGAACGTGAAATTCACTTATTTCAAAACGTCAGATTAAACTGAAACTTTTCACACTTATCAAGGACCGATGACAATACAATAATTTTATAAGTTTGTCCCATTATCCTGACCAGGATCATCAGGAGAAAAAAAATAAGACTAAAAAATAAATAATAGTTTAAAAAACACGCTTTAAAGGCAAACCGAACTTGTATGAATGCGTGGACTTCTATTGGTGTTAAACAAAATCTTGATAATAAAAATTTATTTTTTGTTTTTCAGTTCGGTTTGCTATTAAAGCGTTTTTTTTTTTAGTTTTTTAAACTATTAATTATTTTAACATTGCTATCTGTACTTCGTGGTGCAATGGGCCAACTTACATGAGTGTACTAAACCAGCCATTTTATGTAGGGGATAGGACAAATATGTAATATTACTACCTATGTAAATGTTTTAAAAGCAGATTTGCACTAAATTACGCCGATGAAGTATAATTTAAGCAAATCAATAATGTGGACCGCAATTAATTTGGTTGTTAAATGTCTGTTACCAATTACTTGATGAGAATTATGTAAATCTATTCAATAAAGCGTTAGGCAAATGTTTAATGCACGGTACAATCGTATAGCGTAGGTGTAGTGTCTGGACTCTAGTTTAGTCGGTCTGTAGTCTGAACTTTGTCTATAAACATAATATATCTGTGTAGTTAAGGAGACGAACATTTACATAAATACGGTCCTTGCACCAATACAACCACAGCAAGCCAAGTGTTCCAGAAATACATTGAATCGTTTTATATAGAGATGGGATATTTCGAGTGAAAATTGTCGAACTGTTCGATAATTAAAATTTCAAATTTTTTAATATCACGTGGAATTGAACGAGTTGAAATGAAACAAAACTCTGTTTTTTTTCTATTCAGCGATGTTTCGTAGAATAAAAAAAACAGTTTGTCTCTTTTCAACTATTTTAAATCCTCTTGATATTAAAATTTGATATAAAAATGATATGTCGGAAAAAAGGACTTTTTAAGTAAACACTTATTAGTATTTTATAGTGACGTTTTGTCCCTTTCTTGGGACTTTTTCAAGCTTTATAACTGTAATTGAATTATTAAAATACAATTTGTAAATTTACAATTGAAATATAAAATATCAGATATTAATTATACACACCTAATATCTGATATTTTATATTTCAATTGTAAATTTACAAATTGTATTTTAATAATTCAATTACAGTTATAAAGCTTGGAAAAGTCCCAAGAAAGGGACGAAACGTCGCTATAAATAACAAGTAAGTGTTTACTTAAAAAGTCCTTTTTCCCGACAAATCATTTTTATATTAATTATCAAGGACAAAAAAGAAAATATTAAAATTTGATATTCAACATGTACTCGACAATCGATAAGTAGGTAGTATTTAAATATTCTCGATAAGTGTCAAGGGATTATTCAAAATCATTCGAATGATTTTTATACCTACGAATTATGAATTATAATATAATCTCCAGTAATACATTATTATACTACGCTCTTTGCCTCTTTGTTTACTCTTAAAAACGCTGCATGCAATTGTCTCTTTCAGATTGCATTTCACAGTATTTAATTATTTAACTTTTACCTGCCACTGTTCTATGAAATACTGCGTGCAGGTGACTCTCACAATCTTACAATCGAATATTCATTCGTTATAGAAATATGCATAAACAGATCGAATGAATTGTGTTTTCACTCGAGATGCTTATATGCATTGCACAGTACTGAAATCGATTACTTACGTGTTTTTTTTTATAAATTGTATTATCGTTCTAATGTAAGTATTTTTTTTTATTCCAGGTTAGTGACGCAAAATATTGCTGCTTTTCTCAAAACAAAAGTCAATCGGTGAGTTTATTTATATTTATAATTTCCAAATGTATGTCTGTATTTTGACCAGGCCCTCCAGTGGGCCCCCGTTGACTTAAAAACTGAAATTTTGCACGTTTATAGTGTAGAACACGGGACAGAACCTCCCGGAGCTAGATTTTCGATTTTCTCTTTGGGGACAAATAGGGAGGGTTTTCTTAAAAAAACTCAAATTAAAAAACACCTGACAAATACGACTATCATATAAAAATTGATGTGTGCATGTATGTTCCCTATGAACTCAAAAACGCCTGGACCGATTTTAATGAAATTTTCAGGTAATCTTCAGATTAGACCAGCGGGTGATTCTGTGAATTTTTTGTAGCGATCGGATCAACAGATTTTTTTTGTTTTTTGTCAATTTTGATTGTTTTCGAATTTTGATCATTCACAATTAAGAGCGATTGAATTCGCGCAAATTCAATACACGTTGAGAATTTTATGATAATTAGATAATTAGTGCTACTCGTGCGAAGCCGGATCGGGCCGCTAGTATTCTATATAAGAAAATCCGCGGCATCATAATATGTCTATCTTTAATAGGTATAATCTACAAATCTGGGTGAAGCCGGGCCGGAGCTGCTAATATTTTGTATGTGCATTTCGTTAAAATGATTCACCATTGTATGTAAAAATCAATTATAGAAAACAGTATCACGGGTAATTGGAATAAAAATAAATCAATTTAAACACTCATTGATTAAATTGTTTAAATTGATTTATTTTTATTCCAATTACCCGTGATACTGTTTTCTATAATAACATATATCTGGAATTGAACTTTAAAGATGTAAAAATCAATTTTCCTTTCTATCGACACTAACAGTTAAATGGTTAGTAAACATTTTTAAAAGAAATAAAATACCCAACTGTTTTCAACAGTGCATGGAGTCCTGTTAGCGGTAAATTGACAGTAAAAAACTGCATGTGCTTAAGTGAATGTCTAAGTCATTGAAATAACGTATAAAATTTCACGCAAGAATAAAAATCTGTAATGGGCTTTTATTATACGGATTTTGGAGGGAAGGTATATAATTTCGTTGAAATGCACGACCTTGTACAATACGATACGGCCAGGATATTAGATTACATATGTAGCTATATATATGTAAATGTAACACCCCTAGCAACTCCAAGGATAGGAAGACATGCGTAAAAGATGACCTACTTAATTTGACAAATTAATATCTATCCAATTTCTGGAAAATATGTGATTGTTTTCTGCAATATGATGTTTGAAATAAAACTTCTTTATAGCGAAGGTATCTGTTTAAAATTTTGTGTGACGTTTAAGGGGAAATGACGTATTACGTTAAAGGGGAAATATAAGAGAAACCTTGGCAAACTTCTTTAGCGAGGGTATCTGTTTGAAATTTTCTGTGACTTTAAAGGGGAAATGACGTGTTACGTTAAAGGAGAAATGTAAGTGAAACCTTGGCAACGCAAAATTGTATAAATAACTTCTACGACTAAAGAAGTGTTACTTCCATCACACATTTTTTTAAAATTTTTAATATTTATTTGTAATACTGGGAGAAACGTTCATCGATTTTAATTAATTTATGATAATATTTGTATGTAGATTTAGTCGCAAATTTATTGATGTAATATAAGTATTGCTAAGAATTAAAGAGGATTTGAATTAAATTTTTCATTCGCAAATCCAAATCCCAATTTTAAATCACGTACAAATCCGGATCTATTCATATCACATTTCACAGTAAGAAACAAAAAATCCTAGATTTTAACGAATCCATCTCTCATCACCCATCAGTTTTACTATTGTTAGTCATAAGTATACTAAGTTTGATTAAAATTAGTAGAACCGTTCGCGAGTATAGCAAATAAACAGACAACAATTTCCATTTTTCGTATATATGTCACACTAAATACTCAAAAGCAAGGAAACGAAATCATATGCAAATGTTCGGTTATCTTATTTTAAGCACGAGGCGGTTTCTACAATCCGTTAGTATTTTCATTTTTTGATGTGAAACATATAAACGCGCGATTGGATGAGAGTGAAAACGTTCGTCCCATTCGATCAGCTCCGCGTCTCGGCACTCCCCTCTCAGTACCTGTACCGAGCGCTTCCCTGCCTACCGCACTACACACTCGCTATTTTACGTGTGTGTTGGTGTATTGGCATTTCATTCGTGGATATCTAATGTTTCATATCTGCCAGACGAGGTATTTGACGAAACTTGTGTTTAATTATATTAATATAATTTTACCAATCCCTTTCTTCAATTTCCATATTGTCCTATATCGTGTCCCACATGTTGGGCGGACATCCAGTAGTGCCAACGGTACATACCTAGTGATAGCTTCCCAAACCAGTAACTACCACCTACATTTATGTAAATACCCCAGATCCGGTACCTTTAGGCATTACAGTCACAGCGTTAAGAAAGAAAAAAAAAACAATTCGCGTGAAATATTATGGAGTTTAAAATACGAATAAGTAGCACAGAGTACTAGAAACGAATTATTAAATATTGAAATATAAAATTGTAAATTAAATTTTCCGTTTAAAGAAATAATACAATTTTGCTCGTATAATATGTAAAATAAAGTTACTAAGGTGATTGATCCCTCAGATTGTAAAATATGCTCTCGGGAAATTTCGAACTGTGGTCGCAAATTTCATTTTATTATTGTTTTTACTAGCTGTGATTAATCATTAAGCTTAACAAAATTTGGCTTACTGCTTAAAAATTTCAAAAAAAATATATTTTTGCCTGGAAACTTGAATAAAAAAACGTGATATTCGTCAATATTTCTCTACGGCTCGCTACGAGATTTCGAATTACGGGAAGGCAAATAAACATTTTGAAGTTTTTTTTTACAAACTTATGTTAAAAATACTGACAAAAGCTTGTTCAATATTGTTTTTCTATACAAAAAATCGTGTACGACTTACGCAAATTTTCTCGTTTTCATCTGTTTTTAAATCGTTTATTTAGATCAAATAAACTACTAAAAGTTGGCTTAAAAGCCATATGGGAAGAACGGTACATATTTCTAGTTTATTTTGAAGCGTTACCATCAAAGATTGAATAAGATTTTTCATAGAAATTAGAGATTTCCAAATGGTGAGTAAGTGCATTTTACATGCACACACACACATCCAGCTACTCGTAAGACAAAGCCATGCTTGTGAAAAACGGGGCATTTTGAATAGCCGGTAAACAATCACCCTAACTTGACGTTCAAGATATATGAGGCGTGCAATAGTATATTACACCACAAGAACAGGAATTTCTTCTGCCCGTGTGTTGTTTTTTCTCTATGTACCCGTTTAAAAGTGCATTAATTGTCATAATTTGTAATTATTCGTCCATCTTTTTCTTCGATTAGTTTTTACTTGATATAACTATTTAACTTTTATTCGCTGTTATATAAATTTCAAGTGAGCAATTTTGAGGTTATACGCAATAACAGCTGTTAGCTACTACTGGCTGGCGCCAGTCTCACGTAGTATCAGTGTGTACGAGAAAACTCTTTCGTCCCGCTGTTACTTTCTTTCGACCCGCTGTTATAGATGCCGTGCGAGTAATTCCGCAGAGCATAAATGTTAAGCGTTCTGTCTTAAAATCGAAGCCGAAAGTACGTACTTTCGACCGGGTATAAAGAAAATTTTCATTTCTCAACACTGCCAGTATAGTAGGTACTTAGTCTCGGTCAAAATTCAACCGACAGCTGCTTCAACAATCGCTATATCGCTTCCGTTCTAGTCGTTCCTTCAACCAATGTCAGCCGACTCCTTGTGCACGCTGTTGTAACTTTGAATATTATGATAACGACTATTTAGTTTGGACCAAAAAACACGTATACGCAGATACCAGTGAATATGTACCAGTATTTTAGTTGTTAAAGAGAAAACCGATATTATATCTTTCAAATTAAGCTGACCCCGTTAGCGAGGATACACTAGCGAACCCGTACGAATACTTCGCACCGTTAGTGCTCAGTTACGTAATATAATAGGGTGGAAATAAATTTTATCCTATTCTGTTCAGAGACTTTAGCGCCACTACGTGACTTAATATTACCGACAACTATTAAAATAAACAGATTGCCACCAGATGGAGACATATGTATTTTTTTCTTAATGTTATTTGCCACTACGTCACTTAATATTACCGACGACACCTGTTAAAATAAACAGATTGTCACCAGATGGCTAAATTTTAAACTGTATTTTTTTAATGAAAACATTAATTTTAAGATATTAACTTAGTTTTCGTCATTAGAGAGAAAAATAATCTCCAAAATGGCGTATCAAGCATTAATTTTGATACAGTATTAAGGGAGATATTTCCTATCGACAAAAATACTTTTGAGAATATAAATATAAATAAAATTAAAGTGTCTGTGATTTCAGAGTACATCCTTTTTCCTAAGTTCATATGGTTATTCAAATATTACCAAAACCTAAATTCGTATTTTTTTTTGTCTATCTGTTTGTTTGTACAGGCTAATCACCGAAACGGCTCAACCTATTTTGACGAGACTTTCATTTACAGGTAGAGGGCTTTTCACAGATTATTTTTTACTACTTTTTATCCCGGAATTAAATATTCGGGGTTACTGTGTAAAAATTGGATAAATGAAAAAATTATGAGATACTGTCTGTCTGTCCGAACTAATCTTTGAAACGGCTGAGCCGATTGTGATGGCACTTCACAGACAGGCTATGCCAAAAGTGATCTAAGTTCTATGTTTTCCAAAAAAAAAGCCTTAAGGGAATAAAGAGGTGACATTCATAAATGATACGCTGAGCTAAGCTAAAAACGTGTCTCCGGTAAAAACTTCTTAGAAAATAAAGAAATACATGTTCGACTGTCTTTTGAACACATCTACCTGAACGGACTGCGGTTACAATCTATAACACGTGGACCAAGTTGCGGGTAAACCGCTAGTAATGAGTATACTAGAATTAATTATTGGTTAAAAATTGTAAACTATCGACAATAGACTATTTAACTCTTATTTTTCAAATTTCGCTTAAATGTAATCTTTTTATAGGATAAAATAGCACTCAAAATTTTAAATATATAAGTTGGCGCGAAAATACGTGCCGTCATGTTTACCTATTGTGACGTCATTCTTGTAGTAAGGCTCGGTATCGTTTACACGAGACTTGTTTGTTGTGTGTGTGTGTGTGTCGTGTGTTTATATAGATATAAAAATAACTGTGTAGATATTGACATAATAGTATAGTGTATTATGTAACTAGTTTGTTGTTTACTGTTGGGTACCGCTGATTGGTACACTGCGTAGAGAACGTGTTGTGCGTGCAAGGTGCTCTCTTTTATATGCGATACTGCACGTGCCAATATCGACATAGCGCCTATATACCAGTTCGGTAAGGGCCACAGTCGTCTGATTTTGTCATGAATCCAAGGATATTAGATCATATAGGAGGTTGCCTGTCCTAGCTATCACTAGGGCTAGGGCTAGAGAAACAGTCGTTAAGCATAAAAGATTCTGTAGACAATCTGCAACCACAAGACAAAACCGTTTACGCCAAATATCTATACATATAAATAAAATCGACAATTTCAAACTTCGCACTCTTTACAGAAGTAATGATTGATGTGTTTGTATATATAGCCAATGGATTAGAAAGTCCATGCATACTACGAGAGTTACTTTTTTAATGAATTTTACAGAAAATAAGTTCAGTGAATGCAAATAAATAAAATTGTAACGTAGTCTGTAATTGTACAGTTTTAAAGATTCCTAGAGCGAATTTTCAGTCAGTTTGTTCTGTCTGTCCGGGCTAATCTTTGAAACAGTTGAACCGATTGTGATAACACTTCACAGGCAGGTAAAGGATTATGCCAAGAGTGATATAAGCTAGGGATTAAAGAAGTGCCAAAAAGTATCGATATTTTTTTCCAATGTCGATATCGGTACCGATATATTTTTTACAAAATATCGATATATCGGTGCAATTTTAAAGAGGTCATTGGCACTCGAAGAATTTTAGTATACATATTGGCTAGCTTAATTAATGTCAAATTAACAATTAACGGACATTATTTCTAATAAATCAAATAACAAATAATTATCTAAAATCAAAAACAACGATAAGATTTTTTTTTTGTTTATTAATCAAACGTCTAATACATTTAGGATTAGAGAATTTTAGAGATTAATCAAAGAATTAATAAAGCCAGGGATGGCGAACCTATGGCATGCGTGCCAGAGGTGACATTCGACAGACAATTGATGGGACAGCATGAATTGAGATGTAAATCGAAATAATTAAAAATATTCTAGATGTTGTAGAAATGAAATAAAATATTGCATGAATAGCTATTTAGACTGTTTATTATTCCGAAAATGTCGAAAAATCCAGTGAAAAAGAAACATATTTTACATGTACTTTATTCGCTGTTGTTGTTTTTGGAACGCACTTAAAAGTCTGTTCCAAAAACATATGTAAAAACACATATTTCTTTTTCATTAGCGTTTTCGATATTTTCGGAATAATTAACGTCAAACGGCCATAGACAGTCGCGGTAGTACATGCAAGTGTTGCTACTGGAAAAAAATATCGGTTTTTCGCCCAAAAATACCCATATATCAAATAAAAAATATTGATATATCGATACATCAATATTTTTTTAAGATCCCTAATCTAGGCTACATTTTATCACAAAAATAACCCTTGTAGGGGTGAACAGGGTGATAGAAACCTTTATGAAGGATATGTTGTATCTCTGAAATTACGTAAGTTAAAAATAAAATACATGTTCGACGGTCTTTTGAACACACTATCCGAACGGGGTGGAGGTGGATTTTATATAAAAAAAATTAACCGGGTATATATTTACTATACCACGCGGACGAAGTCGCGTGCAAACCGATAGTTTGATAATATAAATAAGGAAGTTTTGTTTCTCCTGCGAGCTTTTTTTTTGTGGAAATGAACACACTACAAATAATTTATAATCTGACGATACTGTAATACGTTTATATATTGTAGATGACAAGCCGCGCTAATTAGTAGCCAGACAAATTACACCGTAATGTGTATTTTATCAACCCCAATCTAATGTTCAGGTGGGCACCTCGAGTGACCAATTATATAGGATTTCGAAATACTAATGACAGAACTATATGCAAGTAATCCATAACGTAACATTAATTCAGCGAACTTACTTTCAAATTATTTTTCAATAATTGTGCGGTTTAAGCTAATTTAGTTTATTTAGTATAAATTTTATTCGCAGTACCACTGACTTAATATGACAAACATGCTGCAATTTAGATAATTTTTATTATGTTTGTTAATTGTTAACCTCAACAGGGTAATATTTGTGAATTTTTTATAATGATTCGGAACTTTTCATGGCGCGAGTCGTACTCGAACTTTTTAAAAGCGATTTCCAAATAACTTTTTTGCACAAAACCAGAGTAGAAATTGGGTGACGCACCAAACAAATAAAACTATAAATTCAGACAAACAATTTGACAAAATTCGCCGGAAAATGTTAACAATTTACCCAAGAATATGTTAAAATTCACCCAAAAAATATCAAAATTCGTCCAGAAAATTGTCAAAATTCGCCCAAAAAATTGATAAAATTCACTAGAAAAAATGTAAAATTCACTTTAAAAACTCACAATCCATCCAAAAAAATTGTCAAAAGCCACCCGTGCATCAGATAATGATAATTATATTAATATTAATTATTTTTCACTATATATATACGCGCTCATTGTTAATGAAAAAATATTAAACATTTAGGACGATAATTCAATTTTTGTAAGCCCTTAACATTTGGAAACTCAATAAGTTCCTATGCAGATCCGCCCCTGAATTCATTAAAAAAATCCCATTATATTTTCCCTCTATTCATACTAGCGTTTACTCGTTAATCTAATGCAAGCACTGAGGTAAAATACGAAAAAAAAATGACGGAGTCATTCGAATGTCATTTATCAGAAGCACTGAATATAATAAAAATAAGTGCCCGTTAATCTTATGAGTTTTATCGCTGTGTAATTAGGTTAAAAAAAGGTTAGATGCCTACAAGCCAGTTATAATTGTTGAATCTCTTCTAAAAGGAATAAATATATAAATATTTAAAACACATTCGACATTAATAATAAGTCTATTGTCGAAACAATTGGACTATCGATTCATTAGATTGATTTTCCATCAGCCCCAAACAAAACACATAAAATATTATCAAATATACATAAGATATCAATAAAAATAAAACAAACATAATAACAATTAAAATACAAAGATAACAAAATACAGAGATAATAACAATATAGTACCAAGGAGGAGGGGATTCAGTCAGATTTAATTATACAAGAGACTTTATATTCTTCGGCAATTATGTTGCCTTCAGCAAAATAGCAAAATTATTATTGTAATAATGTGAGTATTCGAATTTTGCGATTCGAAATTAATATTTTTTTATTGATATTTTCAATTAAATCTATCGTATCCCTTGACGAAATTATTAATTTATATAAAAGTGTCCGAAATATTATTTATTTATATTTATATGTTTACAAACAGACGTTAGCCATCTAAATGTAGGCGAACCATATTATATAATCTATATATGTATCTTTTACGTTTTAAAATTTATTTAATAATAGGATAATGGAGGCACTAAAATGTGTTGGAATGCAAATTACGAAGAATGTTGATATTCGTCTGATCTCCTAAAATTAATAGCAGCAAAGTGACGACGAACTTCGATTGCTCGAGGCACAAGATGACCGTACAGTTCGGGGCGGTCAGAAAGTACAAGAATACCCCGTCAGTTGCGATCCCATTCGTGCAGTCTTTAATATAGTCCGGTTATTGGATATAATATTATTCGAAAATTATATAAAATACTAGCAGCTACTCGCGACTCCACGTGCGATTAAGATAGCCTGCTTGGTAGTTCCACTCCCATAGAGTAAGAGTTGTCAGTTTATTGGTCAGTAAGAGCTTTTTAGGAATATATATGGTTGCCGTCTTTAATAATAATCAAATATAATGACAACTCAGCTGTTTTTTCATGTAATAACCGACTAATACATTTATAAAAATTAAGAGCACTAACTCTGTAGGACTCTAATGATTACTTCAAAATGAATACCGGAAGTGGTGTTTTTTTCGCGCTATTGGGTTTCAGAAGGGTTGCCTAGGCAACTGATTAAGTCACTGCCTCGAAGGTGCCAGGCTATAATCGATGCTGGAGGGGATTGGACGAGCTACTAATGTGTTTGCATTTTCGATAGATGAAACAATAAATGTAAAAATCAATCAACAAAATATTGTTGTTATTGTTTAAACAGTTACCACGCCCTTAGCATATCACCTTGGTAGTTGTATATATGCTATACGTAGGATTAGTACTTTCAGCAATTATAATACCATAAAAACGATGTATTTTGGTAATTTTTACTCAAAAATGAAATATTCGATTATTTTTTGGGGTGCTGCTAATACAGATTTAATCTTTTGGTTATTTTAGTAACCACCAATTGTTACATAAGTACAATACTAGGGGAAATAGTGACTTTCGTTTGCCAGATTATTCTTTAACTACTTTTGAAAAAGGTGTACTTTACAACTGCCTTAAAATCTACAACCATCTGTCAAATGAAATCAAATCATTGCCACTGCAAACCTTAAAAAGAATGACCTGGTAAACAGAGAATTATATTGCATTCATGAATTTTTTAATGTGTATTTTAATAAGTTTTTTATGGACTTGCCATACACTTTTTTGCCAATGTGGTAAATAAATCTACGTACTTACTTACTTATGTAAAAAACCAACTTTTAATTTTATAGATTGCAGTTTCCGATTATTTAGCTTTTGCTTATCTAAGTATATTTCTTGCACGAATTTACCGCAGTAAACGAGGTAGTCCTGTACTAATATCTGCCCCAATGACGTCATTGGTTGATCCGCTGCCCATCGATTGTGTATATTATTAAATATGTGCTGACTTGTAGTACATATTTTTATATCTATACGGGGTGTTTTACCCCATATGGCTCAGTAAGGTCAATAGGGATGTTGATTGTAATCAAATAAAAACATAATGTGTACGTTAATTGGTAGTTTCTATAATAAAAATACTAAAAACAAAAAAAAAATAGTCAATATCCCTATTACTTGATATTCAACTGACATCCCTGAAAATGGAAAATTATTGGTGGAATTTTTAGCAATTTTCTATTGATACGTCACATGCCCTCTTAAAACTTATAATTTTCTTTTAGGTTTTCTTGTAAACTATGAGTGAGACCCTATATTCCCTATTTTTTCAAAATTTTAGGCTCAGTAGTTTCGAAGTTAAGGGAGGTGGTTACTCGATTTTCTTATATTTTCTTTAATATCTTTTAAACTGTGCATTTTAAAATTATAAAAGAAATATATTTGTATTCCTCATAACGAGCCCTTTCATTTGGGCTCCAAAATGACATATCTAATATCAATTTTGATATAGTATTAAGGGCGATATTTCATACCGACAAAAAACACCTTTGAGAAATAATATAGACCGATAGTTGACGCGTTTTGTTTTCACCCGCTATACCTATGTATATTATGTAACAAGAATTTAACATAGTCTAGACTCGTCTAGAAGATTGAATATTGGAAACGTAATCAACCATGGATTTTAATCAAGGAACTATCACGAAATTCATTTCGCGATTCCATCAGTCTGCAACGAATATTTCTTTCTACATCGTAAATGCACATGACCTGCTAAATGTTTAATTTACTTTTTTATTTGAAGTAGAAAAGCTTAAATAAATTACATACGCAATACTTAAACGCTGTTCTTTTAAATGCAGCTTTATTTATAAATTATACAAGATTTCATATCATCGGGGTCAAAGGGTTACTGAATCAATATTAACATCTATGCTAGAGATGAGACATTTCGAGTGAAAATTGTCGAAGCATTCGATTATTAAAATATCTCGAGATGTCTCGAAATCATTCGACTTATAATTCAATCTACTACGCTCTTTTTTTACTCTTTAAAACACTGCATGCAACTGTCTCTCTCAGATTCCATTTCACAATATTTAATATAAATGCTTACTTACTCTTTCATCTGTCACTGTTTTATGAAGCTCTGCATGCAGGCGACTCTCTCAAGTTTCATAATCGAAAATTCATTCGTTATGATAATCATATCGAGTGCATAGAATTAATTGTATTTTCACTCGCATCGTAATCTTTCGAGATGCTTACATACATTCTGAATACGATTACTTGCGTCTTCTATCTGCGTCTGTTCTATGAAACATACATGTAGGTGACTCTCTCAAAATTGGCAATCGAAACTCAGAGCAAAATTAATTCGAGAGTTGAAACACCCATTCATTCACGCTTAGTAGTACCACATGTATTATTATGATACATCAACTGAAGGAATCATTTCGAATGAATCAATTAATATCATTCGAATAGTAACTTTTCGATTATCAAAACCATTCGACTATTCCCAAGACTGATCTATGCGACCGCTGTATCGCTGGTTGCACACACCGCTACCTTGCTAACGGGTGTGCTCTGTCTTGATTCTGTTGCCGACGAATCGCAACAAGTATGTGTGAATTAACTTGTTAAGATGTGTCCCATCGTCAGCACCGTCGTGTTTATAGTTGCCATCGCGTAGATGTGTAGAGAGCTTTACTTAATTTTTTTTTTTATTTATAAACGATAGGGCTTCGGCAGCAAGGCCATTAGCTCCAATTCTATAAATGATCACAGTATAGTATATATAACTGTTTATCACTGGTTAAATTTTGTTAAGAAGTTCAGTTTTTTCAAGGAAACGAAATAGTTTGTAAATATTTTCACTGTTGTCGCCGAGGATGTCTTGAAGTTGAGTGGGGAGTTCAAGTCTATGGTTGGTGTATGCTTTATTTATGAATTATATAGTTTCTTTAATTATATGTAAGTATTTGTTCTTTGATCTAGAATCTAAATTCATGCTGTTTTTAACTTATTCACAGAGTCTGTATAATTTTATTTGTTTTATGTAAACAAAATTTAACAATAATGAATATAAATATGGAACAGCTTGGGTGTTAAACAGATTATAAGGCGGTGTCATCTGCAACAAAATACGGAGTTAAAATATGCAGATTTGCAGTTAAAGTACAGATGCATTGACGTCGCGACGCTTGCAATGCTCGTCGTTGGTACCTAATGTTTAAATGTAATTTGTATGCTTATATATGGAAATATTTATATATACAAACTGGATCCAGGACCGGATTAACTATAAGGCGCTATAGTGATAGTAAAATTTTTGGTCTTCATGTATTGAACGTAATTGGAGTTTGACATATGAGCGGAGTTTAGGCCAAATATAATATCGAATCAGCCATTTTTCATATATATAATAATACTTATACGATACTGTCTTTTGATTATTTCACATTTGATAAATACTTCCATTAAAGTTTATCAACAACATTCAATGCTACGCAATCAATGTACCTACATGTCCGTCGCAACACGGCAACCTCTGTAATCTACTAGCATTGAGTAATACTAGCAGCATGTAAAATGTAATGTGTTTATGGTTTAAATTTCTGTCACCAAATGTCGTCTCGTTTTATGTCAAATCCCAATACATTATAGATGCATTTTGTTTAACATTTGAATGCTTTGTAGTGTCCCATTTTCGTTGTTTGTTTGCTTTTTGAAGTGGAACTTCTTTACGTGTAGCTAAATGGGTATTATTTTTTAATTTTTTTTTGTGTGGAATCGAAACTTTATTTTGAACGTAATTTACTAAAAATTTTGTTGCACGTGTGTATGCAACCATTACTACTTATTAATTATTACTATTAATAAATAAAAAAGGAAGTAATTTATGTACTTTTTCTAGCTGAGGGGGTCATTATTAAGCGTGAGCAGTGCCACTACCGGAAATGCGGTCAACTAAAGATTTATTGCGCGCGCCGAATTTTGTTTACACCATAACTTGAACGCAACTCACGTTAGATTCAGTGGCGTACATTGTTGTGATATAAAATGTTTGATAAACATAATTAAAAAGTAACAATTTATTACTGCTTACATTATCTTTATCAGAGGTAATCTTAAACGTCCACATTGATTTAAAGAGTGTTTTATGTAATTAATTTCAAAGAAAAAAGACACAATAAAAAACCCTGTCAACAAAATTGTATATTTGCTAATAAGTACGCACACGTGGTAATTAAACAAAAAGTCATTTAATGTGAACCGAGTTTAATTCACGAACCAAAATGTTTTCTCTAACTCTTTTTGATTTCGGGACTTGTAAACCGTGGTCCATTGGTTAACGTTTCGAACTGCGGAAATATTACCAAAGGCGGTGTGGAAGAACGAACTACGACCGAGCAGAGAACACAGCCCGCTGAGCAGAAATGAAAAGAGAGGCAGAAAAGGCAAATGGCATAGAGATGGGAAAAACGGGTCTTTTTAGTGATCTGCATCTTTGCATCTGGATCCCGTATGTGAGCCGGCTCACTGAACTGGTTCAAGAAGAGCCGAGTTCTGAATATGTTCCTGCAGTCTGCCACTGAGTTACCTAGTTCAGTCAATCGTATCACGACCTGTATAGAATCAAGAATGCATAGCCAAACATGTGATGCATGAGTTATTTGAGCTGATAGATGCATCAAAGCAATAACTGATACGTAAGTGTAAAATGTGCTTCTGTGTGTTAAGTGTTTCACTGAGTTATGCGGATCCGTTGATCCGTCGGCTCAAAAAAAAGTAAGTCGGCTCTCACGGATCTTCTGTCTGAGTCGGCTCTTTGAACCGGTTCAGATCTAAGTTACCCAACTTTAAAATGGCATTAGATGACTTCTTAACAAAAAACAAAATATGTCAAATGAGGAACTCTCCTCATCACAAACATAGCTTCTTACTCGAACTTTTAATTGATTTTCATAAACGTTTTATGAACAAAAATCGACATTAGCAATTAATAAATCTATATTAGTATTTAACAATAAATGCTACAAAAAATCTAACAAATTTTCTTATACTCGGTTCGGTATAGCGCAGGAACTTAATGGAACGATTCCCCTGCGTTAAGCGGGCTCTTACTGTATTTAAAAAGAAGTCAAGGCGTTTTTGTACTGCACTGTACACCATTGACACAATACATCTGATAAGTTGGAGAAATATCCAACTAACACGCGATCTTTGATGTTGGATCGCCTTACACTTCACAATTAGTGAAAACTAGTGTGGGACCTATTCTACTTAATACAGACATGAAAAGCAGCTATTGCACATCCGCTACACTAGCGAATTTATTTGTTATTTGTAGATTATAGACGCTCGACAACTTTGTTCATTAGCGTCTTAGTTACATCACAAAACATCCATGAGCAGAGGCAGAAATCGAACCTACGACAGTTCGGTCAAGAAGCTAGCACGCTGACCACCCATCGCACTGTTCTCTAATATTTAATTTTAATGAATGCTTTCATTTATTCTAAAAATGTGTAGAGACGAACAACGCTCCTTAATATCTGCAGATTTTTGACGTGTTTTAAACAATTTGCTCTGAATATACCTGTATAATAGGGATGTTGACTATTTTTGGGAAAGTGTTTTAAATTGTGCATATAAGTACCTAATATAGCCACAACTATTTATTATTTTTATTTAAATACGACTCACGTGTATTTTAAATTCCGTTTCAAATATCGGTCCAAAACGCCAGTACTTGTCATGTGACTGCTGTGACATCATCCGGTCATACCAAAGGAGGTTCAAAAGTTTACACGGGAGCTACAATTCTATAGTTTCGTAGCTGTTGCTATAGTTACATGTAATTTGACGTTTCCTATAAGCAAATAATAATAAATTACACTCTAAATATTAACCAAACAAGGAAGTCTTTGACAGCGTCTGATGCTTGTACATGACTCCGTGACGTCATGCGCTCTGATTGGTGTCCGCTGTCACGTGACTTCAGAGTGAATTTATTAGGTTTTATTTATTAAATATCAATTAAATTCCTTAGAAATAAGGAAAAATATAGTGTTTTTTTAGTATTTCTATCATAGAAACTACCACTTAACATTAAAATTATGTTTTTATTTGAATACAGTGAACATCTGTATTATATAGAATAGGTCCCTTAATCGCCCCTCAGCTTACTATAGACATAAATAATTACAATTTGTGAACAAAACCTGACAATAAATTAGAAAAAGCCGTAAAATATTACGCAAAGTATATTTTCGAATAGTGTATTTGACAAGATCCGGATTTTTTTTTTGTTGAATAAAACGATATAAAAATATCGTGATATTGTATGATAACTCATCCTTTCATTGTATTTTTATAGGAATTTTATTAAATAATAATATATTTCATTCTTTGTAGAAAGGTCTCCGTTCCTTTCACTGAATAATAAAATCACTTGATATAATGCAATTTTAAATTCATAAAAAAGATATTCCAAACACCCTCGCTAAAAAAAAAAACAATTTAAAATTGTATTGTTTCTTATTACCATATGGACTGGTTGTAGGCAGGTATATTTTTTTGAAAATTTATAAAATTATAACAAATCTGTAAGCAACAGCAGTTTTATTTATTTATTGTAGATTGTAGACGCTCGACAACTTAGGACATTAGCATCATAAATACATAATCACTTAAAAGTTAAAACTAAACGACATCACAAAACACACGAACAGAGGTTGGATTCGAACCCACGACAGTCCGGTCAAGAAGTTAGCACCCTAATCATTAGACCACACTGTCCTCAAAACAGCAATTTTTGCAATTTATTAATATTTAATAAACTTGAAATATGCTCCATTCATCCGATACGACTTTTAGTCAAGTTTGTACAGATTATTTGATCTAAATAAACAATTTTAAATCAGATATAAACGAGAAAATTAACACACATTTTTGTACAGAAAAAAATAAATTTGAAAAAAAATTTTTGAGCTAAATTTCTCAGTATTATAAACATACGTTTGTAAAGAAAAAACTTCTAAATATGTATTAGTTTTTTTTTCGTAATTCGAAATCTCGTGACGAGCTGTAAAGAAATATCAACGAATATCTCGTGTTTTGATTAAATTTTTGGGGCAAAAATATATGATTTTTGAAAATTTTAACCAATAAGCCAAATTTTGGAAAGCTCAATGCTCATCACAGCTGATTAAAACAGTAATAAAATGAATTTAGCGACCACATTTTGAAATTTCCCGATAGCATATTTTACAATCTGAGCGATATGTCGCCATTAAGCATCTATTTTACTGGCCGTATGTCCAAAATCACCCGGTATATAGGACATCGTATATTTTGCCAGCGTTTGTATATAGTACGTACATCTACTCTTTTGCAACTTCAGACGTATGCAGCTTTTCCCATTTCCCATTAGAACTTGTAAATTATAAATGCGGTCTAATCCATAATTACACGGCCTTGTCTAACTTTCACAGGGGCGATAATTAGACACTGGTGAGTGGCGACGGTCATTTATAGTACTTTATTTATTGAAGTTATACTTCTTTTGGCGCATTGGGGGTAAAATTTTTTCTGTTACGGAAGTTGCGCACCATGAAGCTAGTTAAAGTGGTTCGGACATTACCTCGTGATTATAATAGAATCTAATTTTAATAAATTTTAATAAAATTAAAAACTTAAATGCATAAATTCATTATTATAATTTAGAGGTGATCTATGATAATTTATAATTAAATTGAGTGAATAATTTAATTACCAAAAATAATAAATAAATGACTTTTCACTAAATTAGACTGATGGCGGACTGACATTTTCATGAATTTTCGGTCTTTCTTGTTAAAATATTTTTAAAAACCTTCGTCAGAAATTTCAATTTTATTTTTTACGTATTCTACGGTAATAAATTGTTAATTATAGTAGTTTTTTGGTTTTTTTATTTCTTCCAGGAGTGGCTACATAACTCGATATGTGTGCGTTTTGCTTACATTCCCTATAGGCTACATGTTAAATTTCAATTATATTAATTACACGAAAACCCTTCGTCAGATCTGCTTCAAAAATTATTTTAGATGTAGTATGCGATAGAGATTAATAACATATTAAAAAATTAGCTTTTAATCTTTAAAAGTGCTTTAATGTTATTAAAAGATTAACAATTAAATCTGACAAGGTTGAAATGGTCGATAAAGCTGACTCTTCGATGCAGTATAGTTTTACTGTGTATTCATAGATGACACGTCTCATTTCTCTGTTACACTGTGCTGATGGAGTTACCCTCCTATTATCCAAAATAAATAAGTACTACTACATCCTACTTTATTTTATCTTTTACGCGATCACGCCAAAGAAGTATAACTTCTATTATGAAAGTAATTAAATTTACCTATTCCTGGACACGTTGTATATTTTATTGAAGTGACTTTCTTACTGACTGAAGTTATAGTACGTACGTACAAAACAGACGTCATCTATTTCCAACTTTTGATATAAATAATAAACTTTTCTTCTTGAAATTTCCAGAACTTATCAAAATTCATGGATTATACACGCGTACCTACTATATAGGTATAGAAATGAATGACAATTTTGACCAATTACTGGTAGCATATAGGCGACTCTGTTATATTATGAAATACATTAGCCTCTTGGATAGTAAGTTATTAAGCCACCGATTCTAGACCCTCCCCTTATTTTCAGTCCAGTTCAGTTTGAGAATTTGACAGACACGTAAATGTAGGATAAATCCTAGTAGGGACCTATGGACAAACATTTTGTGGGAACCTATATAATATGTGTAGAAAATTTCTTAAATTTAATTTAATTTTTTGAAAAAATTAGGAATTATGAGGAAAAATTCGATATTTCAAAAAAAAATCAAAATTAAAAAAAATATTTGACTTTTCAAAAAAATATATAAATTTTTGAAAAGTTCGAAATTTTGATGAAATATTGAAAATTTCGAAGTTTTTTCAGCTTTTCAAATTTTTTTCAAAAAATTCAATTTTTTTCGAATTCCAAATTTTTTATTTTTTGGTTGGATTTTGTGGCACGACCCATATTGCCCGGTGCCTGAATCTCGCACTGAACACGGAGTTTTATTCGAAGACTTCTGGTTTGCCAACACAAGCTTTAACTGTTTAGAGCTCGACAACAAATACACCTAAGTTTTTTTACAAAATATTCGTAAGTGGAGTTTACATTTATTTTTAAGGTTCTATATACCTTAGAAAGAGAACTCTTTGCTGTTTATCTGTTGGTCTGTCCGTCAAGACCCTTTTACTCAGGAACGGACAGAGGTATCAAGTTGAAATTAATACCAAATACTAAGGTCTATTACGCCTTAGTCCTGTAAAAAATTCAAATTTCTAACTCAATGCAGTAAAAATATACTACATAATTAGTTTTTGTAATACAAGCCTCATTGAAAGTTTCGAAAGTAAGCGAAAGTGGCGCCCTCCTACGTCATGATTGTAAACTATATTAAATTGTTATCTATCAAAAAGAGAGATGAGTTTTTTATTTCAAAGTAATACAGAATATTATTTCCTCGCTCTTGACCGCTTTTTTAATTTTGACTCCCAGCCCCCGTTTTATTATAAATTGAGTGTCATTTCTCGAAAATCGAGTTCGTTTTTCTGTTTGATTTTTGTGTAATGCAGCCTCTCTAGCGACTGAATCGATAAAAATTGTCCTCGGTTTTCGAGCTACAGCCAATTGAATAATGATCTTATTACGTTATTTATTTACTTAAGGAAAATATTAATCTTGTGAATGCTACTTTATAAATGAAGCGGTGTAAAAATGTCAGGAAACAAAAACGAAACAAAATACAACTGACAAATAAACAACACAGAAGAAAATGTTCTTTATTTGACAGGTGTACCTATATATATTCTTTGAAAAGAGCTTATTTTCGTTTTTCTTGCGCTAATAGAAAACATTCAAATCGTATAAATTGTATTCTTACTTAGTTATAATAATAATAATAATAATAATAATACGTGAATACTAATCAAAATACCCCGGGCAAACGGATATCGAGTGATTCCGCTCTAAAGAGCCAATTTGATTTAATTATGTTATATTATTAAAAACTTTATCAATGTACATAATAATAATCAAAAAGCTTAAAAAGTGTGTTTGTTTTAATGTTTAATTGTATTTTCTGTTCATATAAGCCAAACCTGATGTTTTATTCTCTTTCCTGAGGCCATCTATTCATATTTTATGTTACGAATTTCCTCGTAGCTGTACAAATATGTCAAGTAATGAAAGGACGAGATATCTCGTAGTTGGTAGTCAACGTGTTAAGGTCAAAATTTAGGAAACACTCACGAGTAATATGTTGGGAGTACAATGTTGCTGATTTGAGCTATAATAAAGAAGAATACTTTTGAAAAAGAAAATATTTCTTCATAAATGTTCCGTAAGGAAAATATGGAGGAAAATCGGATCATAACTACCTTTTGCATACATTTAACTTAAGCACGTCTGACATTTTTATTTTACAGAAGTGACAACTTAAAGTAACCAATCTTCTGAATGTCTCCAATTTCTGTTTGCCATGAAATCTTGCGTACAGTGAAAAACTTTTGTCGTTTCTTTTTATGCAATAAACAATAATATATACAACATTAGCATTAGAATAACGGATCGAAGTGCGCCATGACAAACAATATCCAATATGCTCTCGGCAAATTTCGAACTGTGATCGCAAAATTCATTTTATTACTGTTTGATTAGCTGTCATTAAGTTTTAAGCTTCACAAAATTTGACTTGCTGCTTAAATACTTAAAAAACGTATTTATGAGCTTAAAAATTGAATAAAAAAACGTGATGTTCGTCAAAAATTTTTTACGACACGTCACGAGATTTTGAATTGAGAAGGCAAAGTAACATTTTGAAGTTTTTTCTTTACAAACTTATGCTAAAAATACTGACAAATTTCGTTTACTCAGTAATTTTTTTCAAATTTCATTTTTTTTATATAAAAATTTGTGTAGAACTTTTGCTAATTTTCTCGTTTTTATGTGATTTTAAATGGTTTATTTACATCAAATAAACCGCAAAAACTTGACTAAAAGTCATATGGAACATATTGCTAGCAATTTTCGAAACTTGTGTAAGTCTATTTTACATCCACATCCTGCTCGTAAGATGCAGGTGAAAACGGGGGCGTATTGAACAGCGGGTACTCAGTAACCTGAAATAATTGTCATAGCTTTTTCAGACATGCAACCCTCAGCTATTGAGCGTCTATAATCTACAATGTCTCTCTCTCTCTCTCAAACGTGCAAACTATTGTTTTAAGAAAAGTGTTGACTCATTCGATGTTCGAATGTAATAAATTTATTGAATAGAGATTTATGTTATGTTAACTTAGAAGTTAAACAACATGCCGTAATGTTAACATTTCAGTTGAAAGCGGAGTTTTGTTTGTTAAATGAATAAAGAAATAACCAATGCTCGTTCGAGCAAGTTTCACTGTAATATTTAAATATTATGTATATTCACTTCATCAAATGTTTGTAAAAAGTCTGTTTAAAACTTTCACACGCATACATATTCCTTTTGAGTTTAAAGAATGACGACAAGTACTCAAATCGAACCAGGTATCTGATTACTCGATTCTGAGAGTCCAAGAGCAAGATTTTTGGCAAAAGGTAATATTTATTTCTTTGACATTGTGTTACAATGTGCTGATCTTAGACCATATAAGGAATGGACTGAGCATCGCCTATCTTTCAGTATAACCGAGAGTGGTCCCAACATAGGAGGCGGTTATATTGGATAAGTTTTGGTCTAAGGTTCACAAGTGCTGTACAGTGTACCCTAAAGCATCTTAAGCGTAAAACAGGGACGTATGTAGATAGGGTGCAAAACTTTTTTGCGTATTTTGAAACGTTACATATCGAGCAATGTATTAAGTGGAAATAATATGATAAAATGCATGAAATAAAATGTATACAGCTTTGCGTTTTGAACATTAAACACTTTCATTGTACAGAGTAGGAAAAAATATACTAAGTATTTTATGTCATTTCCATAATTAAATTTTATAATTAAATTTCATTAAAGCAAAGAACACTAGCGTTAAGTTTACAAGCTGCTGCGGCCGCATGTACATGTAAACTTTATGTAAACAGTACACGGAAATAAACGTTATTAGAAACTTAACCAACTCCTATGTTGGGACCACGAACGCCATATTGAATGCTCAGTCCATTCCTTATATGGTCTAAGGTGCTGATGGAGTTGTCCACTTTTTATCCAAAGTAAATAAGTACTACTCGAGGTGAATAGGCTAACTTTGAACTATATTTATTATCTCCCTTTATTTTATCAAAGTACATCTTTAACGAAAATGTGAATATCGATCATCGCGATCACGTCAAAGAAGTATAACTTCTACCGCGCGTACATAATTACACGCACCATTTTTTTTAATTATTTGTTGTAGCGGTCATAGTAATACACAATCTATGATAATTTCAAGTGGTTATACCTCTTCTGATTCAAAAGATATACAGTTCTGTGACAGATGGACGAACGGCCAGATAGCGTTCGCGTTGGCGCTCTTTGGGTATGGAACCCTAAAAATGAACAGGTTTTGTCGTCCCTATACTAGAAGTATGTATTATGGAAGTGTGTGTGTGTGTGTGTGTGTGTGTGTGTCTGTGTTTATTCATCCGCAATACTGTAGAATCAAACTTTACGAAAACTGTAACGTACAAAGGTGAAATAACACACAGGTAAACCCAAATCAAACACGGTCTCAGTCTGTATGCCCGTAGCGCTACAACAGAAATAAAGTTTTCCCATAAGAAGTGTAAAAAGACTGTGAAAATATTTTGCTAACCATTTTCCTCTTTTCATACAAACACAACTGCGAAAATAGATGTTCTTTCTGTACACTCGGCTACAGAAAAAAATAAAAACCCGGGTCGCATTGCCAAAACCCTGCCGACAATATAGTGTATTTGCTAATACAGGCAGTGTGGCTTTATTATGCGAACTTATATACATTTTTAGGCAAAATAAAAAAAATTACTCCTTAATACACTCCTTAAAAGAATATTTTTTTTCTCAATAGCAATATTATTATCAATCGAACCTCTATACCGAATTATATACACCTTAAAGTAAATAATTCACTATCTGCAAACTAGTTTTTTCATAAAATTTGTAAATCCGGTCCTGTCGGGTGGATTTTATTAAAATTTTATGAACACTTTTTAATTACTACTAGAGGATTTACATTTCAATTTTGAAACGATTATTAAAATTTTAGGAACACTTTTTAATTACTACCAGAGGATTACATTTTAATTTTGAAACGATTCGTTAAAATTTTTTCGGTATTTTGGAGCCCAAAAACATTTTTCAACCTCCAAAAACTACCCTTAAAATGGCCCGATTAGGCCCATTTTAAATAGGCTTCTTGCGGTGATGGATTTCAACACATTTTTAAAAATGGTGCCAAAGTGTTTAGGAGGCTATGAAACGTCGAGAAATTTTGGTCCGACCTCTAGGTTCCGCCATCCGACCGATGCCAATAGTGTATGTTGCCATATGGCAAATACACTAATAACAAACGCAGGAATGTTCTAAATTGTTATAAACGCTGATGACCTCAGATGTTGAGCGTCTATAATCTACAATCTCTCTCTCTAAATTGCTGTTTCTTGAGGTAGCAAACACAGTTCGAACAACGGTATTCTTAAGCAGTCAGCTTATTAAACTATGTATTATAAACAAACTTACTCATCAAACTATCTGTAAAAAAACTTTAAATCCCGATAGGGCCGTTAAAAAGTTTATACAGTGTTGAGTTGCTAAGATCTTATTTCTCTATTTTTACTTCTCAAATAATCTCGGTTGTCGTTAAAAGTTTGTTATTGTTTTGTGTCTGCTGCATTAATATGCAAACGTTGTACATTGCATAATACTGCATAGGTACTTTTGGACCAGATCAACGTTTAGATTCTAGACCAGTGATGGCAAACCTATGGTCGTCGTGTCACAAACTGATCCACGCTACGGTTTAAATGACCCATATTATATTTTAACCATTTCCCAAAACAAAAAAAGAAATTAATCAAATGAACACATGTAACTTAAGGTAGTGGTACCAGCAGTGCGTTTTCTTAGGATTTTTTCGTTTTGAGGTCCCCTGAATCCAAAAAAACATATTTTTGGAAAATGTCTATGAACCTGTTTGTCTATTAATTCGGTACAGGTCAAACGGATAAGCGGATTCAAACCAAATTTCGGGAGGGTGTTTAATATGCAAATATGAAGTGCTCTATTGTTTTTAGAGAAAATGGACGCATGCGCAGAAGAGATATATGCTATAATGTTGTTTTTTCTATAATGATGGTATACTATTTATAACGGTTTATTATTCTATTTATTTTTTCAAGAAAATTTTGCAAATTTTTTTCTAAGCTTCATACTTTGGGGCATATTTTAGACCAGGGTCGATAATTTTTGAGACCAAAAAAAATTATAGTAGGATGAAACCCATTGGAAAAAGTATAGAATATAACAAAAATGAAAGGAAAAATAAATTACGGGCGATCTGAAGTCGGGAAGGGGGTGAGTTTTTAAGGGTAAAAAACGGTTTATCTCGATTTTCGGCAAAACTACAAGTCCTATGAAAAAAGTTAAATAGCAAAGTTGTAGGTAATAAAAATATCTACAACTTTCGTTTTTACACTTTTTTCACATAATCCCAACATTTATGTGAAAAATTCAAATAACCAAGTTTTTGGTTTTTTATTTTTATCTTTTGCAAAAAAATTTTATTTTTTCACGAAATTTGGTGAAAACTTACCTTTTTATGTCCCAAACACACAGTAATTTTTTGATTTAAAATATTCATTTTTTCACCCTATTTTTTTTGACTTAATATCGAAAAAGCACCCTAATTTTCAATCGAAAATTCTCACGTCAAAATATCTGCTTTTTTAAAAAAGTCGGTGGGCTTTTTGTTCGTTGAAATCTCAACTTTCTGATGGTATGAAAAAAAAATATACATTACTACGGTAAATGCTCTCAGAAAATGCAAATATGTTATCTTAAAATAGCAATAAATAGGCATCTACGCATATAATTTAAAGAAGATTATATGCGTAGATGCCTATTTATTGCTATTTTAAGATAAGCCTGATGCTTTGATTAATTTTTATGTGTGAAACCATATTATGAGACCATTGAAAACGAGTATCAGATATCATATTTGCTACTAGTCGTTACCTGCGTCGTCGGGCGCGTTAATATAAATTTTATTTTATGTATTGGAATGGTCCTGTCGTTCGATTGGCTGGAATTTTTTCTCCTTTTTAAATATATGTATACGCTGTACTTAATTCAAGCTAATAACAATTATTATTAGTGTGTGAACAGGCGCGTCATCTCTTGTAAACTATTATAAACTATTCTAAAACTCGCTTCTGTAATATACCATGTAAAATTAACCTCGTTGACCCCGTGACATGCAGTTTAGACTGTTACCGTTTATCGACCTCATTAAATTTACAGTTATGCCTCATGTGTTTGCGAGGACTTCGAGTTATATATATGCATTCCTTCTAAGTAAAATAGCCCTGCCTGATTGTCGTACAGTTCTATGCAAGGTCATTAGACACACAGGTTACCTCGTTAACGATTTAACAAATGAGAGCTTAAAAGCCGGTTATTTTTATCAACCACGCAATATCAATTTACAGTTCATTGAATGACGACATCCGCCCACACTGCTATTCAACGGAACGAGGTCACCTCTGCTACTCCCAATCACTCCCAAAAATTATAGACATGAAAAAGAAGATACTGGTTATTTGAATGACAGCTAATTAAAATGAATATATCTCGTGCGTAATTATGTATGACTCGTGTGACTGTTAAAATTCGCTGGTATTTGTTTTTATTATAATGTCATAAAATACTATTTTACACCTATATCCATGGGTAACAGAAATATAGTGTGGCTTTCGCTGCGCGGAATACATTTACAGTAGAATCCGTTTATTATGACTCCGCCTATATTGACCAACCGCCTATTATGACGTAATTAAAAACGAAGTTTGGTTTTCATATAAAATTCTTTGTAACAAAGTCGGATATAATGACTTCTCTTACAGTGACATGTCGCTTATTATGACCCATTTTTAATAAATTTTGTCCGTTTATAGTGACCGACATGATTTTTCGGCAATGTTCGTTGATTCCTGACAACGTTCGGCACGTGGCTTGTTTTTGTTTTGAATCTCAGTTAGTAATTGATAGTTGAACGTCACGCGTTGTTTTTAGTGATATCCTACGTAAAAAATGTCATCTCAACGTCGTAAAGCATTTACGATTGAGGAGAAAGGTGCAATAATATGCAGATTAGAAAATGGAGAATCAAACTCATCTCTCGCAAAGGAATTGGGCGTCGGTAATTCGACAATCTCAATGATTTTCAAAAACAAGAACAGGATTAAGCGATCGTTCAATTCAAATGTATTGAAACCGAAGAGGCTTCGAAAATCGCGACAAGAAAATGTTGATAAAGCGTTAATTCAGTGGTTTAAAATCACGAGAAACAAAGGAATACCCGTCAGCGGCCCTATGCTACTTAAAAAAAAGACGGTTGTTTTTTCTTCACAAAAATGCTTTGTATGACGTCCGCTTAGTATGACGTGTTTGTCAATTCCCTTCGATGTCATTATAAACGGATTCCACTGTATATGTAAAAATAAACATTTGTAAATTAAAATATATTTGGAAATAAAAACACGTAAAATTAAAAACCATATAAACAAATATATTCTCTTATTGAGTCGATATTAATTCTTTTCCACACAATGTATAAAAATACCATTTTTGCCATCTGTGTTTGTATAAAAAATGAAAAACGGTTTCCCAATAATAATATAATATAACAACAAAAAACTTCCTATCAGTTTTTTATAGAGGGGTGTGCAAAAAAAAGTATAAAACGTAATTTTAAGGTGAATGATCCCTCGATTGTAAAATAAGCTCTCGGGATATGTCGAACGGTGCAGGGCGCAAAACTCATTTTATTACTGTTTTTACTAGCTGTGATACAGCATTAAGCTTAACAAAATTTGGCTCGCTGCTAAATTAAAAAACACATATTTTTGTCCTAAAAATTGAATCAAAAAACGTGATATTCGTCAATATCTTTTTACACCACGTCATGAGATTTCGAATTACGGGAAGGCAAATTAACTTTTTGAAGTTTTTTCGTTACACGCACTTATGTTAAAAATACTGACAAATTTGGCTTTTTTAATTTTTTTTTTCAAATTTAATTTTTTCTGTTCAATAATTTGTGTAAAACTTATACTAATTTTCTCGTTTTTATCTGATTTTAAATCGTTTTGATCAAATAAACTGTAAAAACTTGACTAAAAGTATTATGAGAAGAATTGTCTAGTTTATTTTGAAGCTTTAACATCAAAGATTGAATAAGATTTCTTTTAGAAATTAGAGATTTCCGAAACGTAAGGACATTTGGCATGCACACACACATTTTCAACTGATAGATAGAGCTACTTATGAGGATGCAAAAGAGGCATATTGAACAGCTGGTAAACAATCAACTTTAAAATTTTAAGACCACTTTTTATCTTCAGCAACTTTTAGGTTTATATAAGATTCCATAGTTAAAACGCACTTAAACACGAGCAGAGTCGAGGGTAAATTATATTGTGTTGTAAAATTACCGGTAATTTATAATAGTAACCATTAGCCGGTTAATTACCGGCTATCTATAAAACATTATGATAGTTACCGGTATCTGTTTCTCAGAACAACAAAAAAAAAAAAGAATAGAGAATATTTCAACAATAAAATCCAAAGAAATAAATAATGTATTTATATTTAGGTACATATTGGCATTAAAATTAAAATCTCGACCGAAATTTCCAATCATTTGCAAAACTTTCTGCAATAATAATAAATTAGCGCGGTTATTTAACCGGTAATTTATTCTATATTACGTGGATACATCCGTATTTAAGTAACCGCAAATGTTAATTTAATCTAGCCAGTCGTGCAATTAATACAATAGTGTGTTTATGACGGCATTTCCGTTAACTGTAATGCCGACCGGTCGGGTCCGGGCGTCGTCTGTTAAATAAAGTGTCCGCTCTACGCTAAATGAGCGTGAATTGGTTGGCTAGCATTAAAGTTAATATATCATCGCCCACCAGCAAAACATATATTTGAGATTTTTTTCTCTCTTGTCGCCATTCATTTACTAGCGCTATATTGTGCTTTCTGAAGTGTGACTATTTTTACGACATATTATGTACTAACGAAGAGCGTTCCGTAAATCTATTGAATATACTAAAATTAAGCACAAGGATTTTTAGATAGAATAGCGGACTCGTGCAAATACTTCGCACCGTTAGTGGCCAGTTACGTAATATAATAAGGTGAAAATAAATATTATTCTATTCTATTCAGAGACTTCAGCGCCACTACCTACGTCACTTAATATTACCGACAACTGTTAAAATAAACAGATTGCCACCAGATGACGACATTTGTTTTTTTCTAAATGTTATTTTCTGTAATGAAATTGTTAAAGTTTATAAACTGCAATTTTTTAATCAAAACAGTAATTTTAAGATATTAATGTATTTTTCGTCATTAGAAAGAAAAATAATCTCCAAAATGGCGTATCAAACATTAATTTTGGAACGAAGTTCCTTATTGCGGGTTGGCGAGGGGACCTAGCCGAGAAAAAATGTAGCATGTCACGAAAAACCGTAAGACAAAAAATGTAACGTGTCACGAAAAACCGTAAGACGTATAATATATACTGGTATACGGCGATACCGGGTGTTTTTAGATTATACCGGGTATTTTTAGATTATATTTAGATTATACCGGGTGTTTTTAGATTATATTTAGATTATACCGGGTGTTTTTAGATTATATTTAGATTATACCGGGTGTTTTTAGATTATACCGGGTGTTTTTAGATTAAGCCGGGTGTTTTTGGATTATACCAGGTGTTTTTAGATTATACCGGGTGTTTTTAGAATATACCGGGTGTTTTGGAACGAAGTTCCTTATCGCGGGTTGGCGAGGGGACCTAGTCGAGAACAAATGTAACGCATCACGAAAAAGCGTATGTGTATTAATTATGCCAACCCTGCATACGAAAGGGACTTCGTTCCAAACGCGTGTCCCGCGACACGTTCCAAGTTTTTGATACAGTATTAAGGGAGATATTTCCTACCGACAAAAAACACCTTTGAATATATTATATACCGATTGTAGATTTTAGTCGCTCAACATCTGAGATCATCAGCGTGCAAAGATTTTTAATCATTGCGTTTATACGTTTGAAAGAATTCTTAATTTTACTATTCCAATCCACTTATGGGGAATGGTACTAATTTAGGTTAAAATTCAGATTTGCAATTTTTACAATATTTTCCGTTTTGTGTCGAAAAAACATATTTTTGGAAAAAGTCTGTGAACATGATAGAAGTCAAACGGATGAGTGGATTGAAACCAAATTTTGGAAGGATGTTGGATATGCAAATATGAAGAGTCCTATAGTTTTTATGCGCAGAAAAAATTTCCAAATTTTTTAACTGCTTCCTTAATAAAGTTGAGCTGTGCATACTTGGTTATTTGCATGTCCAAAATTTGGATACAAAAAGCCAATATAAAAATAGTACAATAAAAAATTATTAACTGTCAATATCATACCGCCGTCATATTTTATACTTTTGTTTATATTAAAATAGAATTGACGGCGTTGATTTAATACAATGACTTTATTAGTGGAAAGCTTGTTATCTATTATACTTGTTGATTTGTCAGTCAGTTATTGTTCATATATTTACATTAAGCTCTCAGGGTTAAATCAATACAACACAATACCACGTGATCGACATTCGCCATTGTACTGAATAAATACTGGACCTGTATGAAAGGCATAAAGTGAAAATATGTAGGGCAGATAATATCTATCTAATTTGCATGATTTTTAAAACGTCTTACATTTGGTAATGTGACTATTATATAACCTATGCAAATAAAGAGAATTAGTCTTAAGGCTCACACTAGGGATATCGGGAATGCCAAAAAGTATCGATATATATCGTGTCGATATTTTTTTCAAGTATTTATATCGGTACCGATATATTTTTTTAAAAATATCGATATATCGAATTTTAAAGAGAACATTGGCACTCGAAAAAATTTAGTGTACATATTGGTTAGGTTATTATAATCTCAAATAGCAATTATCGAACATTAGTTCTATTAAATCAAGTAATAAATAATTATCTAAAATCAAAAACAACGATAAGAATTTTTTTTTGTTTATTAATCAAACGTCTAATACATTTAGGAGCAGATAATTTTAGAGAATAATCGAAAAATTAATAAAGCCAGGGATGGCAAACTATGGTGACATTCGACAAAAAATTGTTGGTACAGCATGAATTGAGGTGTAAATCGAAATAATTAAAAATATTCTAGATGTTGTAGAAATAAAATGAAATGAAATATTACATGAATAGCTATTTTGACTGTTTATTATTCCGAAAATATTGAAAAAATATCGGTTTTCGATACTGGGAATTTTGTATCGATATATCGAAATATTAAATATCGCCCAAAAATATCGATATATCAAATAAAAAATATCGATATTTCGATATTTTTTCGACATCCCTAGCTCACACTCACTAAATCGACTCGGATCGACAGTGTATACGCACACTGGATGATACCGAGTCGATCCGAGCCGACTAATCCAAAAACTGTCGATCGTACCGAGCCGATCCGGTCCGATTCGGTTGGTATGAATCTTAAGGAATATTGCTATTCGAATGATTTTTATAATCGAATGATATGTTTGTGAGTATGATCAAATCGGACCATACTATGTAGTATTGGCATTGCGTTCTATGAAAAAAATGTCTTCGGGAGAGGATATGGTTCATGGAAATATACATGTTTGGGACTGCCCAACTTTACAAGAAACGCTTCGCAATTTCCAGTTTAGCAGCCGCTGTATATTAGGCAAATCACAATTTATTGTTCACTCGATCTATAATAATGTTCTTACTAAACCTGTTTACTTTCACTTCAACAAATACCTGCAACCATAGTGAATGAAACTCATTCATTCATATACAACACAATGCTTCCGGAGTCCACTATTTTAGTTAATGTTATGTAATTTTTTATCTATTCAGAAACTCTAGTCAATAGATAGATCAAAATCAGATTGCATTACCTATCTAAAAATAATAACTCCCGGAAGTAGTTTAAATGAACAGTCGAGATCGTCGAAACAGTGTTGTTTTTTTATTTCGTTTTTTACAAGATTAATACCAGATAAATAAAAACACTTGAAAATTGTACAAAAAAAAAATATTATTATTCATCTTTAAAGTTCAATTACAGAATATGTTATAATAATTTCTACATTTTTCAATTTTTAATTGAATTTTGTAATGCGAAATTGCTTTTTATATCATAGTTTTATTATAATTTAAACATATTGAGAGCTTGAAAAAGTCTTGATTGAATAAAGACGAAACGTTGCAATCAATGAGTGTTTAAATTGATTTATTTTTATTCCAATTACCCGTGAAACTGATTTCTATTATTATTATTTCTCGACGATCTTTTCGGACAATAAGTCCATCCTTAGAAATGTAAATACAATGTAAACTCCATGTAACGTCACTCGATTTAACGTCAAACTCCCTAAAACGTCGAAATTGCTCGACTTTGGTTGGTTTGCCTTGTTATCCATACAGTGATAAACTCTATGTAGCATCACACCCACTCTAAATAATGACCATATGTCATTATAAAGCAAGTAATTTCGGCAAGTTATAAAGCACCTACTGTTTGTACTTTCTAAGTTGCCGAAATTGCAGCTTTATTGTCTAGCCCGTATTTATTTGTGTTAATATGTAGTAATGTTTGGTTGTAAATTTCATACGTCATTATTAAATAATACTATAATAGCAAAACAATATTGATTTTTCTTTCTTTCTATATAGCGACAACTCTCTATAACGCCAGAAAATGCGCAGTCCCTGCAGCGTCGCTATATAGAGTTTTCACTGTATATACTAAATTACTACATATCTCGCCCAAAAATCAACATTTTTCAACATACCTGAACTAAACAAAGTTTTTTACCAATGGTTCATGAATATTTGTGCTAATAGGCTCTCCATTCTCCTCTCTATCAGCAGAAATATTCATAAACCATTGGGAAAAAACTTTGTTGTAGGAAAGTCACTTTCATTACTGCATAGCGAATTTTCAAAATACGTCACCACTCCCACGCATTCGTTACGACGAATTAATATTTATAATAACGTAGTTAATTTGCATTCTTGTCGATCCGATCAAATCTGCGAATGTCTGTGACGAAGACTATATAAAGGCATAATAAATCTCGAGTGTTTTAATTATGCTGAGTCTGAATAAAAGAAAAATTAATTTAAAAGTTGTTTGTGAATGTAATTAAAAGTACTCGAACAGACCGATATTCGATTTTCTGCCTTTTTACGTTTTGAGATGTTTTATAAATCAGTGGAGAACATCGATTTATTGTATTTATTCATGTAATTCGATATCCATTTACAAATATATGAGGGACCACAATAGTGTTGCCAGATTTTTTTTTTTGCCAAGTCGGGATTTTGGAACTTTCTGAGTGAAGAAAGCGGGATTCTTTCGTCGAAAGCGGGACATAGTAAAAAAACGTATATAATCAGAAGTTATTAAATATTTATCTTTTTATTTGAGTTCAAATTACGTTTACGTAACAATAGATAGCAAAAATAGCCATAGAAAATGTATTTTAATAAAAATATGATATTTTAAATCAGATTTACCCTATCGTTAAATAGTTAAGTCTTATTCGTCTTCTGAATAAAAAAAAAATAAAAAAGTTTTATTCATTAGAAAAATATGGCGTTTCAAACAATAGTCTGAGGGGTGAGTGTTACAAATTGCAACTTACAATAAGAGAATAAAAACCCGGGTCGCAGTGCCAAAACCCTGCCGACAATATAGTGTATTTGCTTATACAGGCAGTGTGGCTTTATTACGCGAACTTAAGTTGGTTTTTGGGCAAAATTAAAAATTTGACTCCTTAATACACCCCTTAAAATAACATTTTTTTTCTTAATCGCAATATTATTATCAATCTAACGTCTACACCGAATTAAATACACCCTTCAATAAATAAGTCTCTACAAATTAGTGTTTTCAAAAAATGTGAAGTCCGATCCTGTCGAGCCGATTTCATTAAAATTTTAGGGCCATTTTTTAATTACTACTAAAGGGTTAAATATCAATTTTGAAACGATTCTGAGAATTTTTTCGGTATTTTGCGGCCCAAAAACTTTTTTCAACCCCTAAAAACTACCCTTAAAATGGCCCGATTAGGCCCATTTTAAATAGGCTTCTTGCGGTGATGGATTTCAACACACGGGCCAAATTTCGTTAAAATCAATTAACTCTTTCGAAAGTTATTGCCCGCACATATATATATAACACTTTGGCACCATTTTTGAAAATGTTTATATATATATATATATATATATATATATATATATATATATATATAAACATTTTCAAAAATGGTGCCAAAGTGTTTAGGAGGTTATGAAACGTCGAGAAATTTTGGTCCGACCCCTAGGTCCCGCCATCCGACCGACGCCAATAGTGTATGTTGCCATATGGCAAATACATTAATTATTTACACACGGTCCCGCGCGGGACATTTAATTTTGATGTAAAAATCGGGACGTCTGGCAACGCTGGTCCACAAGTAGACAGTACAACATCAGTAATTCAAAAAGTGAAACCCTGCCGCTATTAAAAATGCTATTCCAAAAAAAACACCCTAAATATATAGGTATTGAAAAATTATAAATGCTATTTCAAAAACCGTGCCCCAAATATATATTAAAATGTGAGTAAGAAAACAAAATTACAGACATATTTTCCGACACGCTGTTACTATTTTGTGTCAATATGAACTTTTGGATTATTAGACTGTTTCCCCAGTTAACTGTGTATTGTGAAAGATCTGCTTTTAAAGCATGAATAATATCAAATATCATTAGCATTTTTCTCATTCCCACAAAAGTGGCCTATATTAGTAAAAGACAACAAGAATGTTTTAAATTTCCTGGAACTTGATTAATTAAACTTCGAAACTACGTCACCTATACACCCAACGTCTTTGAAGTTTGTCTTCAACATTTTTTAATTAAAAAAATCGATTGGATCGTAAATAAAGCATGGTCAACATGACTCATACGGGTTACGAAACTGTACAGCAATATCCTGTAATTTTTTATAATAATATTTAACGATAGTAGGTACTAAAGAGTAATGTATTTTGTCAACAGTAGATTTTAAATCTGTGGTCAAAAAACAAACTATTCCAAGGTTAGTAGTTTAAACGTTTACATTGTTAAAAGTGTGAGTAGACGATACGTAGAGATAACGGGGGTAGTAGATCTTTATTCCAACAGCTCTTAAATAATCAAAAAAATAAGCCAAGTGTTTCGAATGACATAAGCAATCGATTCAACCAATCACAGAAGTTACTACTTTTATAACTTTTTATAACCTTGAAAAACATCTATGTCGAGTTTTCAGTAATTATCTCTAGATATATTTTTCAATTTTCTTTTTTGTTAAAAACTTTTCTTCAAAAAATTTTTTTCAAAATTTTTTCAATTTTTTTTTATTTTTTAAATTTTTTTTTAGAAAAATTTAGTTTTCGAAAATATATTTCATATAAAATTAGCTATTATGGATCACGCCGAATTTTTTTTCGTCTAAAATTGGGAATCTTTGATAATATACCAGGTACTTTATGAATATCACAAGCTTTTAGAACCGCCTATCTAAGTAGATATTTCAGATACTCTGAGACCCCCTCTTCGTTCGTAGAAATTCTGGAACAGTATTTCAACAACGTATCTAAATACTATCTAAGCCTAGCGTTCATTTTGTTAATTGGATATAACTCTCTAGTTTACAATATGCCTACCCGATACGTCTGGTACACAGTAGCTAATGTATATTTATGGCCAAAATGCAAAAACGCTTATATCTTATATGTGGTAAAATAGACCAATGACGATTTATCAGTCATTTCGAGGGTTCCGTATATCCAATGAAAAAACGAAACCCTTATGGAATCACTCTCGTATCACAGCTTATTTTCTCCGAATCTATACTGAACGAAAAAAGTTGAAATTTGGTACATGTGTAGAGTTAGATGACCCAATCACAGACGTATAGTGTAAATAAACATATCCCGATTTGGGAGTTAATTTTGAATGGCAAATTAAAATTAAAAAAAAAAATCAATTGAAAAATGTTTGCCATATTGTCACTAGAAATTGTATTATAATAATAATAAAAAAACCCGGGTCGCAGTGCCAAAACCCTGCCGACAATATAGTGTATTTGCTAATACAGGCCTTGTGGCTTTATTATGTGAACTTAAGGTGACTGTAGGGCAAAATAAAAAAAATTAACTCCTTAATACACCCCTTAAAATTACATTTTTTCTTAACTACATTATTATTGTCGATTGAACGTATACACCAAAATTAAAAACATCTTTCAGTAAATAACTCACTATCTGCATACCTACTAGTGTTTTCAGAAAATTTGTAAATTCGGTCCTGTCGGGCCGATTTTATTAAAACTTTTGGAGCACTTTTTAATTGCTATTAAAGGGTTAAATTTCAATTTTGAAATGATTCTGAGAATTTTTTAGGTATTTTTGGGCCCAAAAACTTTTTTCAACCCCTAAAAACCACCCTTAAAATGATCCGATTGGGCTTATTTTAAATAGGCTTCGTGCGGTGATGGATTCCAACATGTGTGCCAAATTTCGTTAAAATAAATTAACTCCTTCGAAAGTTATTGCCCGTACACATATATACCTATATATATATATATATATATATATAAACATTTTTAAAAATGGTGCCAAAGTGTTTAGAAGGTTCTGAAACGTCGAGAAATTTTGGTCCGACCCCTAGGTCCCGCCATCCGACCGATGCCAATAGTGTATGTTGCCATATGGCAAATACACTAATAATAATAATAATAGAAATTAGTTTCACGGGTAATTGGAATAAAAAATCAATTTCCAGAGCTTGAAAAAGTCTTGATTTAATAAAGACGAAACGTTGCAATCAATAAGTGTTTAAATTGATTTTTTATTCCAATTACCCGTGAAACTAATTTCTATTATTACATATTAAAGATTACACTTTAAAGATGAATAATAATAATTTTATTGCTCCACGGACATACATGTATAGGAAGTCAATACAATACAATGAAATTACAAGAGAAAATTTTATACAAAATTTAAAAAATCTTCAACAGTATAAAAGCAATTATTGCTTAAGAAAGCCTTAAGTTTCCTTTTAAATATATTTACATTGGGGACATTTTTAATGTCATCTGGAATGGTATTGTAGACTTTGCTGCAACAGTACATTGGACTTTTTAAATACAATTCCAAGAAAACTTAATTAAACGACCTGAATAGACAGCGCTTATATCAAGGTTATAAGATACAGAGGTGACCTCGTTCCGTTGGATAATAGTGCGGGACAACGTCTTTCAATGAACTGTCCATCGATATTACGTTGTTGATAAAAATATTGAACGTCCTGTCAGCTGAAAGAGGAACTTCTGTTCTTCTATTGACATTGGACTACACCCACATTAGATTCGTATTTCTTCCGTCTCCCATCCGATTATGTGTCCTCTGTATTGCAGCGAATTTTTTAATCATTTTGGATGGTTAGTTGTTAATTTTATTTTAGCAGTGATTTGACATAAACGGTTTTGCTTTTTGACCCACGAAACGTCCCAAAATGTAGCCGAGTTCTGCTAATTTATTTACAAATGATTAATTTGGAACATATCTATCATGTGTAAATGAAATGTGTTGATACATTACATTTACCGGTAGTGTGGGTGTGTGTGGAACTGTTATTAAGAGTTTAAACTTATTGTACACCTGCTGACTTGATTGTAGAGGTCGGGTTTTGCCTTTATTTTAACTTAAACATCTGACTATACTATTTTTACGAGTGGAGGGCACCATAAGATATCGATTACTTCCTCTGTGCTAGGGAATCACAAGATGATGACGAGATTTTTATAATCAGATCTATTCTACTAACGATAACTACGATGATTACCAAGTACTTGGCAAAATAAACACTCTCGGTCAATGTTAATAATAATAAATAGCCTATTCCTCCCATTGCAAGAAAAAGGACTCCAGTATTGTCGGTCTTGGGTTTGACGGTGCCGAAGAGAACCTGCACCTATATTTCTTTATGGTTCCTGGTGGTTCCATATTTAGTCGTTCATCCCCATGGTGACCAACCGACTTGTGGGTTCGGTCAAGGCTAGTAGAGTACTGTTATAGGTTGGACGTAAAAGACTATTATCATATATTATCATATATATTATATCATATATATCATATCATATATATCATAAGATGCCATGAACATAATTAGTTTTTTTACCACTTTCTGAAGTTAATTTAGTATAATTAATTTGTATTTTTTCAATTTCAGGTGTAATCCGAACGCTGTCAGTTTTGGATATCGAGACCAAGTCCCATTACTGGTTGACTGTTTATGCACAAGATCATGGCGTTGTTCCACTCCATTCCAGCATTGAGGTAAGTGAAAAAAAGCATACTTTCTTAAATTTAAGAAAACCATATTAAAGATGGGATATTTCGAGAGAACATTGTTGAATTATTCGATTATTAAAATATGTTGACATGTCTTGTGAGCTTATTCAGAATCACTTGAATGATATTTATACCGACGAGTTATTTCCTTTATTAAATTATTATACTGTCCTCATTTTTTACTCTTTAAATCACTACATTAGGGATAGGAAAGTCGACTCTGACTTTTGTCAAGAATCGATCTTTTGATAAAAATAATCGACTTTTTAGGGTCGAGTTGAGCCTGTCTCGAATCGATTAGAATCGATTCTTACTCAATGACTTTTCGACTTTTTTATACATTACTTAGTATAATACTCGCCGCAGTTCTAAAAGGATCTGAAGTTAGTCACAAACAGCGTCGCAAATGCATATTTTGGTTGTTTTGTGGGAAAGGAAGGTTCCTACCACCTCCCAGTTACTGGCACAGTAATTAATTGTAAATAATTGTCACTTTCCCGCTATAAAGTACAGTCCAGTACGCTATTATTGTTTCTTTGATTGTTCAAGATGATAATTTGTCTGCTGAGAACCCCCAAAGTCCCACACTCAAGTACGACCGGGATGAATGACTTTAGTGCAAGGAATTAGAAAAATAATAATATATCGCGAGTTCGTAGTTTTTCAACCGACTATACCTGCGCAAGCCTCCATTTGCGTCTAACGTTTGTACGTTCATAATTTAATAAAATATTAAAATATCTAAGTTTGTATACACGAATTACTAAATTTCTAAAAAGTCGCTGTAAGTCACAAAAGTCGACTATCAGAGATGAATAATCGACTTCAAGAGTCAAAGAATTTGAAGTCGATTCCAAAGTCAAAAATCGATTTAGCGCGCGCTTTTTCCATCCCTACACTGCATCTAATTGTCTTACTCAGATTCCATTTCAATATATGATTACTTAGTCTTTTATCTACCATTGTTCTATGAAGCGCTGCAAGCCAGCGATTCTCTCAAGTCTCATAATCAAAAATTAATTCGTAGTAATAATTATATCGAATGCATAGATAGATTGAATTGTGTTTTCACTCGTATCCTAACCACTCAAAATGCTCATATGCATTGCACTGAATTCGATTACTTACGTCTTTTATCTGCGCCTGTACTATGAAGCACTGAATGGGACAACCTTATTAAATTATTGTATTGCCATCGGTCCTTGATAAGTGTGCAAAGTTTCAGTTTAATCTGACGTTTTGAAGTGGGTGAATTTCACGATCAAAGATTCCGTTATACATACAGGCAAAGCTAATAAAAGTGTGTTAAAAATAATTCGGGTAGCACCTTTCGATTATTAAAATCATTCGATTATTCCCAAGTCTAATGCTAACATAGATCCGAGTTCACTTATAACAGGATATACTACTTATATATTATGCACAAAAACTAACAGAGCTTCGAGGTACTCGTGCTAAGTTTCAAGGAGCATCAATCAAAACCCACATTAAATGTGTAAAATGTCTTACAGCGGGACAATTACAAAGCTGCTACGAAACTAACCCAAGATTGCCAGAGCACTATTGTAATGCTTTTTGTGACGCGCGCTTTAGTTCGCACTGTATTAACTTATTTGTTACAGTAAAACCTCGCTTAACGCTATTTCAATATCATGCAGTTTCTAAAAAAAAAAGTTTAGCCAGTATAACGTAAATTATTAGTTTATACAAAATGATTGAAATGTTGATGGAAGTTCAAAGACAAGACGAAGTGTCATTGATGTAATATCTTGCTCTCGACAAGAGTTTGCTGAACGATACAGAAAAAGGCAAACGACACTTTCTTCACAAAAAACAAGATATGTCAAATGAGGAACATTCGTCATCACAAACATAACTTCTTACTCGAACTTTTATTTGATGTTCATAAATGTTTTATGAGCAAAAATTGATATTAGCAATTAATAAATCTATAATTAATGCGATAAAAGAGTATTTAACAATAAATGGTTGCGACATAACACAATTAAAAATGGCGCTTTATCTGGCGAATTAAAGGTTGATTTTACAGTTATTTCAGTTTTAGGAAGATGTTCAGATAATAATTACTCTCCGTATGTGAGCTACTTCCGTATTATTAATGACGAAAATTCAATAATTCATTGAGAAATGAACAGGTAATATTATCTCCTTTGTTTCAAATTCCTAATATCAGGAGATGAAAGCATTTTCCGCAAATGTGGCTTCTAAAAACGAAATTCGTCGATGGGAACCTATTTAACGGTGACTCCCAAACACTACCTTGTCACATATTACATCGTCTTGAATAAACTTGAGGACTGACTATTGGATGGGTTGACGCGGTTGAACTTTAAAAAACAGTTGGTAGCTTCAAATTAAAAAACAATTGAGTCCCCAGTACCATGCAAGGTTACTAGAATACTAGAAGGTTGGATAAGTCGATTGCCTACGTCACCATGGCTTGATTTTTCAATTATTGTTATTCCAACTGTTTGGAAAAACACTCCATGTGTCGTCACAAGCCTACTTCCCCCGTCCTCTCTCGCGTCTCGCCTGGTCACACCTTCAACAATGCTAACGCCCAACCTTAGTTTCTATTGTAACCTTGCTAACCATGTGCATACATTTTCATTTGTTTTTCTATATTTCTTAAAATGTAAATACTTACGCTTTAAAAATCGCCCGCACGTGTCAATCACAAACTTGCACGAGCAGCAAATTTTAGTGCAGGTTACATGTGGTAGACATTTTGCAGTTTTCAAATAGTTTTATCAATGCAAATTGGTTAATGAAAACGACACATCACTAGCGCAGTAGGTCGGTCCAGGACGCCTAGACAAAAATTGATCGACTGACGGTGATTTCTGGCTGCTGATTGCTGGTCTAATGTGCGCTGTTCTATTAAATAACATTAATACCGTCACGAACCGAGCTGTGCAGGTCGTGCTAGTCCTTGCTTGACAAGTGTGCGCGGTCTTTTTTACGTTGAAGTTAACGCATCGCTGAAAAATGTAAAAACTTCAAGGTATAGATTTAGATTACGAAAGGAGTACACATTTTGTTTCTGCTTTTTTATTTTTTTTTCTTTCTGAAAATTTGATTTACTACGTGTTTTAGTGAATATAATTTTTTCAAGATGAAGACTGTCATTTGTCATTTCTAATTTATTTCAACTTGCAAGCTTTTAATAGCGACTGTTCTATATTTTTGGACAAGAATAGTGGACCATATTTGTTACGAGTTTGAGAACTGCTGTTGTACTGTAAGTAGATAGATCTTCGTTGTATGCAGCATCTGCAATACAGACCCACCTATGCGTGATTAATTACTTGTTCGGATAATATTCCAGCATGCGTGTAGATCAATAATGTGATAGAACCCCCTCCCCTCGTTTTCAGTTCCAGGAAGAGTCAGATCCCGCACAAAAAGATGGATTGATCGTTAGTCATCAGCATCACATATCACAGAATATTCTCCATCCATCTGTCTTTAAACACCCTACTTTGTATCTTGCGCATATTATATCAAGGTGATCGGTAGATCGTCGACTTCGTAAGACAGGCGATACTACTGAAAAGGAATACAAATACATTTTGGCACTTGATTTTTACACCGAGAGATGGCGTTACTGTACTCATTTTTACATATTGTCATCGTAGTACTAAACCTTTCTCCATAAATACAGCAGTCAAGGTGATCGGTAGATTGTCGACTTCGTGAGATAGACGATCTACTGAAAAGGAATACAAATACATTTTGGCATTTGATGTTTACACCGAGAGATGGCGTTACTGTGCTCATTTTTGCATATTATCATAGTACTAAACCTTATTTACACAAATGGAAATTTTTAGTATCAAGTTTCGAGAGTGTAGTAAGAATAGAATTAGTAGAACGAACTCATCGATGAACGGCACTTACACAACAATGACTTTATATTTCGTCGTCAATGAGTCCGGTCTATTAGTTTTAATCTTACTACTGTCTTGAAACTTAATAACTAATATCGGTTATTTTTGTCACTTCAAGTTTACATTGTAAATGTTTTTATCGATTATGTAATAGTCAAATCTAGACACACGGCAATTCAGTGTCAGTCAAGTTCGGCAACGCTGACTGTATATTTATATCGAAGTATTTAGGGCTACTTTCATCATAAACCGAGAAAAAATATTTTGTTTTATAGTTCTTTTTTATACGCACGGTTGCTAGTGTAATTCGCTAGTATTTTTCTTTCTACGATGTTTTTAATTCGAAGGAATTGTAGTCGTTCAACTGTATATAGAGATCATGGCTTTGCTTTCTTTGAAGGCAGGCTTAAAAGCCGTCGTCGTAGCTAGTTACAGCACATTAAAGAACATTGTGTAGAAATAGTACAATCAATAAAACCCTTGCGTCCCTGCCTGCTTCTGAATCAGTTCAGTTCACTATTAGACGACGCTATAATATCTAAAAATAAATTAATTTAAACCAAAACTTCGATTCTCTCGCGTGCAAATATTAATCCAAAAAAATTGACTTGCTTAAAAAAAGATGGCGCCATTATAAAGGTCATTAGGTACAATTTAATATGAATGTACTACGTGTATCGGCACGGTTGAGATCGTCGATAAAGCTGACTATTCGATGCAGTATAGTTTTACTTTGTATTCATAGATGACACGTCTCATTTTTCTGTTACAATGTCAAACTATTTATCCAAAGTAAATAAGTACTACTCGAAGTGAAGTGAACAGGCTAACTTTAACTATATTTATCATCTCCCTAGACATTGTATTTTATTTTATCAATGTACATCTTTGACAGAAATGTGAATATAATAATAATGCGTTTAACGTCCGTTTCTCGACTTTATGTCATAACAGACGCCATTCGCACCATTACTATTTTCCATCTACCATACTTCCCGTTATTTTTCTACATTTTTAAAACTTCAAGTTATGTAATAGAACTGGACGAATGAAGGAATTATAGGAAATTAGGATAATGTAGGTAATTTTTGAACTAGGAGTTTGATAGGTAATCGGCCATGACCTCAAATAAGGAACCATCTCGATATTTATCTGGAACTAATTGAGAGAAACCATGGAAAACCTCAATCAAGATGGCCGATACAGGAATTACCGTTTCTCGGCGAGAGGCAGTAGGAAAAAGCTCCAGCCACATCTGCTCCCGCCGAGATTCGAACCCGTACTTCCCGAATGCGAGTCTAGTGCTGTCACCACTACTCTACCCAGCTCGATGGAAATGTGAATATCAATTATCGCGAGCACGTCAAAGAAGTATAACTTCTGCCGCACGTTAAGTACACGCACCATTTTTTTTTTTATTAATAGTCGTCAACCATTGGGTGACATAGGTTCGGGTCTTTAAGTGAAATATTCGAGGTTTCTGATTTAGGAGTTCTTGTTTTGAAAATTTTAGTTACAGCGCTTGAGCACGATTGTAAAATACTTATGCAAAGTGAATAGTTTAGTGTAGTAACTGTTAACGTATTTCATTTATCAGATATCGTGTCTCAAGTTCTCAACATCCGGCGTACCTCGATGTGCGTTAACTTGTTTATTGCCATCTCTAGTCTCTACGTCGTAGTTTCCTTATACTTAAGATTTCTGAGTGCCTAATACCTATCTAAGTTTGCCAACCAGTTCTGCCAACCGTGTCCTGTGCAGAGAGGTTATATGCCGTGTCTACGTAACACGCATTATATGTATGTCAACGGCCGATAGGCAATATCGCTTATGGGGATCGAAAAATCGCCAAATTCGTTGCTCATTTACTACCGCACACATGGATCTAGTAATTATAGGGATGGAGTATGCATCTGCGGGGGAAAATCCATTGAGGGACGGGTACAAATCATTGGTACAAAGTAAGAATGGTGTCGATTTTTGATTGGCTGTCGCATTGTGCAGCATACAAAAGAAATTTTCTTTTTACACCATACCACCAACATAAATGTCATACCACTAGAAATGCGCAGTGCGCCGGCCAATGACAAACGGACACCACTCGCCTCGTCGCGTCCCTTAATCGGCTTTACCCCCCCCCCTCGTCTTAAACTCTAGTACATGCTCTGTTTCTATGTTACTATGTCTATGACCGCACACGATTGAGATATAACAGGGCACAGACAACGGTAGTAAAGCCTTCGTTTCCACTTTATTACAGTCTTGCCTCGCGGGGAAACCCCCAGCTTGACAGCACCAACAGTCGGCTTCACCGTTATATAATTTTGCTTCGTGAGGCTGCGCCCCGCTCGACAGCGACAACAATAGAGCCGTCGGCTCCAGCATATTACAGTTGTGTCTCGCGGGGCTGTGACATTGATTTAATAAGAATAAATTCCATAGAAAAAAGCACTTTGGGTTTTTCCTGAATCGAATACACAGTTCTTCAATAATAATTATTTAATATACTCTCACCTAAAATGATATCAAACGTTTATTTACTATTAAAACATGGATACAGACTATTATAATATCAAACATTGTCTATTTACTCATTGTGCAGTGAGCAAAGGCAACAAAGAGCGTAGAACATATCTCTGTCTTTTTTTTTTTTGAAGTAATTCCCTGGTTTTCCGATAATATATTAGCATGTAGTATATCACTCTTTATCAAAAGTTGTATGTCTTTATCTATGACAGTAGCCAATCAGAACCAACAAATTGTTACCACTAGGGTTTGCAATCCCGCATTCCGCATTACCGCATTACAGCGGTTTCCCGCATGCCAAGAGACCTGCGGAATTCCCGCATGTGTGCTGTAAATTCCGCGTGGGAAATTTTTTGAACTTTTTTGCCTTTTTTAGGTGCATACAGCAAATTCAATTTAATATTTTTGTCCACAATCCTGCGATTTTTCTTAATATTATGATAAGTAACTTTTATTTTCATGATTTGTGATTTTTTGTTTGGTTTTTTTAACACGAAGTTATATTTTAATTCTGATTTGTTAGATGTTTATTTATACGTACAACTTTAAAATTTAAATACACGATAAGTTCGTTATTCGTTACGTATTTATAGTTGACTAAATAAATATTACCAATTAATAATTGTCGGTTGATCGATCTCTTTGACTTCTAGTGTCAGCAATTTTTTTTTTATTTCTTTAGAAGTTTATAAATTTACTAATCAGCAAGAAGTACTTTAGGTAAATAGAGACAATAATATCTATGGATAAGTAACAAAAGTCATATCATATGTTATTAATATGCTAATTTCTGTTAATTCTTAGATAATAGTTAATAAACATAGTTTTTAATGTGCATAGGTATATAATGCTTACCTGTTTGATTTCTACATACCAAGAATTATTTATATTTTTTTTTATTAAATATAAACATTCCACAATAATAGCATTATTTTCATATATAAATATATTTTTAAATCTCTCGCGGGAATTACAGCGGGATCCCGCTGTAAAGGCAAATTTACCGCAAATTTACAGCTGGAAAAAAAGACTGCGGGATTGCAAACCCTAGTTACCACACAAAAAAGACAGATATATGTTTGCACCCTAATCGTGCGATTTTCGTATTATCCACGGTACGTACATGGTTTTAAACTATCTAATAATTAGAGAGTATAGTTTAGAGTGAAAGGATTCCATAAGACACGATTCGGAATAAGCGGTTTTTCGTTTACACCGCAGATGTTATGTTATAAGACTTCAACCCTGTGAAGTGACAGCAGCAGGTACCAATGTAAGTAGGGCGGTGCCGCCGCCGAACCGCTAGCGCGTGAGTGTGTGTACGACTACGACCGTCAGGAATCGTTGTCGTGGGGCGGCTAAAACCGCAACGATAGCGCTAGCTGAATGTGCGTCAGGTCTAATAAACGATATGGCAACTATATTATGTACAAAATATGTATTGTAGAGGTGTAGAACCTCAGATCGGTCAACTCTGTCTAAGGCGAAAATTAGGAACTGACTGAAGCCTGTAAAATAAATGCTGGGTTGCAGAAAGCATTGCCAAAAGATCTTAGAGAGCGTCCACAAACCATGTAGCTCGATTAAGAGGAAGGGGAGATCAGTTCGAAGGGGGGTGTTGCAGTCAAGCTACGTAATTTAATATCTACATATAACAGATATTAGTTTTGTTCGTTTTAAACCAAATTTTTTTAATAGTTTGTTAACAGAAAACACAAAGTGTCTTCTGGACTTGGTAATTAAAAACTGTGTTCCGTCTGAGGGGTGATAGGAAAGGCTACGTTACGCTACATGAAGGAAGGCAGGGGTTTCAGAAAGGCTGAAATAGGGCCCGTGGTTTAAGGACGCTCCTTTATGATCTTATATTGTGATCACACGATTTTCTCCATAAAAATAGCATAGTGGATTTTTAAATAGATTCTGCGCGAAAAATAATTGGTAGATTCAAACGATAGGTATTCTTTTAAACTGTGTATTTTCAAAGATCAATTTTACCAAATAAGTTTTATTCATTTAAGTGTTACAGAAAAAAAAGAACGACTAGGCCATTTTTTTATTAAACAGTAATACAAATAAGAATAATATTTTTGAAATTCACTCTATAGACGTTCGTATAGTAATGTAATTTGCCAATTAAACTCCTTGTCCAGCTCTATTCGCCAACGAAAGATGACTAAATTTTAAACAAATTAACGTTTCCAAATATCGCAAATCTTTCCATGTTTTCATGCGTTTTGCAAATCTGCGAATTTTTATGTCACTAAGCAGATTTTGGTCAGTTTGATATTAACTGAACTTATAGAAAATTAAGTCAAGTTGAATCAGGCTGAATCGATTCCAATTATTCACAACTCTGTATGTCTTTTAGTTTTGACGATGTCTTTGCTTATAATAACAAATGTTTTGCCGACACACACACCATACAAGAACAGTGTATATTACAGGTATGTCGTAGCAAGCACAAGAAGCATTGTCGCAAAGTTTACCTACTCCAACGCGACAAAACTCGGTCGATTTTGACAAGGCCGTTATATAATAATATCTTGTGGCTTTTAACTTCCCCTGCGTTAGCATAGTTTAAAATCGAAGGTGAAATTAGTTTTCCACAAAGTGTTTTTCTTCAGGAAAGTTCTCAAGGTTTATTCGCGATTTTTTATTCATCCAACATGTTTTGAATATTTTTTTACTTACTATACCAAACAAATGTATCATGGTTTGCGAATTATATTTATATCTTATATATTTAAACGAGCAATTCTTGTATATGTCATAGGATAATTAAAAATCGAATGCTCGCAAAAATCCTAGGATGTTTGCAAAAAACCGGATTTAAATTACCCAGTTTTTTGTAAATCATGTCGCGCAGTTCAGGTCTTTCAACATTCTGCCCGTGCGGTGTATACTATTTTTCTTTATACCCGGTCGAAAGTACTTTCACCATTATAAAAAAAAGACTAATAACTTTTAAGTGAGCAATTTTGAGGTTATACGCAACAATACTATACTGGCTGGCGGTAGTCTCACGTAGCAGTGTGCACGAGAAAACTCTTTTGTCCCGCTGTTATACTTTCTTTCGGCCTGCTGTTTTTAAATCGAAGCCGAAAGTACGGACTTTAGACCGGGTATAAAGAAAATATTATTATGCTCGTTCAGGTCTATATTCAATCTGTCTATACTCTTTGTGTAAATAAGTGATTTTTCTTCATACTATGCCGAAACTACGTACGTTCTGATTCGATTTTAGATCAGAAAGTATGACATTTCTGATTTGTTGTTGTCACAAGCTGCAATTACATGCATATCGTCTATATAGGCGGGTCTAAACAGTTTTGTCATGCGCACTGATATGTGAGACGGCGAGACTGACGCTAGTCAAGTCACATGTTGACCCACAAATTTCGGTCTGTTGTAAATAGTCGTGTGTGTATATAATTATTGTTCTATAGTAATTGTTGTGTTATTATTATTTATCAGAATCCGTTTATTTTTCATTGTTAGTTTCTTTTTGTCGTTGTTATTAGAGAAACTTTTTAGTTTATTTATTTGTATTTATTTCGTTTTTTGAAAATAAGTCAGTTGTAAACCACCACACAAAACAGTTTTGTTACAGTATGAAAACTAATTCGCTATTAAGGATGTTCGATCGCAAACTTTTGTTTTTAGTGGACTGTACTGGTTTTCATCCGATTCAAACAAAATGCAAATAATTGTAATATAGCGTGTAGAGTAACAGTATAAGCATCACTTAATATTATAGGCTCTTGTATACAGATTCTCACTGTTGCAATTTATTAACCAAAATAATTTTCAGATACGAAACATGATTAAATAAACTACACCACTCTCATTTATTTATAATAGAAGGAGTACAGCGAAAGCAAAGAGAACATTTTGCGATTTTCTCACAACGACGCTAAAACGATTCTTTTGTTTAAATTCATTGAATGAATCTCAAGAATGAATTAATTTAATATAAACGTGTTGAATTCGTCAGCTTTCAGAAAAGGTACGAAATATTTGTATACCGTTATGATTGATCTAGATCAGAGGCTCCGGACCTTTTCTGGACCATCGCACCTTTTATAGTTAATTTTATATGAAATATTAAAATATTGTTCCAACACCGCGTCAGCTGTCTCAGCAAACAAGCTTAAGACTTCAATTAAGTCATATTCAGCGTAATGAAAAAATTAGAAAATTGTCACGGTCAAACTTTGATTGCAGGAATAAAGCTTTTATTTTTACGATGAGATTGGATATCGAATTGAATAATCCATGTGCAATTTTGTTTGTAATCGTGTTCAATTCGTTTTATTTTTAATTAGTTTTGGTTATTAATAAAACTGTTGTTTACTTTTAATCGCTTTTTGCATACATTTTTTTTTGTTCATTATTGTGTTTTGTTTTACCAGTTGTATTCGCTTTGCATGTATAGTGTAGTTCCGTTAAACTAATACTTTGATATCATAATAAAAAAAAAATAAATAAAAATTTTGCCAAAAAATCAGAACTGACACAAACTTTTAATTGTATAAAGGGGTTACAAACTGTTTGTTGTGTAGAACATCAGAATTTACTTGCAGAAAAGTTTACACTATTAAAATTATAGTTTAAAAAACTAAAACAACACGCCTTTATGAACTAAAACAAAATAATTTGACAACGAAATTACCTTTACTGTAAAAAGCGTAGAGTGCTTAATATCGATAATATATTTTTCATTTACTAGCTATTTGTAAACGTAGAACTATTATGAAAATTTGAGTGGATAGCACCCCACGCTTTTTACAGTAAAGCTAATTTTCCTGTCAAATTATTTTGAATTTTTTAGTTCATAAAGCGTGGTTTTAGTTAAAGTCTAATTTTGATTATAAGACTAAAAAACAATATTGTATTTAACTGTGGGGTAGGCAACTCAACGCACGTCATTGTACAGAGTGTTGGCTTGCTTGCTGTAAGGTTTTGGTCAGGATAATATCCCAAACTTATTGAATTATTGTATTGTCATCGGTCCGTGATAAGTGTGCTAAGTTTCAGTTTAATCTGATGTTTTGAAGTTAGTGAATTTCACGTTCCTTTACAAGCATACAAACAAACATAGAGGTAAAGCTAATAAAAGCGTGTTAAAAAGATAATTTTCCAAGCTATGGCGAAAACATGCACCACACACACCCCACTCTATTTTAATCTTTAATAACCCAGCTGGAGTCATTTAATGATCCTCTGATGGAAAAGTCAATCCAGATTTTGTGACAAAGATTGCTCTATTTATGGAATAAATAATCTACAGCCAATTGTCAACATAGATTCTCTTTGTGCAACCCAATTCGAGTCAATAAGTTAGGAGCCGATTCTTTACATTGTTATCCGGGAACAGTGAGCTAGTTGCATCTACCGAAAAACATTCTCGCCAGTTTTTGCAGAACGTATATTTCGCCTCCTTGGCCGGTACAGCTTGTCGGTTGTTGTATAGACTGTACCTGCCTAATGCCTATAGGTATCCTGTATTTTCTCGCACTCACGTACTCTTTCTCACTCTGTCTTAGCCAATTCGCGTATGCTTTTGAGAGAAGACCGACCACGCAACGTTGCCCAGACTTCTCTTCCCCGATATAGTCTTACCAAACGAAACCAAACACTTGACGCCAGTGTTTGAATTGCTTCACGTACAAATTATATACAGTCTGTCAAATATTTGATAGACGCTAATGACCTCAGCTGTTGAGCGTCTATAATCTACAATCCTCCTCCTCAAGGGCGTCGCCAAGGGGGGGCGGGTAGGGGCAGCTGCCCCTCCCTAGAGGTTCGGGATTTTTTTAAGTTATAAGTTTTCCTGCCTAATGTCACAAAATAAGTAAGAAATAAAATGTAGCGTTCTGCAGAATCACTCTGAAACTAAAATCAAATTTAAGGATTCAATAAATGTGTTAATATTTAATATCTTAACCCTCAAAAATCTAAAATTTTTTTTTTTTTTTTTTGTTCATCCTTCTGCCCCCCTCTGGCTCAAAGGATGACGACGCCCTTGCTCCTCCTCCTCAAATATTTGACCACTTCTGTCAGAACTTTTTTAAAATAATCGCTAGTGACGAATCTGGGAATCATTTGTTTTTGCATGCAATCCATTTGTCGCCTGATCACCGAAAGTTAAGTCTTAGTGTTATTTGACACATATTGGTGTAGACCAGGGGTGCTCAAACGGTCGATCGTGATCGGCTGATCGATCTCGAGAGCTGTGGGAATCGATCGCGGAAAAATTTTAAATGAATTTCTTAGAAAATATCACAGAATATAGAACTACTTATCCTGTATACAGTAAGACCCCGCTTAACGCGAGAGATACCTTCCAAGAAGTTCCTGTGCTATACGAAAGAGCGCCACACGAGGACATCTTATAATACGTAGATAATAGGCATAAGTGAAACAAAACCGAGAATAAGAAAATTTGTTAGTTTTTTTTTTTGTTTAATTTTGTTATATTTCTTGTTAAATACTTTTTTTATCACATTAATTATTTATAGATTTATTAATTGCTATTAATCGATTTTTGTTCATAAAACATTTATCGAAATCAAATAAAAGTTCGAGTAAAAAGTTATATTTGTGATGAGGAAGGTTCTTCATTTGACATATTTTATTTCTTGTGAAGAAGTAATCTAATGTCGTTTGCCTTTTTCTGTTTCGTTCAGTAAGCTGTTGTCGATAGCAAAATATTACATCAATGACACTTTGTCTTGCCTACGAACTTCTGTCAACATTTGAATTGTTTTGTATAAATTGATCCATAATTTACGTTATAATGGCAAAACTTTTTTTTTAGAAACTGTTAAGCGCAGTAGTGTTAAGCGAGCTCTTACTGTATTTAATTGCATCCAGACGAAGCGGGACCGGGCCGCTAGTACTTTATATATATATATATATATATATATATATATATATATATATATATATATATATTTCGATTTGGACGTTATACGAACGTTTAACTGCTCAAGTTAGTTACCGATAAAAACTCACTCGGTATGTAAGGTCGTGAACAAATTTTTGCTAATTAACGTTATTTGATGTTAAAAATGTGAAAAGGGACCGTTCCTCTAGTACTTGTGATAGAATCGATAGGGATGTTTTGTGCCCTTTCTTTCGTATGTTATTCGTGAAAATATTTATCACGGTCAAAACACCAGCCAGTACAGTGTACAGTACGTTATGTATGTACATCAATCAATCTATAATTATATTAAGCTTGACCGTTCATTGGGTGGACTATTGAAGAAAGAAAAACATGCGACTGTAGTGCTGTTCAATTTTCTCCCTTTGTCACCCGCAAAACTCTACCTTACGAGCTTTTGGATGTGTGCATGTAAAATGCATTTACGTACATTTTGGATGATGAAAAATCTTATTCAAGCTTTGATGTTAATGCTTTAAAATATAAACCAGAAATATGTACAACTCTTCCCATATGACTTTTAGCCAAGTTTTTACAGATTATTTTATCTAAATAAACGTTTTAAAATCGGATAAAAACGAAAAACTAAGCAGGAGTCTTAAACAAACGTTTGTAATGAAAAAATAAAATTTGGAAAAAATGACAGAAACCAAAGTTGTCGGTATTTTTAACATAAGTTTTGAAGGAAAACACTTCAAAATGTAAATTTGCCTTCCCGTAATTCGAAATTTCGTGACGTGCTGTAAAAAAATATTGACGAATATTGCGTTTTATTGATCCAATTATTAATGCAAAAAAATGTTTTTTAAAATTTTTAAGCAGCAAACCAAATTTTGTGAAGCTTAGTGCTTAATAACAGCTAATAAAAACAGTAATAAAATGAATTTTGCGACCACAGTTCGAAATTTCCCGAAAGCATATTTTACGATCTGAGGGAACAGTATTCAGTAACCTTAAAAATGCAAATACCTACATTAAAAGTAACGCATCGTTGACAAATGTAAAAACTTAGGTACGGTATGATTCAAATTACGAAACGTCCTAAAATGGATACACATTATTTTGTTTCTGCTTTTTTATGTATTTTTTTTTCTGAAAGTTTGATTTACTTCTTGTTTTAGTGTTGAATGAACAGCGAACACAATATAATATTTTCAAGTTGAAAACTGTCATTTGTCATTTGTAATTTATTTCAACTTGCAAGCTGCCAGGAATTCATTGAAGCCGTCAGAGATGATGAAGTACTCTTGAATGCAGTCAAGAGAAATAAGAAATATAAGCGGAAAAATATGTTTTGATTTTAGTTTTCGTTTGTAATACGGATTTTTTATTGTTATATATTACTAGCCGTTACCCGGGACACTCAAATATCTCGAGAGGCTATTCAAAATCATTCGAATCATTTTTATATCTATGAGTTAGATCTTGTAATACAATTGACTTTTTTTCCTTTTTAGTGTATTTGCCATAAGGCAACATACACTATTGGCGTTGGTCGGATGGCGGGACCTAGGGGTCGGACCAAAATTTCTCGACGTTTCATAACCTCCTAAACACTTTGGCACCATTTTTGAAAATGTTTATATATATATGTATATATATATATATATATATATTTATATATATATATATATATATATATATATATATATATATATATATATATATATGTGCGGGCAATAACTTTCGAAAGAGTTAATTGATTTTAGCGAAATTTTGTCCGCATGTTGGAATCCACCACCGCAAGAACCCTATTTAAAATGGGCCCAATCGGGCCATTTTAAGGGTAGTTTTTAGGGGTTGAAAAATGTTTTTGGGCCCCAAAATACCGAAAAAATTCTCCGAATCGTTTCAAAATTGAAATTTAACCCTCTGGTAGTAATTAAAAAGTGTCCCCAAAATTTTAATAAAATCGGCCCGATAGGGCCGGATTTAAAAATTTTATGAAAACAGTAGTTTGCAGATAGTGACTTATTTATTGAAGGGTGTATTTAATTCGGTGTAGACGTTAGATTGTTAATAATATTACAATTAAGAAAAAAAAATGTTATTTTGAGGGGTGTATTAAGGGGTTAAATTTTTTATTTTGCCCAAAAACAAACTTAATTTCACATAATAAAAGTATAAAACCACACGGCCCTATACAATCAAATACACTATATTGTCGGCAGGGTTTGGGCACTGCGACCCGGGTTTTTTCCTTTTTGTCTTTGGTAATTAATATAAAAATGATTTGTCGGGAAAAAGGACTTTTTAAGTAAACACTTATTTGTTATTTATAGCGACGTTTCGTCCCTTGCTTGGGACTTTTTCAAGCTTTATAACTATTAATGTTTTGATCAAGTAGATATAAAAGTTAAAATACACATGTAAATATAAATTTTAGTTTAACAATTGTTCATTAAAAAGTTTGTAATACTTAATTCGGTTTTTAGAAAATATTTTTACGGTTGATGTTCAAACTATTTTATTTATAAAATAAAATAGTTTGAACATCAACCGTAAAAGTATTTTTTAAAAACGGAATTAAGTATTACAAACTTTTTAATGAACAATTGTTTAACTAAAATTTATATTTACACCGGTATTTTAACTTTTATATCTACTTGATCAAAACATTTAATAGTTATAAAGCTTGAAAAAGTCCCAAGCAAGGGATGAAACGTCGCTATAAATAACAAATAAGTGTTTACTTAAAAAGTACTTGTAATACAATCTCCAGTAATAAAATATTATATAATTTTCACTGATTTTTCATTCGGCACTTAGTAGAACATGATTAATAATAACAAATAAATAAAATCGCTAAAAAATTCTACAAAAATTATTATTACATTATTTCTTGACGATCGTTTCGGACAATAAGTTCATTCTCTAGAATATAAAACATGTTTTATTTTCTTGAGAATGGACGTATTGTCCGAACGATCGTCGAGAAATAATGTAATAATAAGTAGTTTATGTAGAATGTTTAAGTGTTTTTAGTGTATTTGCCATATGGCAACATACACTATTGGCGTTGGTCGGATGGCGGGACCTAGGGGTCGGACCAAAATTTCTCGACGTTTCATAACCTCCTAAACACTTTGGCACCATTTTTAAAAATGTTTATATATATATATATATATTTATATACGTATATATATATATATTTATATGTGCGGGCAATAACTTTCGAAGGAGTTAATTCATTTTAACGAAATTTGGCATACATGTTGGGACCCATCACCGCACGAAGCCTATTTAAAATGGGTCCAATCGGGTCATTTTAAGGGTAGTTTTTAGGGGTTGAAAAAAGTTTTTGGGCCCAAAAATACCAAAAAAATTCTCAGAATCGTTTCAAAATTGAAATTTAACCCTATAGTAGCAATTAAAAAGTGCTCCTAAAATTATAAGCAAATCGGCCCGACAGGACCGGACTTACAAATTTTATGAAAACACTAGTTTGCGTATACGAATTTACTTACTGAAGGTCGTATTTAATTTGGTGCAGATGTTGGATTGATAACAATATTTCAACTAATAAAATTATTATTGTAAGGGGTGTATTAAGGGGTTCAATTTTTTTTTATTTTGTCCAAAAACCAACTTAAGTTCGCATAATAAAGCCACACTGTCTGTATTAGCAAATACACTATATTGTCGGCAGGGTTTTGGCACTGCGACCCGGGTTTTTATTTATTTGTTATTATAAAGTATTATATTACGCTCTTTCTTTACTCTTTAAAACACTGCATGCATTTGTTCTCTCAGATTGCATTTAGTATTTTATCCGCCACTGTTCTATGAAGAACGCATGCAGGTGACTCTCTCAAGTCTCATAATCGAAAATTTATTCGTTATAGTAATCATATCGAATGCATAGACAGAATAAATTCTCACTCGAGACACTTATATGCTTATTGCACAGTACTGAATACTTACGTCTTTTATCTGCATCTGTGCTATGAAGTACTGTATGTAGATGACTCTCAAAACTAACAATCGAAACTAAGAGAAAAATTTATTCGACAGTTGAAACATTCATTCATTCACGCATAGTACCAACACATCTATTTTTATTATGTGAAGGAATCATTTCGAATGAACCAATCGATTATAAAAATCATTCAAATAGCAACCTTTCAATTAACACAATCGTTCGATTATTCCCAAAATTAGTCACAATTCGTCTAAGTTATAGGAGGTAGAACACAAATATATTTTACTAGCCGCTACCCGCGGCTCTGCACGCTATTGAGATGAGACATGGCAACGACAACAGTAGTGGAGCCTTCGTATATGACGAGATACAACAAAGTGGATAGCATAAAAACCTTCTCCCTGAAAAAAATACATATATGTTCCAACTTTCATGGTGATTGGTCAAACGCTATCGAAGTCTATTAATCTCAAACAGACCATTTTTATATACATAGATATTTCTAATTTTGCACTGGACTGTACTGGTGAAAGTGTTCTTCTTTAAGCAGTCGTTACATTTCATCTTTTCTTTTCTTCAAAGATATGAAAGATCGTCACTCGTTATCACACGACTTGAGACTGTAGGAGGCCTGGCATAAGTTTCGAGCATATATTCAAAAGTGTGTAGTAATATAAATTTAGCTTGTTTCTATCAGAGAGTGCGTTCGGGGAGTTGGAATTCAACTCCTCCTAACTTATGTCGATGAAAAAATAATGTCTAGTTCCACATTGACACTCTTTTTATTTATCCACCTCAAACAAATATTCATTTGTGTAGGGTAAAAGTGGGAGAGACGCCATAGTTTTTGAAAGTGTGGTATTCTGTAAAAAAAAATGCAATATAATCAAACTGTTTATTCTTTAAAACAAAGTTACACTTATGTACTATGTGACAAAAAACAATTTACGACATTATTAAAAGAAATAGAAAAATAGAAATAAAAAATAACACAAATATCAAAATGCCATCTCTCCCACACAGTGTGGGAGAGATGCCATGACATGACATGACTTAGTGCCCATTGCCCCATTTTACCCTATATTTCTACATAGCATACCTTGAGGTCCTAACCCAGATTTGATAGTATTGCCAGTCTGAATTCGTCTAGACAAGGTACGAATCGGGATTCCATAACGCCTTTGTGCTTCATTTTTTGATATTTCTCCTTTTTTCACTTTTTCTATGGCCAACTTTAAATTTTCTTCAGTCCACTGTCCTCTGGCTACATTATGTTTCCTTATATATTTTCTCGGCATTCTGGAATAGTTAAACCTAGTTCAAATTAAACAGTAAAGCGAACACAATACAAAGGGTGGCATCTCTCCTCATTTTGGAGGATAGATGCCATACCACTAAAATATCATTCAATTTATACAATGATACTAAATTATTGTTTTAATATGTTGAAAACAAGCCTTACAACACATGAAAAAAGTTACTTACTTAAACTTATCTCCGCTGCACTTATAATATTCACTGAAACACAATATACTCAAAATTATCACCAAATAAATTACGCAGAAAAAAATGTTTCTCAACAATACGTAATGCAGCCAAGCACAGCCAAACAGGCAGTGACTTGTTCACTGACAGTGTCGATCAGTAGTTATGCACAATAAGTAGCGTAGCCCTGCATTTCACACATCGTGAGATAGCGAAGGTATGGCGTCTCTCCTCATATGGCGTCTCTCCCACTTTTACCCTACAAATGTTTGTTGATTCAGACGTTAACCCTTCAGTGACATCGTTGATCACAGCCCCAGATGACCTATCGTTTCGAACACTGTAGAGTACCTATATAAAATAATAGAGTATAAAGTTGTACAGATATTTGCCATGAAATGACATGAAAAACATTCCAACCAGTTGGGCGATAGGACCATTCCATTTGATTTACTTATTACCTATAATAAACAAAATAAAATTTCTGATAAACCGTGCGACTAGTAATAAGTATTAGAAAATTTCTTATTCATTTTCATGGTTTTCATAGTTTTACGTGTAAAAATAACCAAAACATGCTTGTCACTATCTGAGTGTTTTTTATAAAATTTGTGAATCCGATCCTGTTAGGCTAATTTTATTAAAATTTTAGGGGAACTTTTTAATTTCTATTAAAGGGTTAAATTTCAATTTTGAAACGATTCTGAGAAATTTTCCGATGTTTTTGGGCCCAAAATATTTTTCATTCCCTAGAAATCACCCTCCATTGTGCCCTTTTTAAATAACCATCATGCGGTGAGGATTCCAACGTGTGTGCCAAATTTCATTAAAATCGATTAACTCTTCCGGAAGTTATTCCTCGCGCATTAAGACACACGTCCGTATAAACATTTTTAAAAATGATGCCAAGTTCGGAAACTGAAAATTTAGGTCCGACCCCTAAGTCTCGCCAACCGACCGGCGACAATGGTGTACGTGCCATATGGCAAATAGACTAAAAACTTAGTTGCTATTATGTTTGATCAGTTAACACGGCAATAGAGGTAGAGTTTTTAATTTTTATGAATTTGTTGGTTGGTAAAAATTTTTTAGGAATATATTTTCCGAAAAAGCTCTTACCGACCAACAAATTCATAAAACTTAAAAGCTCTATCGGTGTTTCCTCGCTGTCGGATCAGGTTCTCGCAGGGTTGCCCAAGCAAGTAATGATGTCATTGAAAGTTTATTCCCCTAAAAAAAATCGGAACCATTTTTTACAGTCGCCGCTTGGACTATACAGAGAGCAATATGCCGTGGGTATTTTATTATTGAATTACATAACGTGGTCCGATGCATAACAACGAACTCGAGTTTAGAATTTTCACAAGTTTTGGTGAACTCGAGTTTTAAATGAACCGCTCTGAGTTTACCGATTTTATCTGAGAAAATTAATTTTCATCACCTGAGCAACAACGCCTTGACATACCGCGGTTTTACTAACACCGGGGCTTAACTCATTTGTTAACGTTTATATAACGTTACTTGAGGTTTATAATTCTCTGACGGGAAGACAAAATCGTTTAAGTAGAATTTTCGATAATTTTTCAAGTAAAACTTCTTTAGGCGCGATATGAGAGGTAACTCAGATCTTTTTCTAACGACAGTAACGTGCAGTTTATGCAAAGGAGGGAGTATCGACATATTGGTAAGTTACAAATTAGGTAACTGTAGAAGCTTTTAGTCAATAGATGGCCGCACAGTGTGACAGCTGCAAAATTTCTAGCTTACCGACAAAAACCAAAGACGTTTTACTTCAATCGGGCGTAAAGATTACACGCACTGCTTTTTTTTCACCCAACCTTATTGGAGGAGAGGAGGAATCAGCCCGAAAAATATTTTTCAGGATTTTAATATATCTTCACGATTTGACACCCTATTTTCTTGGATGACTTTTAGTCCATATATTTTTTTTTAATGTGAAATATCATTCGGTCAGCCTGGCGTCTATTTGGGTCTATGCACTACGCATTAATTACTTTGTGTTTGTTAGTGTGTCGACATTTTGCTCGTGAATATCTGTATAATGTTTTACATCTGTCAATTTTCAAGGAATCCTTCTTTCGTCCATTGCTATTAATTAAGTTGAAGTGTAAAACCAGGGGCAGTGTGGTAGATGGAAAATAGTAATGGTGTCTGTTAAACGCATTGTTATTATAAGTTATTCACTTATCTTTAGAATTAAACGCAGTTAAAAAAAGGTTTGTCCTTTTCTCTAAAATTACTAAAATCTTGTAGAAAACGTGTAATGAGCGTTAATGACATCATATTGTTGTTAATTTGTATATTTTATTCTGTAATTTGGATTCCTTTGAAGTTGTAAGAGGGTCAAACCCTTTTCCGTAATTACGTTGGGACATCATTGTACTGGAACCACAGTTTCGTGTATACAATAACATTTGCACTTAAATTCTGGAAGGTCGAGACCTTGAAAGTAGACAGCAGAACGATGTGGCATATTAATAAACAATATCAAACAACAGTGTAAATTATTCGCGGTTAATTGACATTTACATCATAAAATTATTTTTTGTACACCCCTAATAAAAAATTTTAATAACGGGAAGTTAAAAAATTGCTGCTTTTCATGCCTGTATAGCAATAGGAAAACTAACTATTTAACATTAGTGCTGTGAAGTAAAATAAACAAATACTATCCTAACAGTAATTTCTAAAAGCGGCCTGTTAATTACCATTTAACAGTATATGAGAAACAGAGACAGAAAAGTAGACGTAATTTTCGTTAAACAACCCAAAATAGATTGTAAATAGTTACACATACAGCTGCCAAAAATATAAAAAATGTAGTTATGACGTGAAAATCAGCTATTCTATACAAGATAGCGACCTGGTCCGGCTTCGCACGGGTAGCACTAATTATCTATAACCATAAAAGATGACAATCATTTTCAAAAAATTCTCGATATGTATTGAATTTGCGAGAATTCAATCGCTTTTAATTGTGATTGTTCAAACATCGAGGAAAACTCAAAATTGCCAAAAAAGAAAAAAAAATCTGTATATCCGATTGCTACCAAACTTTACAGGATCGCCCACTGGGTCAATCTAAAGATTGTCTGAAAATTTCATCAAAATTGATCCAGCCGTTTTGAAGTCCATTGGGCATATACACACACATTGCAATTTTTATATATATACGTGCAAAAAAGGTAGTATGAATCTCGAACGCAATGATACTCGAGAGACTGTTAAAACCCGCTATCTAACATAATAATTATAATAGAAAACAGTATCACGGGTAATTGGAATAATGAAAATAAATCAATTTAAACACTCATTGATTGCAACGTTTCGTCTTTATTTAATTAAGACTTTTTCAAGCTTCTCAATATGCTTAAATGATAATTAAACTATGATATAATAATAATTTGTAATGCGAAATTGCTTATTATATCATAGTTTAATTATCATTTAAGCATATTGAGAAGCTTGAAAAAGTCTTAATTAAATAAAGACGAAACGTTGCAATCAATGAGTGTTTAGATTGATTTATTTTTATTCCAATTACCCGTGAGACTGTTTTCTATTAGAACATATATCTGGAATTGAACTTTAAAGATGAATAATAATTATATTTATGTACTAGTTACACAAACTGTTATTAACTTAGCCGTACTAAATTCAACTACGAATAATAATTATGTGTTTTTTTTATTGCAACTCAAAGCCAATAAATGTATCAACCTTCAAAATGTGGCACCCAAAATGTCTTGGTCTTGGTCACAAATCGCGCTTTGAGATACCGTACTCCATCGTTTGGAATATTTGATACTGTTTGTGTAATATACTAGCAAATGTAATATAGATTAAAATATAACGAATTTGTATCCAATTAATACTAACGAAACAATAAACCATTTACCCTGCTTACGTCAGTTGTAAATATACAGTATGCGAATAAAGTTTGGAATCTTACTATAGTCACTCTACAAACGGTGGCATTAGCACGAATTCTGTGGTTTGATGCAACCAATGACCACTTACCGATTGACGTAAATAATAAATGTCAAAAACCCGGGTCGCAGTGCCAAAACCCTGCCGACAATATAGTGTATTTGCTTGTATAGGGCCGTGTGGTTTTATACTTTTATTATGTGAAATTAAGTTTGTTTTTGGGCAAAATAAAAAATTTAACCCCTTAATACACCCCTTAAAATAACATTTTTTTCTTAATTGTAATATTGTTATCAATCTAACGTCTACATCGAATTAAATACACCCTTCAATAAATAAGTCACTATCTGCGAACTAGTGTTTTCATAAAATTTGTAAACCCGGTCCTGTCGGGCCGATTTTATTAAAATTGTGGGGACACTTTTTAATCACTACCAAAGGGTTAAATTTCAATTTTGAAACGATTCGGAGAATTTTTTCGGTATTTTGGGGCCCAAAAACAGTTTTCAACCCCTAAAAACTACCCTTAAAATAGCCCGATTAGGCCCATTTTAAATAGGCTTCTTGCGGTGATGGATTTCAACACGTGGCCCAAATTTCGTTGAAATCAATTAACTCTTTCGAAAGTTATCGCGCGTACACATATATATATATATATATATAAACATTTTTAAAAATGGTGCCAAAGTGTTTAGGAGGTTATGAAACGTCGAGAAATTTTGGTCCGACCCCTAGGTCCTGCCATCCGACCGACGCAAATAGTGTATGTTGCCATATGGCAAATACACTAATAATGTACACGCAAACACAAAAACGTTTACCAATCTATATACACATCTATAAAAATGGATATGGGTATATTTGAAAATAATAGACTTCGACACCTTTTGACCGAACACCATGAAACTTGGCACATATATGTATTTTTTCATGGAGAAGGTTTTTATGTCATCCATCTTGTTGTAACTCGCCACTAGACCAAAATATGATGAAGGCTCTACCATATTTCGGTCTAGTGGATAGCATAAAAGCTTCTCCATGAAAAATACATATGTGTGTCAACTTTCATGGTGATTGGTTAAACGATGTCGAAGTCTTTTAATCTCAAACAAACCAACATTCTTCTTGGCTCACAAGTAAGTGAGCACCCTAGGAGGACACTTCGCTCGCTAACAATATCGTGTTTGATAATGTCGACCGCAGTTGTAGACAAAACGTCAGGTACCAATGGAGCACGGTATATAAGCGCGGAAGCCAAGAAGTTTTACAACAACGCTGGCCGTGAAAGCCTACACATTTAGACCATCAGTTTTTACATTAATATAATATTAGATTCCAAACTTTATCTACAGACCGTATATTACGTAATATTAAAAACATTTGTGTTGAAACTTTGTCTGCGTACGAATCAATTGTTTGCAAACATAATTAGTAAGTAAACTTTTAAATTGTAATTAATATAGAGTATTGTTATGAAAACACGTAATGCGGAGTAAATCTGCTCTGACCCATCAAGATGGACGTTGTTACTATTCGAGGGTGAGTTGAATTAGCCAATCCGAGGGACTAAAATATCGTACATGCGACTTGTATTAGGTTTTACGCTATAATGTCTGAACTGTTAAAATAAATATCTTTTATCTTTATACCCGGTCGAAAGTACCTACTTTCGACTTCGATTTTAAGGCAGAAAGCCTAACATTTATGCTCTGCTGGAATTACTCGCACGTCATCTATAACAGTGAGACGAACAAGTTTTCTCGTGCACACTGATACATGAGACTGCCGCCAGCCAGTAGTGGCTAACAGCTGTTATTGCGTATAACTTCAAAATTGCTCACTTGAAAGTTATTAGTCTTTTTATATAATGGTGAAAGTACGTACTTTCGACCGGGTATAAAGAAAAATAGTATACACCACACGGGCAGAAAGCTGAAAGCCGTGAGCTGCGCGACATGATGCCCGAGGTGAAATGCAAGAATTTCAACTTTCTGCGGTCACCAGACGTGCAGAAAGTTGATATGTAAATACACAGTTTAATAACAAAAAATTGTTTCATTTATTTGAAAAATTGATTAATGCTGGATCCGCGCTGAATCCAGCTGAATTTGCTTTAATCCAGCATAAATTCAGCTGGATTGACAATGCTGCTGGATTGCAATCCCTAGTCTGGTGTAGAGTTGGGTAACTCAGATCTGAACCGGTTCAAAGAGCCAACTCCGACAGAAGATCCGTGAGAGCCGACTCACTTTTTTTTGAGCCGACGGATCAACGGATCCGCATAACTCAGTGAAACACTTAACACACAGAAGCACATTTTACACTTACGTATCAGTTCTTGCTTTGATGCATCTGTCAGCTCAAATGACTCATGCATCACATGTTTGGCTTTGCATTCTTGATTCTATACAGGTCGTGATAAGATTGACTGAACTAGGTAACTCAGTGGCAGACTGCAGTAACATATTCAGAACTCGGCTCTTTTTGAACGGGTTCAGTGAGCCGGCTCACATACGGGATCCAGATGCAAAGATGCAGATCACTAAAAAGACCCGTTTTTCCCATCTCTAGTCTGGTGTAATATACTATTATTGAACAAACTGAACATGACGTGTCAATAATACATTTTTATTTTTAAACTTACGTACGATACCAAAGACATTTAGTTACGAAAAATTCGACATAAGCTTGTTTGTCTTTTGGCCACACATTTACATTTTGGTGTATATAAAATCGTTGGAAAATAGTATCTACACATGTTGCTGGTTTAGTGAGCATAATAATATAATATTTTATATCTATCATGTTATTGAAAGGCGAAAGAGAAGAAACAAATAAGAAAACACGACGTTATATTTATAATGTGTGTATCAACATTTCGATATAAAAATTTCAGTACGGTAGGGTGAAGTAAAGACAGGTATTGCTTTATTTTTCAGAGAAGTTTTATTGCTCGGATAAAGTAGTAAGCAACCTGCAACGTATAATTTTCTATTTATTGTTATTGTTGTCCAGGCTTTTCCCTCGGGATGCGGTTCGCCCGCTATCATAAAACTTCACATGTGCGTTTTACTTGGATGTAGGTACCCACGGGTTCCTCATACTACCACGCAGCGTACCTACTTACGACGTAGACAGTTGACCTTGTGACCGACCTAAACTTTCGGTTGACGCGTAGATCACGGAATCGACAAGTTTACCATTTCAGCTCTACAAGAAGGGAATGGTACTAATTTAGATTGCAATTCATGATTCAAAATTTTACAATCTCGTTTGTTTCGAGGTCCGCCGAATCCAGAAAACCATTCTTGGAAAAAATATGTTTGTAAGCACGATACAAGTCAAACGGCTGAGCGGATTGCAATCAAATTTTGCGGTTTTCAACATCATTTAGACATTTGTTTCCCGGAAGGTTTATGTGTATGATAAATCCATTTTAAATTTAAAGATAGTAGAGAAATTTAGATGTTTTGTAATCAATTCGTAAACAGACGCTTTTAGGGCGCCTACTTGGCTTACGCTGACTAAACCCTAAGGCCTACAGAAAAGTCTGCAGAAGCATATTTCTATCTTCTAAGAATGATCCATATTAAACATTTTTATTTTTCGATCAAAAATGCTGAATTATTTGCGAAGATATTTAAGCCGGCACGATATTAATCCTTATCCAATTAAATATGTTACCTTAGGCGTTTAATTTAGATCAAAATTGACACCACATGAGTTAAATGAATATCTTAGAGGATATCACATATTTAAAAACTATTCGCAACAAAATAATTACGATTTATTCGCTTGGCAAGACTTGCGAAGCTACTTCGACTATCTTCAATAGGCAATCTACAAACCCGGACGAAGCTGATCGGGCCACTAGTTAAATAATTCAGAAATTTTAGTTTGATAACAACTTAGTTTACGATTTGAAAAATGTATATATCAGATCCTTTTGATGTTAATAAATTATAAATATTTTAGAGGAATTAGGATCAATGAAATTAAAAGACAAATTATTATTTCACAACGTTTCGTATTAAATTAATACTTCATCAGGTGATCTTAATTAATTGTCTTAATAACTAGATTTAATTCAATAATTTTTAGTTTAAAAAAATTTTCATTCTGTATGAATTGTAATATCTTAAAATTTTGATTTGTTATGATAATTTATAATAGTATAACAAGATAATTGAATTAAATCTAGTTATTAAGACAATTAATTAAGATCACCTGATGAAGTATAAATTTAATACGAAACGTTGTGAAATAATAATTTGTCTTTTAATTTCATTGATCCTAATTCCTCTAAAATATTTATAATTTATTAGTTTACGATGTTATATTGCGGCTTGTTTTAATTGATTTCTTAGATAAAATATGTTGGTAGGTACTTTCAATATTTTCTTACGTCTGTTGAATACTTTTATTATCGGGTACATTCCGTTGCTTTACTTTTATAGACAGTTTCCTACAGTTTTATAATATGTACAGACGTACTAACAAAATATGTGTAATATAAAGTTTATGAACAGACTCCATGTGAATGGCTTTATTATTTTATGCATTGACTTAAAGAATGGACGGTGTGTTTCCTCTCATCAATGTGCTATTGTGTGAGAAAGGTGAAATAAGGTGGTTGTCTATCTCAGCTTTTTTACCACGTTTTTATTAGCTCACTTTCTTATCTGTCTGTGTGTTTGTTCGGTACAAATTTTGCAATCGATTTTTTATCTACTTCCCGTTATTCGATTGAGTTGAAATTTTGCACACATATGTGTAGTTGCGATGACAATACAATATTATGGAAACTAGCTGATTGGCCCGGCTTCGTTCGAGTGCAAATCGCACTTTTGAATTTTCACCAGTTAGCCGATTGAGTTGAAATTTTGCACACATGTGTAGTACCGATGACAATACAATATTATGGAAAATAGCTGACCAGCCCGGCTTCATCCGAGTGCAAATAACACTTTTGAATTTTCACCGGTTACATGATTGAGTTAAAATTTTTTCCACGTTTCCGATGACAATACAATATTATGGAAACTAGCTGATCGACCCGGCTTTGTTCGGGTGCAAATCGCACTTTTGAATTTTCACCCGTTATCCGATTGAGTTAAAATTTTGTCCACATGTGCAGTTCCGATGACAATACAGTAAGAATAACATTATAGAATAACGTGCGACTGCAACTAAAAAAGGGCGTGAAAAAAGCAGCCATCACTGTTCATCTCTTTTTACTGTATGATAGTTTTTCTGCCCTGTTGCGCAGTCTATTCTCTGAAGTCAATGATTGTATATTAAGTTTATGTATTTTCGATATGTTATGTATTTTTTGTCAACATCGTTGCAACTTAACTGATTTTTCCACTTTTATAGAATTCAATACACATTTTTCTTTTAAATAAAAAGGAAATGATTTTCTGATATACAATCGTAAATGAGAAACTGTAAATATGAACAACATAAGATAATATTTCTATGATAGTGGGTTGGAACTACTGCGGGTAGGCGTGGTTTAAAAGAATGTGTTCAGGTTCATTAAAAAATTGAGTTAATTTTTAGCCTGAGAATAACTTTGATCACAAATTGCTTAAATTTTTGTGTGGGGGTTATATACTCGACGAAACTAACTTATGTATGTACATAGTATGTGTGTTAGCACGATAATTCTCGGCATATTTAATCGATTTAAACAAAATTTGGGCCACATGTTGAAATCTACCACCGCATGAAGCCTATTTAAAATGGGTCTAATTAAATCAATCTAAGTGGGATTTTTAAGGGATCATACAATCAAACTTAATGCAGTGTTCTATACTGTATTTCGACGCTTTTCCATGTATGTATGGATGTATTATGTGTGTTAACACGATAACTCTCAACAAACTCAATCGATTTAAACGAAATTTGGTACACATGTTGATATCCATAACCGCACGAAGCCTATTTAAAATGAGCTGGCTCGGACTATTTTAATGGTGGTTTTTAGGGCATCATACAATCAAACCTAGCAGCTTTACGTTTAAGCCAATCAGTTATATTCCGGAAACAGATCAACCGGATGTGCACTGAGAATACTTGAATGCAGTTTCGTGTTTTAGTTCACACATCATCGATCCGAGAACCGGAAACAGGACGGGCACTTTATTTCATTAACATGAAGAACTATTTGTTCAGTTAATGTTTTTAGTGAGGTTCCAATCCTATCGTCGACGTTAATTGATTAAAATCGAAATACCAAACGTAAAGGCTGTAGGAAACAAAACAAAACAAAAATCGTTTGATCGGATAATTTCCGCATCTAAACCTTTGCCGTGTATCGACGGCAGACGTCTGCATTTATATACAGGGTGACCATCGATGCAATTTAAAAACGGAATACTCGGTGGTTTGTCAAATTAAATTGGACTAGCAACCGATATCCTTGCCCACTAGCACTGCCAATGAATCGAGTCCTTTTTAGGGCTCCGTACCTCAAAAGGAAAAAGGAACCCTCATAGGATCCGTCTGTTTGTCTTGTCATGATCCTTTTTCTCAGAAACGCGTGGAGATATCAAGTTGAAATTAATATCAAATACTCCCTAGGAACTGTGAAAAAATCAAACTTCTAAGTCAACGCAATCAAAAGATACGGCCGTTTATGCCGCATATTTTGACAGTCGGAAGGGAATCAAAACGTATAGAGTACTTTCCGTTGATCTGGAATCATGAAATTTGGCAAGAAGCAATGTCTTACAGCACAAGTTAAGAAAAAAATCCGAAACCGTAAAAATAGTGCATACTAGCGGCATCGGACGAAATCTCTTAATAGCTATTATTTATTATTTATTATTAGCTATCATTTCCGCGTCTTAGTGTGTATTACTATGGCCGCTATAACAACAAAAAAAACTTGGAACGTGTCGCGGGACACGCGTTTGGAACGAAGTCCCTTTCGTATGCAGGGTTGGCATAATTAATACACATACATAATGTACATACACACATACACACACACATATATATAAAACGCGTTACGAAAAACGTCTTACGGTTTTTCGTGACGCTTTTCTGGGGCGCTTTTTCGTGACGCGTTACATTTGTTCTCGGCTAGGTCCCCTCGCCACCCGCGATGAGGAACTTCTTTCTAAAACACCCGGTATAATCTAAAAACACCCGGTATCACCGTATACCGGTATACATTATACCTCTTACGGTTTTTCGTGACACGTTACATTTTTTCTCGGTTAGGTCCCCTCGCCAACCCGCGATAAGGAACTTCGTTCCAATAATAAAAATAAAATAAAGTTTATAAATATTGTACGGTCCGACTTGCACTTGGCCAGTTTTTTTAATAATATAAGCGTTTTTTCTATAAGTGTTAGACATTTTTTATATTGAAAATACCGAAAAAGTCTCAGAATCATTTCAAATTTGAAATTTAAACTTTTAGTAAAAATCAAAATGTGCCGATAAAATCGGTTCGATAGGACCGGACTTACAAATTTTATGAAAACACTAGTTTACTAAAGGGTATATTTAATTTAATACAGATGGATTGACAATAATAATGCAATTATGAAAAAAAATATTATTGTAAGGGGCGTATAAAGGGTTTCAATTTTTTATGTTGTTTAAAAATAAATTTAAGTTAAGATAACAAAGTCACATGCCTATATTACCTACCAAAAACACTACCATTATCGGCAGGGTTATAACACTGCGACCCGAGTTATTTTTAAGTTTAGTATTCACACTTAAAATATAGGGTACTTTTTGTACTAAACCGCCATTAATGCGAGCGAATTTCTGAGTAAACCCGGTATAAAATATAGGAATCTTCTATTATAATTGAAATTTAATTATATCATTTATAGTTTTATTTATTGCAGATAAGTCCTGCGAGTTGCGAATGAACTAAAACTAGTTTCAACTTTTAAAAGAGCAGTTTTTTCAGTCAACCGGTATAATTCGTATATACTGTCTGTGTACGTAATATATTATAGGTTTTCATACTGGCTGTACTCGAAGTAGAACAGGGGTGACTAAGGTGCAAAGTGCAAACAAAACAAAACAGTTGCTTGGGGCGGAGGGATTATTCAATGGACGAAAAAGAAGGAAATAAATATTAAAAATAATAAACTGTACTGTGACTCTAATGTATTTTATGTGTCATGATCCGTTGCATTGAATATTAAAATAAAAAAAATTAACAGAATCGTTTTTGATGAAACCCCGTCGGCCAATGATTCCATGTCTACCGGTAGTCCCACGACTACCAGGGCATTTTTCTTTTCTTTTTTAATCGATTAGTTCGAGTCTTTATGTAAACAATTTTTGCATTATATAGAGTGTGAGTGGTAATGTCATTAATTAAGTTCACTATGTTATGATTTGAATGACTATTATATATAAATAATAAATATTGCAGTTCAATTATAGTATTTCTTTCATCAGAACATTCAATAAATAAGGAATTCAGCGATACAAATCTAAAAGGTTTACAAGAGAAGAGTACTTTCAAGTAGAAAACGCTCGATTATTTAATTTATACCAACATTCATCTGAGTTATACGAGGAAAAAGAAAGACGAAGCTATGCGTCAGAAAGAGACGGATTGTGAATTACTGTTGAAGTTGCTAGGGAATAGATGGAGAAATTAACAAAAGAGTTACGTTAAAGAAAAAGTCTTTGAATTCGTTTACTAGACAGTTTTGTCTATCAAATTGTGAAACTTTCCTCTTAATTTTGCTTTTTTTTCTTATTCTCCGAACACCTGTATTTCTCATTAAGCTACGGTTACACTAGACCAGCCATACTTCGCGCAGCCCTGAGGCTCCGCTAGACCTCCGCGAGGACTGCACCAAAATAATATCATTCTATAGAACGAAACATCGACTTATTGATCAGAAATAAAAATAAAAAAAAAACTTCATACCTCCCATTAAATGGAAACAATTTTGGATACGTTTGGATAAAATCCGTGGCGCAGGATCAATAAAACAGCAATACTGAAGTTAAAATAGCATTTTCACTAACGTTTCGGTACGCTTTGCACCATCTTCAGCATTTGAACTCTGAAGATGGTGCAGAGCGTACCGAAACGTTAGTGAAAATGCTATTTTAACTTCAGTATTGCTGTTTTATTGACCCTGCGCCATTAGATGTTTCACATCAAAAACGCGATATGTCGTGTAAATATCCTATTGATATATTATTTTTGGTTTACAGGTCTATGTGCAAGTGTTGAACGAGAACGACAACGTCCCTCTAACAAAAGCACCTGTATATTATGCGTCTATTCCGGAGGATTCTCCCGGCGGAAAATCTATCATTCAGATTGAAGCCGAGGACTATGACCTTGACCCGGACCAGAAATTCACATTCAGGATTGTGTCGGGAAACCCCGAGGGATTCTTTTACATCAACTCGTCATCTGGTGAGTGGATTATAAATGCTATAGCTTTATTACTTGATGCTTACCTCCATCTCCTTTTTACATATGTATTATAGATGTGTTAGAGTAGTATTGTTTTATAAAGAGAGTGGCGAGAGAGAGTCTAGTTTGAGGGTTTATAATCTACAATTTCTTTCTTTCTCTGCTACTGATAAATTGGTAGCAATACCTATTTTTTGTCAATGGGGATATAAAACTATGAAAGGTGAAATTAATTAGAGTAGTATTGTTTTATAAAGAGAGTGGCGAGACAAAGAGAGATTGTAAGTTGAGCGTCTATAATCTACAATCTCTCTCACTCTCTCGCCATATTATATATTTTTGCAATTTGTTTGGGCTTAATAAAACAAAAACAAGCCGTACAATGGGTCGTCTTATATATTGGATCAGTATTGAAAATTATATGTTTAATAAATTAGACTCGAGAAATCTTTTTAAAAAAATCCTAGAATATACTTTTTTGCAGTTTTTTTTGATTAAACAGGAAAACACCTGGACCGATTTTAATTTAAAAAAAATTGGATCATATTGACGTTAATTCACTTCGATTGGAATTCTAACGAAAATGATATAATTTTTTATTCGCCAGATTTCGCGTAAAATCGTATTTCTTACAATCTTTTTGTTTAAATAAAAAAAAAAAAAAAGAATCAAAACGACGTTAACACGCTTTGATTGATACTCTAACGAAATTGATATCATTTTTAATTCGCGAGTTTTTGTGTATAAACCACTTTTTTACAGTATTTTTGTTTGAACTTATTTAAAAAAAAATCTTTACGATCATATATTTATCATATCTGTTTTTTAGCTTCCTCACGTAATAGATCTCATTTTTGTCCCGACATTTTGTGCTAGAAAGAATTATGACCACGTACGTACGGACGTAGTTTCGAATCTTCTTGGTTTCCGGGCGTATAGACTGTGGTCTATTGGTATATCTACCTAACGTTTCGTCTACAACTGCGGTAGACACATACTTACCAGTGGGCAGCCTAGGAGGACACTTCGCCCGCTGCCCGCCTTTGATAATATCTACCGTGGTTGTAGAGGAAACATCAGGTAGAAATATTAATGGACCACAGCCTACAAGCCCGGAAACTAAAAAGATTTGAAATAAACAACTTGTTTTTTTCTGTAAATCGAGACGTAGTTCCGAATCTTCTCGATTTCCGGGCTTGTAGGCCGTGGTCTATTGGTATATCTACCTAACGTTTCGTCTACAACTGCGGTAGACACATACTTACCAGTGAGCAGCCTAGAAGGACATTTCGCCCGCTGCCCGCTACCGTAGTTGTAGACGAAACGTCAGGTAGAAATACCAATGGACCACGGTCTACAAGCCCGGAAACCGAGAAGATTTGAAATAAACAACTTGTTTTTTTCTGTACATCGAGCAAAAGTCAGATGAATTCGCAACGAATTAGTAGACACCTGAAAAGGCAATAAAAATAAAACATGCATTTGTTTTAATGACGTTTCAAGGTAACAAAAGAAAATCTCGTACACTTCGAAACACATCATAAAGTATGTTTAATATCGTCAGTCTGCCGCGATTTATGTACGTTTCTGTTTTTACTGACTTTATACATGTTGTGTTTATGTGTACTTTTTTTTTAATAAAATTTTAATACAAATTTTCCAAGAAGAATAAAAAATCTGGCCGCAAGCGACCCGTAAAAACACATAAAAGCATTTCATAAATTAATTAAATTTATTTCTCGACGAATTGCGGTGTTTCTAACGGAAACACTTCGTGCAAATACTGTGTGTTGTTTAGTATATTTTATAGTAATTTTACCATTCCAACTAGAGGTGCAAAACGTGCGTAAAATTTTCAGTGACACTCTGCGAATGTGTAGGTTTCGAAAAAATCGTGAGTGAAAGTGACGGTGATTAAATAAAATTTACGCTACGTGAGCGTGCGTGAGTGGAAAAGATTTTTCGTGAGCGTGAGTTGGCGTGAATCACTTAAAATATTATTCCTGTATGCAGGCGAAATGCGGGCTGTTAAACCTGAACTGGAACTAATGTTAACAAGTACCAGTTATAATTGTTCTTGTTTAAAGTGTATACTTTCTATTTTGAGTTTTTTTTTTTGTTTATTGTATTTGTGATATGAAATCTGTAACGTGTATTACATACAATAGGGATGTTGACTATTTTTGGGAAAGTGTTTTAAATCGTTCATAAGTACCTAATATTGCCACAAATATTTATTATTTTTATTTAAATACAACTCAAGCCTTAAAAATCATGTATTTTAAATCCCGTTTCAAATTTCGGTCCAAAACGCCAATATTAGTCGCGTGACGTCACCTGTTCATACTAAAGGAGGCTCAAAAGTTTACACGGGAGCTACTACCATCCTATAGATGCGTATTCTGTGCTCCTAAACGTTAGTAAACTGAGGTGATGAAAAGTTGTTTCGTAGTCGTTGCTATAGTTACATGTAATTTGACGTTTCCTATAAACAAATAATAATAAATTACACACTAAATATTAACCAAACAATAAAGTTTTTTGACAGCGGCTGAACATATGACGTCATGCGCTTTGATTGGTGTCTGTTGTCACGTGACTTGAGAGTGATTTTATTAGGTTTTATTTATTAAATATTAATTAAATTCCTTAAAAATAAGGAAAAATATAGTGTTTTTTAGTATTTCTATCATAGAAACTATTACTTTTCGTTAAAATTATGTGTTTATTTGAATACAGTCAACATCCCTATTACAAAAATTCATTGCTTAGTAGTTAATAGTTAACAAACGCATAAACTGATCCTATTTTATTTTATCAATGTACCTTATTTAACGAAAATCTGAATATCAATTATCACGATCACGCCAAAGAAGTATAACTTCTCCCGCGCGTATACAAGTCCACGCACCATTTTTTTTTATAAATAAATGTTTATTTTTGAAAACAAAAGCAACACATTCATAAATGTAGGCGGAAGGTAATGTTAACATGTTAATATATTCTGAAATGGACATGTTTCTGCTGTGCGTCGGTATAATCTATTTCATCTTTTGACTAACTGTGACATTTTCTGAATTAATGACGTCAAATAAACAGCGTGCAGGTCAGCGAATTAACGATGGTCAAACACTACATATAGTGCGTGGTGGACACATAATTAAAGTTAAAGCAGACGCACATTATTATACCTACCTGGGGTACTGCGTAATTATCTAATGTAACCGTGCCTTTATAGTAATATATAGTGTGTTCTGAAAAACTGCACGCATAGGTTACAAATCAGAAATCTTCAAACACTAGCAGCCCGGTTCGACTTCGCTCGGATTTGTAAGGGAGATACAGACGCTCAACATCTAAGTTCATCAGCGTCTATATAATGAACATAAAACACATTATGCTGTCCCGACTTTTTTGTTGAATACAGCCGTATTCACCCGACATTGCTCGAGAATAACGGTCTCCTGTTATGATAGCGTAATGAAGCGATTCCAAATATTTTATGTTCGTGAAAATCTTCGACTAGGAGAACTTGTACAATGCACGGCGTGTGAAATCAGAAGTCGAATGACTTCCTACGAGCAGTTTCACGGTTTATATGTACCATGTAACATGCACCCAGATTCGACTTTACTCAGCTTTGTAGATAGACACATGTAGTCGTGACTTTTTTTTGATGACAATAGCCGTATTTACCCGGCAATGCCCGAGAATAACGACCTTCTGTTATGATAGCATTTTGAGACCATCCGAAATATTTTATTACGGTATTCGTGAAAGTCACTGCGCGTCGTGTGAAGTCAGAAGTCGAATAACTTTCAATTAGTTATTTCAAGGTTTATATCTATATGCCTGTCGCGGATGAAGAGGGAATATTTGTCTGCCTTGACAAGACGTTACGATTTAATATAGATATTTGTATAGAAGTATATCCCAAAAAAATGATAAAATAATGATAAAAAAACATAGCCTATAGCATGTCTGGAATCACAGAAACATTTCAAAAAAAGTTAATAAATAAATTAATTAACTTTTCGATAAAATAGTGAAATAAAACTTAGCATATAGCATTTCTGAAATCATAAAAAAACATTTCAAAAAAGTTTTATCAAAAGTCGTCAAACAATGCAGTTTTTATGTTAAATCCATTCAAACATACGTACACACCGAGAATTTTATATATTAGTATAGATTGGCGGCTTAATGACAAGATAATTAAAGGTAAGTACCTACTTATAATTTGTTACGAATTGCAGTTTGTTATGTTTAGTTAACGTATTAATATAATCGGTTGAGAAAAGATCGCTGGCGTACTTCTGACACAAAACGGCTTGTGTGCTTTAAATATTTAGAAGACTTTTAAAGGGTAAAATGATTTTATAAAAAGCCACGCTAATCGGTTATAAAAGCCATTTCACACGAACATGCTATACATATTATATGTAAAGGTAACGCCGCCTAATGGGTGGAAGGATAAACTTATTACACACACTTCACACATGATGGTGGGTAATCCCGCTGAGAAATTACAAAAACACTTCGCATCACATTTAATATCGTATTTAAATATAATAAATGAGCCTAGAGTAAAGACGAGCCTACATACAGGCTGTTTTTTTTGAGAACATACATAAATTACAACAGGCGATTTTATGATTAATTTTAATTCCAGCCAATTGGACGACAGAATCATTCCAGCTTCAAAAATATTGACATTTAACATATTGAAGTTGGAATCGTAGGGAATTGGACAGTTTACGAAAGAATTAACTTTCCCTACGATTCCAACTTCATTAAAATATGGACACGAATTTACTAACATTTAACATAATATAATAAATAAAATAAAATTCCTCTTAACGCGTGCGATGACGCGGGTAACGACTAGTAACAAATATGAAATTTGCTATTCGTTTGCACGGTTACATAAAGTAGTAAAAATTAACCAAAGCATGCTTATCAGTTACCTAATTTATTTCTTTTTGATAGATCTTCACAACGAAAGATCAGCTGGTTTTTTTTTTCAAAAAAAAAAAAACTTTTTTTGGAAAAATAAATAGAATAATAAACCGTTATAAAAAAGTATACAAAACAACATTATAGCATATATCTCTTCTGCGCATGCGTCGATTTTCCTCAAAAACGACACGGCTTTTCATATTTATATATTAAATATCCTTTCACAATTTTGTGTCAATCCGGTCATCCGTTTGACCTCTATCGTGTTCACAGACAAACCGCCGCACAGAATTTTACCAATAATATGTTTTTTTGGATTAAGGGGACCTCAAAAAATATTGCAGAATTTTGAAAAGTGATTTCTGACCTATAATTTAGTACAATTCTCCAATAGTGAAGTTGGAATGGAAAAATAACGTTATAGTGCATACCTCATACGCCGATTTTTTTCAAAAACCATGGGGCTTTCCTCATATTTACGTGTCAAACATGTTGCCAAAATTTGGTTTCGATCCGCTCAGCCGTTTGACTGTAGACAGACTTGTGAAACATCCTGTAGAGGGGAGGGGTACACATTTTAATACATTATGTAATGACCTGCTCTACCCCGGTCTCGCAAACGTCTGTAAAAACACTACGTGTGTACTACTTATCTCTCTCTTTCTCTTGCTTTCTTCCTGTGTGCGTCTCCCTTTGGACCACTATGAAAATTACTGTTTGGGGTCAGGATACGACGTGGGCACTGATCTGTATACCAACTGAAATTAGCGATGGAACAAAATACCTAATTCTGACAGTTATTTTTAACTTTAATTCCGTTTGTTATTTTGATGCTTGCAAATATTATTTCTCTTTTTATACACCGATGATGGGACAAAATATTCTTCAAAAAAATGTGAGCCACCGTGGGACGCCTGGAAGTTGTGACACATTATACAGATATTCACGAGTAAAATGCCGACACACACACACACACAATATAGTAGCGAATGTGTAGGGTAATAGAGAGTGAAGCGCTCAGTCTATGGGTATTGAGAGGATAGCCAAGTCCGAAAGAGCCAATGAGACGCAAGGTTGCCCGATTGGGACGCCGCGTCCTGCAATCTAAACGTTTTTACTCCTATCCAAACGCGCCTCTAGACATTTCACATTAAAAAAAAACCGGCCAAGTGCGAGTCGGACTTGCGCACGAAGGGTTCCGTACGGCAAAAAAATCATGTCTGTTGTATGGGAGCCCCACTTAAATATTTATTTTATTCTGTTTTAGTATTTGTTGTTATAGCGGCAACAGAAATACATCATCTGTGAAAATTTCAACTATCACGGTTCATGAGATACAGCGTGGTGACAGACGGACTGACAGCGGAGTCTTAGTAATAGGGTCCCGTTTTACCCTTTGGGTACGGAACCCTAAGAAGGTGCGTCGGCTCGTGGACACAGGACGAAAACTACGCTCCTTCTGCATTTTATATTCATTAAAATTGCAATCTAAGCTCATTGACAATGCTTTCTTCGAGCCAACAATTAAACTTCACAATGTAAGCGGCACAGTTTTGATACGTGGAACAGATGTGCGTTACAGTGTTTCATTGATTCGCCGCTCCATTGAGCGAATCGTACTATATAATGATGCGTCATTGTCTACTATTTCAAAACCGCAGTATAGAGTCTAACAATTAGTGCCTTGTTTAGACATTTAGATAGTTTTCTCTTCAATTTGCTCGCAGCACTCAAAGATCTCCATATTCGGAACACTTTCGACGCGATACTCTGTAAAAATAAGCCATCCAGCTAGTAGAGATCAGTGAGTTGCACAGATCGGTTATGTAGGCTTGTTTTCACAGCTACATCGGTAGGCTTATCCTATTTTAAATTCAATCTCTTTTTGCGGATAATATCAACGTCTGCCATTGATCTGGATTCAAAGATCAACATGAATAACAATGAACAAAATGGCCGATTATGTATACTGTCCCGCGTATAGTAGATACTTGATAATGTGCTTCAACATCAGTTGGAAGCTCTAAAGCTGGATATACAATATACATCGGAGTTTGCTAAGTTACCAAACATTTTGACGATTGCTATTTTTTTAAAGTACTGAGGAAGACATAAATTTTGCTAAAACGTTGATCATTAAACATGTTTTGTGAATAAAGATTGTTTTGATCCTGTAGTAGTTTTACGAACTATTTTAATATGCTTAATTAACACTTTGTCAAATGTCAACTTTTTCAAATTACTTACAAACTGATTTTCACAACACATGTCTACATAGTGTAACCAGACTGAAATTCTTTGTATATATAACAACAAATTACAAAGTCTACATACTGCGAGAGATCTTTTTAATGAATTATACCTATAAGTTCGATTAATACAAATAAATCGTGACTTAGTTTTCTAATTGTAAAATTTTAAAGATTCAGTTTTCATCATTTTTGGCATGTTTATTTATCTGTATCTATACATATAAAGTAAAACTAAACTTAAAAAAAACTGCTGAACCAATTTAATTAAAACTTAAATGTGAGAATATTACTAGTGGTGTGACACTCTGTGTAGGTATCGTAATCAGATAATCGTAATCATATAGAACTGCATGTAAAGGTCACGCTTACACTTTTTAACATGCTTTTATTAGCTTCACCGGTATGTTTGTTTGTTTGTAATGGAATCTTTGAACGTGAAATTCACGCACTTCAAAACGTCAGATTAAACTGTAACTTGGCACACTTATCAAGGACCGATGACAATAATGAGTTTTTCTCATTATCCTGACCAAGGTGTTCAGGATAAAAAAAACTTAAAAAATTACAGCAAGCAAGCTAACACGCTGTACGGTGACGTACGTTGCGTTGCCTATACCCCATAGTCAAATACACTATTGTTTTTTAGTCTTACAATTAAAATTAGAGTTTAAAAAAAACTAAAACATCACGCTTTTATGAACTAAAAGACACAAAATAATTTGACAACAAAATTAGCTTTAATACTGTAAAAAGCGTGGAGTGCCTAATATCGATAATAATGCTCGAAATTATAACGAGATGTTTGGACAATTATTTCACAAATGTATATTACTAAATTAGCAACGTTTCGATATCCATGATATCTTCATCAGGCTTCTACAATAAAATTATAAAATACATGGTATTCAATATACTAAAATAAATATAAACTTAGGAATTACAATGTTACCTTAGCTGTTAATACATTTGTATTGTTGTTAAGTACACCAATAACATGGTAAATAATTGTCCAAACATCTCATTATAATTTCGAGCATTTAATAATATGGACGTAAGAAAACTACACATCGATAATAATTTTTTCATTTACTAGTTAATTGTAAACGTAGAGCTATTATGAAAATATAAATAGTGACACTCCATGCTTTTTACAGTAAAGCCAATTTTGTTGTCAAATTATGTTGTATTTTTTAGTTCATAAAAGCGTGTTGTTTAAGTTTTTTTAAACTCTAATTTGATTTTGTTACCAGCTCTTAGTCTATTATTGGTGGTGGGACACGCTGTGTATACGTATAGGCATCGATATCATATAATGTAGGTAAATGTTCGGTTTCGTGAGGCAAATAGGTTTGTGTTGTGCGAATTGCACACAGCCGCACAACAAAGAAATCAATCAAAAACGTTCACACGTAGGCATTGTGTTCGCAGTGCGACTATGTGATTTTCTAAGGAAAACAGATTTCGAATATAAGATACGGCCGAGTTAATTCAATCCGTAGAACGCGTTCGGTAATGCAATTTGTACGATTCGGATATTGGAACGAGTGTCTTAGTTCTGTAATCGGGATTGGTGTTTTGCAGCAGACAACAAATAGGAATCTGCTATTAAGATTGCTGTTTACCAGCAGTTCAATTTCCTCCCCTTTTCACCCGCAAAGCTCTATCTTACAAGCAATTGAATGTGTGTGTGCATGTTTTGGAAATCTCTTAATTTCTATGAAAACATATAATACGTAAAAAATCAAAGTCGAGTTTTAATGACGTAAGCAATCGAATCAACCAATCGCAGACGTGACCACATTTATAGCCTCTTACGTCCCTAGGTTAGTAGAATACTAGAGGCTGGACGGTGGGCGTGGACTGTACGGGACGGGAGAAAGAGCGGGGATAGAATAAGTTGAACCTTTTTTCCCAACTGTCTAATGTTAATTATAAATTGAAAAATCAACCAAAGGATTTCGAATGACGTAGCAATCGATTCAACCAATCGCAGACGTAATCTCATTTATAGCCTCTTACGTCCCAAGGTTAGAGGCCATTCATTAATTACGTAAGGATGATTTTGACGATTTTTGACCCCCCCCCCCTCCCTAACTTAATGTAAGGATACATAAGATTTTCTTCTTACGTAAGATTTAATCTCGTTTTTCTAAATAATAGCAATAAAAATTTGTAAACTAAGATGTAAATCGAAGTGCACATTATGGAATGAAGAAAATCATTCAGCATCCGAAATAGAAATAGATTTTTAATAATAAATTTCGACTTATAAAATATTACGTAAGAATGAGTTTACCCCCCCCCCCCCCAATAAGGACATGTAGAGATTTTCTTACCCCCCCCCCTCCCCCTGGAGACCCTTACGTAATTAATGAATGGCCCCTTACTAGAATACTATAGGTTGAGTGGTGGGCGTGGACTAGGCCAGACGAGAGAAAGGGCGGGGATAGAATGCCTTGAGATATTTTTCCCAACTGTCAATTGTTCATTATACATTGAGAAATCAACCCAAGGGTTTCGAATGAGGTAAACAATCGATTCAACCAATCACAGACGTGACCTCTTTTATAACCTCTTATGCCCAACCAATAGTACTCTACTAACCTTGTGTGTACCGGACAGGATCATTGATTTTAGGCCAAAGCTACTTGATCAATTCACATTAACGGTGACAGTAGCCGAATATTAACCGATAACATATCGCTCATTTATGGGTGCACATGGCATGTGACATGCACTCCTGAAACAGAATAACAGGATGGGGGTTTGTTCGTCAATATAGTTGAGCCCGTATGTTTACTCGTCCTTGTATAAAGTTGGTAATCCCTGCTGACAATATTGCTTTACATCAAGAATTAGGACATCGAACTTGAAATATCGAACGTCTATAATTTATAAAACATCACATTGTGTTTTAGGGTTCCGTAAACAAAAAACGAAACTTTATAGGATCGCTCTCGTGTCTGTCCTGTCACAGCTTATTTTCTCTTAATTTACTGGACGACAAAAGTTGTTTCTGATAACGTCAAAATAGTTATTTCATAAAATAATAAAGTAGGTTTTACTAGCGACATCGGACGGAACTTCTTAAAAGCTATTAATTTATAGTGTTTGCGCTTTAGTCGTTCTTCATAGACAGTAGAAAACCCTAGTTAAAAAATTGCTTTATGCAGGCACTAAAAAATATTACTTTTGAAAATGGAACAAAGGTAAAATGTATTTAAATTATAAGACGACAAACATAAACCAACCTGTGTTTAAAAATGTTTTTCCAACAGTATTTATCATCTCCCTAGACATCCTATTTTATTTTATCAATGTATATATTTAAAGAAAATGTGAATATGACGCCAAAGAAGTGTAACTTCTGCTTTTTTATAATTTTTTTATAATTTTAAAATGCATAGTTTAAAAAAAGAGCGTCCCAAAGGATTAGACACACACTAGAAAAACATTACACCCTCCTTCTTAGTAGGAGATCTGTTAGACATTTTTGGGTAGGTATTTGCGGCACTGTGAAAATTTGTACAACACCTCTTTAATAATATCAGAAAACAAAAACCCAGATCTGGCTGAAGGTAGCGGGGCTTAACCGACCCTCAAATTTTTAAATTAGCAAAAATTTTTTTGTAATGAAAAGCCCTTGAGGCATTTTAAAATTTTAATACCTTGAAATTTAGTATTTAAGGAGTTGAAAACTAAAAATGTCAGATTTCTTCATCGGATTTAAAACTTAGGTGGTCTTTGCAAAATTATATTTTTGAAAAATTTTAAAAATATATTTGAGGCACGTTGAAATTTAAACAGAATAATATTGGTAACTAAAAATAGATATATTAAAAGAAACAGGTCGTTGCGGTCGTTGCCAGGTGATTTGAGGGCCGGTTAAGCCCCGCTACCCTTTAGCCATGTGTTTTTGTATTCGGATATTACTAAAAAAGTATTGTACAAATTTTAATAGTGCCTCAAATACCTACCCAAAAATGTCTGACAGCTCTCGCCCTATCTGGGGTAGTCGGCTAAAAAGAACGTGAATAATGAAATTAAAATTAACTCTATTAAACTTTGCCTTCAACAACTGACAAAGCCCTAATTACAGTGTATTCTTTAATGTCTGCTCAATGAAAACGACACTTATAAGTTGTTCACGTGAAAAGATCTTGTTTAAAGCGAAACCATTTTACATAAGTTCTGCGCAGTTTTATTAAATAACATGTGAGCATCAGTTACTCTGTTTTATTAGTTTTTTTCCTTTGATGTTTTATCCAGAATGACATTCACTAAGGTTAATCGAAAATGATACTGCAGTACGATGTTACAATCGCATGAAATTATGACCGGCGTATTATTTGATTTCTATTTTATTGTAGATTATAGACGCTCGGCAACTTAGGCCATTAGCGTTTTGATTACATCAAAATAACATAATCACTGAAAACTAAACGACGTCACAAAACATCCATGAGCAGAGGCAGGATTCGAACCCACGACAGTCCGGTCAAGAAGCCAGCACTGTCCACCGTGTTATTCGAGATTGAAAATCGTTTACTTAAGGCTATCGGAACGCTCTGAATTTTGTTTGTGCTGCGACCCAGCGGTAAGGGGCGAGGTAGGCAAAAGACATATTGTGGGTGTGACCTTCTTTAGCTCTGTATCGCTCAAATCATCGGCACGTTTCAATTTTTGGCTGGTGCCAACGAGGCTAAAAAAGTTTTTGCAAGGGTGCCACTATCAATTGATTACTCTAAATTTTGGAAATATTTTGAAGATTAAAAAACTTTTCCGAAAAAGGAAAAGTCACCTTAGGTTTGTGATGGAACAGTTTTGTGAAATAAGTACCAATAAGGTCATAGTGTGACATTGAAAACGTGTATTTTTTTAGCACAATTAACGCCGATTTTTTTCTATAGTAAATCGTACATAAATTACAAAAGTAGTTCATTAGAGACCTAGATTTGTCCTTTATCTTCCTTATAGAGAAAGAATTTTTGCAGAATGTTGACGAATAAGTCTACAATCAGTTGACAGCCGAAGCTCTATTTTTGGCTTAAATTCAGAGCGTTCCGTTGGTGAACTAGAGTTTCAAAATGAAATTATTTACTTTCTCAAAAAAAAAGTGTTAGCCTCATCCACATAAGCTCGCGGGAGAAGTGAAACTTCTTTAAAGTAGAGTTCGATGTCGAAACGACGGAATTTGTACTTTCCGATGTCTATCTCTAGTTTATGCAGTATTTTAGTGTGTGTGTGAGAGAGAGAGAGATCAAGAGAGAGAGAGAGGACATGCAAATAGGCTATTAATGACGTGTATAGAGGACAGTTTACATGTCAGTCGACGGAGGTCATTGCATCTACACGCCGTAACCTCACGCCCTTTAATTATTAATGGCGTTGATGAGAAACACACGCTATAGGTACCTACTCAAGAAAACCTATAGGTAGATAGAGGTTATGTTTGGAGTACCCCAGTCGAATATATTAAGTCGTTGACCGAGCGGTGTAGCGTAGTGGTGACAGCACTAGACTCGCATTCGGGAGGTACTGGATTCAAATCCCGGTTGGCGCAGATGTGGCTAGGACTACTTCCTGCTGCCTCTCGTCGAGAAACGGTAATTTCTGTGCCGGTCATCTTGTTGAAGTTTTCTATGGCTTACCTCAACTAATTCCCGATATAAATATCGAGATAGTTCCTTATTAGAGGTCATGGCCGATTAACTGTCAAACTCATTTGCTCACAAAGTTGCTTACCTTATTAAGCTGAAGTTTAAAAATGTAGAAAATAGCGGGAAATCAGGTAGATGAAAAATAGTAATGGTGCGAATAGCGTCTAAAGACCCAAAATCGAGAAACGAACGTTAAACGATTATTATTAATTATTATGATTAACTCGTTGGTCGTTAAGTCAGAGCTTCAAATGCCGTACTCTTTTCAACCGTTCAACGATACCCCAGTCAGAGACGACAGCTTGGTGTAACGGTTATGGTGCTGGTTTTTAAATCAAACATCCGTGTGTTCGATTCACGCTTTCGTTCTAGAATGTCTTTAAGATGTCATTTAGTTTGATGTAATTAAACGCTAATGACCTCAGATGTCGATCGTCTATAATCTAGAAAAACTCGGGTCTCAGTGGCAAAATCCTACCGGCAATTATATTGTATTTGCTAATTATTTATTGCTATTTATTAAATATTCAGTTGTTACTAATGTCATAAATTTTAATTTAATAAAACGCAGCTATACTTTTTAAGTGTAAATGAATAAAACGCATTTCATAACCGGGTCAATTGTTAGGTATTATCAAATTTTAGTAAAATTCTTTAATAAAATCTTATTGCGTAATGCCATAAGTTGACTTAGATCTGTACAAGTTCTTTTGTATTTGCGCGAAATAGTTATGCGTAGTGTAGATTTTACAGTAGCGTTTTAATATCGTGCCGTTTCTTTGGTAAAATGTAAAATTGATCGATTAAATTGTAATTAATTATTGTGATAAATAGTTTCAGTGTGTGTTGTAGATGATTTTAATATAAATATCTTTTCGGCAAATATAAAAAACGGGTGTTTAATATTTTCTTATATTAGAAGTAATAGGTATTTGGCAGTGTCTTACAGCTTGGGTGAGTTTGATTTTGAGACTTTAGTTGACGTACATATTTTGATAATTGATTACATATGAATATATTATTTTAAAGAAAACATGTGCTTTGAGAAGATTTTTAAAATTATTTTGTTCGTTTTTTAATACTTTTTTCGAGCTGATAAATTTTGGTTATTTTTTTTTTTTTTTTTTATTAAACAATAGGGTTTCGGCAGCAAGGCCATTAGCTCCAAATCTATAAATTATCACTGTATATTATATATAATTGTTTATCACTGATTAAATTTTGGTTATGCAATGTAGGGAATCTGGTTTATTTACGCAATATAATTGTTGATTATAGAGGCTCGACATCTCACTGAAATAAAAAACTATATAAGTAATTCATTTATTATACTATCAATTTTATTGCTAAAAAACTTTAATAACTCGACCTTTGACTTGAATTTAAAAAAATCTCGGGCCACCTTATCAAATCCTGCCGACAAATTAGTGTATGATCATGTGAATTTAAATTTGATTTTGGACAAAGTAAGAAATTTAACCCCTTGATACAAAAAAAATTTACGAAATTTTCTTGAAAAAATTAATAGAATAATAAATCGTTGTAAAAAGCATATCATCATTATAGAAAAAACAACATTATATAGCAAATATTTCATCTGCGCATATGTCGTTTTTCTCAAAAAACAATAGAGCTCTTCATATTTGCATATTAAATAGTCTCCCAAAATTTGGCTTCTATCCGCTCATCCGTTTGACCTGTATTGTGTACACAGATTTTTTCCAAAAATTTGGTTCTTGGATTCAGGGGACGTCAAACCGAAATATTTTAAAATTTTGAAAAGTGAATTTTAACCTAAATTAGTATCATTCCCCAGGACCGTAACTAGCTTTTTGTGGGCCCTGGCCAGGACTTTCCAATTAGGCCCCTCTTTAATAAAAAAAAAAAAAACACACAAAAAACACCATGCATATACGATAGTTCTGAAACTTCTGTTCTTTCATTGTTTTAAAGTTTGGTAACAGTCTTAATAAATAAACACAAAATAAATATTCTTTCAAAATAAGCAAAGAAAATAATTGAGATGAAATTATTTTTTTTGAGAGATCTTTCTGGGTTTCCCTTCGATCTGGACCCTGGGAATGTGCTTCTGATACCCCTGCCTAGTTACGGCCCTGCCATTCCCCACTAGTGGATTGAAATGGTAAAAATTCCATTAAGAAAATTTATACTCTCAAGAGTATGAAATATATGATATTTTCATAATATAAAATATTTATTTTTTATATTTAATAACGTAAAACTGACACTGAATATTGTAAAATCAGTAGGTACACATAATTATTTATTTATAAAAATTTCCCAAAATGGAAATAATATCTCGCTAGTATGGATTCTCTTTACCCAAGGGATGTGTACTCTACTAAAATATTTATTTAATGGAGGATTCGTCGCATTACGAATACTTTTTTAATCTTCTTATATTATGTGCGAAATGCGTGTTTTTCGGATTTTCCCCCGTGTTTGCACATTTTATTCGCATAGTACGCTATTATTATTATTATTATTAAAGAAGATAGAATTGCTCAATTTTGTATTTTTCGGCTGATATATTATTTAAGGTGACTGTTTATCAGTTGTTCAATATGTCTCCTTGTTCACCCGCGTAGTTTTATCTTACAAGCGTTGTATGTGTACATCTAAATTGCACTTACATTTCGGAAATCTCTAATTTCGATGAAAAATCTTATTCAATCTTTAATGCTTATGCTTGCAAAATAAACTAGAAATATGTACTATTCTTCCCATATGTCTTTTAGCCAAGTTTTTACAGTTTATTTGATCTAAATAATCGATTTAAAATCAGGTAAAAACGAGCAAACTAGCATAAGTTTTACACAAATTTTTGTACAGAATAAAATGAAAAAAATTGTTGAGGAAGCCAGATTTTTAACATAAGTTTGTAAAGAAAAAAATGTTAATTTGCCTCCACGTAATTCAAAATCTCATAACGTGCTGTAAAGAAATATTGACGAATATGATTGTAGGGCAAAAATGATTGTTTTTTTGAATATTTTAAGCTGCATGCCACATTTTGTGAAGCCTAATGTTTTAAATATTTGAATTTTTACAGGAGAAGTTTGGATCAAGTATATTGTTTAGACCAAAATCCAAAAATTTATATATATTTATTTTCATTCACACGACCGTTTCGGTAAAAATAAGTACCATCTTTAGTGAATAATCTAAAAAGTTTACATGAAAAATCTCTGCACAAAATAAAATCATAAATATAATTAACAAAATTACTATATACAACTCTTTTTTGGGAAAATAGCGTATTTTTATAAATTACAGCTAATAAAAACAGTAATAAAACAAATGTTGCGACCACAATTCGAAATTGTCCGAGAGCATTTTTTACGATCTAAAATAAATTTTAAAAAAATATCGAGCAAGAAGATTTGTCAGTATTTTTAACATAAGCTTGTAGAATTTCAAACTGTTAATTGCCTTACCGTAATTCGAAATCGCATAACGTGCTGTAAAGAAATATTGACAAATGTCACGTTTTTTTTTTTCAATTTTTAGGGTAAAAATATATGTTTTTTTGAAGTTTTTCAGCAGTATGCTACATTTTGTGAAGCTTAAGGGTGTCGGAACGCTCTGAATTTAAGCCAAAAATAGAGCTTCGGCTGTCAACTGATTGTAGACTTATTCGTCAACATTCTGCAAAAATTCTTTCTCTATAAGGAAGATAAAGGACAAATCTAGGTCTCTAATGGACTACTTTTGTAATTTATGTACGATTTACTAGAAAAAAGTTGGCATTAATTGTGCTAAAAAACACACGTTTTCAATTTCACACTACGACCTTATTCATACTTATTTCACAAAACTGTTCCATCACAAACCTAAAGTGACTCTTCCTTTTTCGGAAAAGTTTTTTAAATATTCAAAATATTTCCAAAAATTAGGGTAATCAATTGACAGCGGCACTCTTGCAATAGCATCTTTTAGCCTCGTAATGTGGCACCAGCCAATATGTTTTTTGCCTACCTCGCCCCTTACCGCTGGGTCTCAGCTCAAACAAAATACAGAGCGTTCCGACAGCCTTAATGTTTAATCACAGCTAATAAAAACAAGTAATAAAAAAAAACCCGGGTCGCAGTGCCAAAACCCTGCCGACAATATAGTGTATTTGCTTATACAGGCAGTGTGGCTCTATTAAGCGAACTTAAGTTGGTTTTTGGGCAAAAATAAAAAATCTGACTCCTTAATACACCCCTTAAAATATTTTTTTTTCTTAATTGCAATAATATAATCAATCGAACCTCTATACCAAATTATATACAACTTTCAGTAAATAATTCACTATCTGCAAACTAGTGTTTTCATAAAATTTGTAAGTCCGATCCTGTCTGGTCGATTTTATTAAAATTTTAGGTTAAATTTCAATTTTGAAACGATTTGAAGAATTTTGTCGGTATTTTGGGGCCCAAAAACATTTTGCAACCCCTAAAAACTACCCTTAAAATGGCCAGATTGGGCCCATTTTAAATAGGCTTCTTGCGGTGGTGGATTTCAACACGTGGACCAAATTTAGTTGAAATCAATTAACTCCTTCGAAAGTTATTGCCCGCACACATATATATATACGTAAATATATAAATATATATATATAAATATATATATATATATATATATATATATATATATATATATATATATATATATATATATACATATATATATAAACATTTTTAAAAATGGTGCCAAAGTGTTTAGGAGGTTATGAAACGTCGAGAAATTTTGGTCCGATCCCTAGGTCCCGCCATCCGACCGACGCCAATAGTGTATGTTGCCATATGGCAAATACACTAATAACTTTTGCGACCACAATTTGAAATTTCCCGAGAACATATTTTACAATCTGAAGGATGTCACCTTAATTGTTCGTGACTAATAAATGTGAGATAGATTTTGAATGATCGTTAGATATTAGCGTTTGTCGATACTTAAAGACGATTATTACATCGTTCACAAAAGACAATCCCACCATCTGTTCCAATCCATCGCTGACGGCACTATTCCGACTGGCATAAAGTTTCTTGTTGCTCTTGTTTCTTTGTATTTTGACAGAATTGACTGACATGTTATTACTAACTGATCCTCCTTTAGTTGTTGCCTCCCACGATTTTCCTCAAGACTTAATTATTCCCCAGATGCGACATTTCACGATTGATGCATGCGATTTCGAAACTATCGTTGAATTTAGAATCTACGTTTTTAGTGTATTTGCCATATGGCAACATACACTATTGGCATCGGTCGGATGGCGGGACCTAGGGGTCGGACCAAAATTTCTCGACGTTTCATAACCTCCTAAACACTTTGGCACCATTTTTAAAAATGTTTATATATATGTATATATATATATATTTATATATTTATATATATATATATATATATATATATATATATATATATATATATATATGTGTGTGCGCTATAACTTTCGAAAGAGTTAATTGATTTTAACGAAATTTTGCCCACATGTTGGAAACCACCACCGCAAGAACCCTATTTAAAATGGACCCAATCGGACCATTTTAAGGGTAGTTTTTAGGGGTTGAAAAAAGTTTTTGGGCCCCAAAATACCGAAAAAACTCTCCGAATAGTTTCAAAATTGAAATTTAACCCTCTGGTAGTAATTAAAACGTGTCCCTAAAATTTTAATAAAAACAGCCCGTCAGGACCGGATTTACAAATTTTATGAAAACCCTAGTTTGCAGATTGTGAATTATTTATTGAAAGGTATATATAATTTGGTATAGAGGTTTGATTGATAATAATATTGCAATTAAGAAAAAAATTGTTATTTTAAGGGGTGTATTAAGGAGTCAAATTTTTTATTTTGCCCAAAAACCAACTTAAGTTCGCATAATAGTCACACTGCCTGTGTTAGCAAATACACTATATTGTCGGCAGAGTTTTGGCACTGCGACCCGGGTTTTATTTTTTCTACTTGCCACAGCAAGCTTCTCTCCAAAATTGCATAATTAATTTTTTCTTTACTTTATGAACGATTTATAGATTGTCTATTAAAGATAGACATACGGATATACTGCAGCGGATTTTATATAGAATAGCGACCCGATCCGGCTTTGCACGGATAGCGCTAATTACCTTTAGCTATAAAAGATGAGAATCATTATCATAAAATACTCAACGTGTATTGAATTTGCGCGAATTCAATCGCTTTTAATTGTGAATGTTCAAAAGTCGAAGAAAAATCAAAATTACAAAAAAAAAATTTTTTTAAATCTATTGATCCGATCGCTACCAAACTTCACAAAATCACTCGCTGGGCTAATCTGAAGATTGCCTGAATATTTCATCAAAATCGATCCAGCCGTTTCGGAGTTCATATAGGGAACATACATACCTACACACATCGATTTTTAGATAGAATAGACGTAAGATTGTTCTGCAGCTCTACAACGCTCTCAGAGGAACCGCCACTGAGTGTAATTTCACAGTCATATAGTGCATTTTACGAAACATCGTCGTGATTTGATCTCTTGGCAATTTCTTCACAGTGACTCTGCATGGTAATTAGATTCTTCAACAGAAAATGGGATGTGCTGCGGTCGCTTTCATTGATTTGCAATGCAATCAGTTTAATCGCTGCAAACTTCCCGTACTGTCTTTGATCGTTGTTTATGAACGAACTTCTACCGCTACGTCAAACATACTTCACACTTTAACATGTATGCGGCTTTAATATTAGTTGGTACCACTGACCTCCACTTAATGCATAGATCTTTTCATAGTTGAACATTTTTTGTGCGCATGCCTCAACTTCCGCCATATTTTTCGGGAACTTTTCATTGTGATAGGTGAAAAGTGATTTTGAAAAAAGTAAATGGTAATTAAATAAGAAATATTGTCGACAGGCTTTTTATTATTTATTCTGCTAAAGGTGATATCAGACGATTAATTCCGAATGAATGTTCATTTAACTGAATGTTCATTTTTGTTTCATTCCACGTTTACACGGCACAGACAGAATGACATAGAAATGAACGTTCGTCCAGTCTTTTCCTCGAAGATATCGTCCAATGAAGTTGTGCGTCTTGGAGTTCGTTTCATTTGTGATCATTTGATCAAAGAATTGACAAAAAAGAAGCAAAGTCGAAGTTTAAATAATTAATTAGATATTTTATAGAATTTGTCCGTATTGTTCTGTCTTTGTATTCGCCGAGTTTGTGGTTCCAAAGACATTGATAATTTTTTTTTGTCAAAAACAGCAGCGTGTTTTGGTCGTTCCACTTGAATATTCACTATGCGGTGTCGTAGTACCAATTCCGTTCGCTACAAGACTCGAGACAAAATGAACGAACCCGAATGAATGTTCTTTCTTGTGTTCAGACGTTTCATTTTTCGTTCATTCGGAGTGCGAACGAATTATGTCTAATGCCGATATCTACCGTTGTTGGATCAGTTCATTAATGAATTCATTTTTCATTGTTTCATTTCGTGTTCAGACGTTTCATTTCGACTGAAAGATGCTGAATGAAAGACAGAAATGCACAAAAAATGAACCGTCTAATATCACCTTAACTGAACAGATACAAGCCGAACTGATTCCAGATAGTTCTATGCGTGTTTAATGATGATTTAACCGACGCAATGCGACGTGCCAAAGTGCATATTTAAATAGAACCATCAGCCGATAAGTATGTTTGATGTTATTAAAAGGAATTTATAATCTATAAAATTGAAATGATATTTTATTAATAGTGTCTTAATTAAGATTTACTTTAAACTTATGAAAGTTTTAATTACATAAATCAATTATTAGTTTGGCAAGGATTTCAGGAAAACTATAAAAGCGTTCGTGTAGTTTCTACTTCTATTTTAATTAATTTCAAGACAAAACAAACTAAATGTATGAAGATAGCTACTAATAAGTTGTGGAGAACTCTATTTGCAAATATAGAAGTTACTTTATAATATAAGAATTAGATTTTCCTTTGGTTTTTACTGTTAAAATTGTTTTCTTAATCACATCAAATTGGCTTTTGAAAGCTTGGATAAAAAACTGAAAATAATATTTTCCATTAGGTACTGGAAAACAGTTTTCTTGATCCAAAAATTAAATAAATTAAATAAAAAAGAGGTTGGTTATATACAGGGAATCCTCCATTAAAAATAAGGGTACCTACGGGATGTCTTATTTTAAAGTAGTGTATCTATTTCGGAAACTTTTTATTTATTTATTGTAGATTATAGACGCTTGACAACTTTCATTAGTGTCTTTACATCAAATAACATAATATTCACTTAACACTAAACGACACCACAAAATTTCCAAGAGCATGGGTAGAATTCGAACGCATGACAGTCCTGTCAAGAAGCCAGCACGCTAACCACTGGACCTTACTGCCCTCTTTGGAAATGATGGTCAATTTTTTTTAAATTATTTATTAATTGTGGCAGTCGTGATGTTTTCTGTATATCTTTTATATACATAGAAAAAATATTTTGCAATTTATTATTGTGTACAGCAACTGTATTTCTCTGATGACAAGCTGTATAAAGGACTTAAGTCAAAAATTACTAAATTTTATTTTTTATTATAAAGTTATGTTTAAATTTGGTTTCTCTTTCGTTTGATTGAACGACTTTAAACTAGGTTTTTCGACTTAAGTCCTTTATACCTGACACCATTTTTCTTTGCCATGGGCCGTATTTAATATTTTCCCATGATATAATGGAATAATAATGTAGGGTCCGTTTTCGATTTTATGCCATAACAGACAATTACTATTTTCCATCTACAACACTTCTTGTTATTTTTGTACATTTTTAAACTTTAACTTAAATAGCAATGGGCGAATCAAGGAATTTAGGATAAAGTAAGCATAGGCGTTTGACCGGTAATCGGCCATGACCTCGAATAAGGAACCATCTTGATATTTACCTAGGATTAATTGAGGGAAACCATGGAAAATCTCAACAAGATGACCGGTGCAGGAATTATGGCATTATGAAAAAGTCCTAGCCACATCTGTCCCCCACCGGAATTCGAACCCAATACCTCCGGAATGCCAGTCTAGTGCTCTCACCACTACTCTACACCGCTACGTGTATGATGGAAGTATAGTAAATAATATTTTGTAAAGTTCTTGGAGATTGCAAACCTGAGTAATAAAATGTTATAACAACCGACCGATTCAGCGGTAATGCAATTATGTATTACTTACTTTGTATCAAATTCTATTTTTATGTGTGTGTTATCAATTCTACTACATAACCCTGTAGCAGGACATTTGTCTGTCTCTTTGTTTCTACTAACTTCATTTAATTATTCGGTTAAATATTCACGGTAATTTATTATAAATAACCGTGGCTATTATTACAATACACGGTCGCGCAAAAAGTTTTGCGCATGATTGTGATTTCCGTGTGCCCAGCATTGTAAAACGGCGACTCCACTACTGTAGTCGCCGTTTTACAATCTTGAGTAGTAACTACAGTTTTTTCGTTCGACTTCCGTTGCAAAATTGGTTGTCACGAAAAACGCTTTTATTTTAACGCAATATATAACCTATGTCCATCGTAAAGGTCCATTCTAAATATTGGTGACAAAAATTTTGAAATCGGGTGTGTAGTTTCGGAGATTACGTCCCACATCCAAACTTACTTCTACCTCTATAATATTAGTATAGATAATAATATATAGCCTATGTCCAACCTGAAGGTCCATTCCAAATATTAATGAAATTTTTTTTTAAATCGGCTGAGTGGTTTCGGATATTACCTCCTATATGCAAACTTACAAACTTATCTTTTTATAATGCTAGTATAGATATCATACATAAATAATAATTTTGTTTAATTAAATCTTTCGATTCTATTGCTGAAAACTGCTCTTTTGTTTTGTTGTTTGTTGTTCTAAGAAACTAAAACTGACAGCCGGTTAATTAACCGGTAGATTATCCTACCAAAATGACTATACTACCATAAATGACCGGTAATTTTACATCACTGCTTCCCATCCATAGCGGACACAGATAAAAGCTTCGCGTCTGTTCTCCGACTTCCATACATCACCAAATCCAATTATTGCAACAGGCAGATACTTTTAGCAAAACAAGTTTATTTGTTACTCTGAAATAAGGGACTAAGACAGATGCTAGGAGCTGAAGTTGCGAACTTTATTAAATGAAATTCTATTTCGTTAACGGAACCAAATATTTGTGTTTGAGTTAGGGCTTATCCTATGTAATATCGACACCTTCAATTTACAAACACATACATACACTTGTGTAGCTTATGTATTATCTACTTTCTGACACCTCCACTATGTACACTTTTATTATGTAAGTAACTGTACATATTATCTACGACCACAAGGCAAAGTAAAAACGTTTACTAGATTATAAACCTAGTGTCGTAATGGGTTATATTACAAGATGAGACAAATTTATAACAGCCACACGATTCATAATACCATTACGTACGCGTAGATACTACCTATAAAATAGCTGGTTTTCGCTTAATTTTCAAAATTTTCGACAGTTCAATTTTGAGCGTATAATATTTTTTGCACGTACCTCCTATGAAATAGCTGGTTTTTACTTAATTTTCAAAATTTTCGACAGTTCAATTTTTAGCGTATAATATTTTTTGCACGTACCTCCTATGAAATAGCTGGTTTTCACTTAATTTTCAAAATTTTCGACAATTCAATTTTGAGCGCATAATATATTTTGCACGACCTCCTTTGAAAAATAGCGGGATTTCACTTAATTTTCGAAATTTTCGACAATTCAATTTTGAGCGCATAATATTTTTTACTCGTGCCTCCATGAAATAGCTGGTTTTCACTTAATTTTCAAAATTTTCGACACTTCAATTTTGAGCGTATAATATTTTTTGCACGTACCTCCTATATTGGCAACACTGATACCTTCTTATCCTTTGTTTCTCGGTCTGTGAAATTCACCAACGCGTAACTTTTATATGAGAATTCCCATATTGTGAATGTGTTTAAAAAATATTTACTTTTTTAATGAATTCAACAACTTTTATATATCATTTCCCACAAGAGATCAGCGTCTGATATGTACCTCCGTATAATGTATAAAAGACGTGCTTCAAACTTAGTTTTGAAATTATTAAGTTTTCTTGGGTGTAAACTGTAAAGTAATTTTAGCTGCTTGCATCGTGTTTCACTTTATTTTGTTTTTACGTGTTTATAAATAGCAAAGTTTATTAATTTTATATTTAAATGTTAACTAAATCAATAAGTTTAATAACTTTGACATAAATACATTGAAAGTTTAACGAATAAAAAACATGTTTTTTTGAAGTCCTTGAAAAGCGAATGGCTCAATTTTAAGAAAAACTCTATGGTACCAATCCGATAAAATTCTGAAGAAAATGACGCCGACATTTTTCTAATCGGTTCACAACTAGCGGAGTTATCGAGGCACATACTCAAAAAAAACGCATCGAATTGTATAACTTCTTTTTTTTAAATCCCTTAAAAACTAAACTTGGATACGTCCAATAATCACCGTAGTATGAGTATTCGTTTGTTCTCAAATGAGAGTGCATATGCGAGCGTCTGGCATGTTTAGATATAGGATTGGCGTTTTATATATGTCGTAGGATAATAAAAAAATCGGAATTTCGCGAAAATCTTAGGATATTTGCAAAAAACCGGATTCCAATTACTCGGTTTTTTGCAATCTTCCTAGGTTTTTCGCAAAGATTCGATTTTTTTAAATTATCATACGACATATATATGGCAGTGGCTTAAGGACATTTGGCAATCCAGAGGATTAATCTAAAATTTTCGACATAGTGACGAGATAGATAATGCGCAATTCTGTACAATTCACCTCCCGTTTCCCGCGTCCTGTGACGTCACTACAGACGAGTGACCGCGCCGTTTCCGGTTTTCTCCGGAGTTTGCACAGTGTGCTGGCACGGATGTCGTGTCCTCCTGCAATAAACATCCGCTTGCTTGACTTTATGTTGTGACCAGATGCTCCCTTTATTATGTAAGTAGTGTCTGCTAACTAAATCAATTACAAGTTTACATTTTTTTTTAATTTATGAGTCACAAAACTTTACTGTTTTAAACTAATCTATTAATCATTATAGACTAGGAAAAACACATAAGCTCACGGCGGAAGTGAAACTTCTTTAGAGCTATGAACTTATTTCATTGCTGCGTTATCCATTTTGCATTAACGTTTCTCTTATATTTTCTTGCCGTTGAATTTAACGTTATTAAAAATTCCAAGGTTTCTTTTATTTCCCCGTCATTGAATCCTTTCTCCTTTAACGTTACAGAAAAATGCAACTCTTATATATTTCCGTTGTTGAAACATTTCCCCTTTAACATTACAGAAAATTCCAAGATTTCTCTTATACTTCTCCGCCGTTGAATTATTTTCCCTTTAAAGTTACAGAGGACTGCAAGATTTATTTCTCCGTCATTGAATCATTTCCTCTTTAACATTACAGAAAATTCGAAGGTTTCTCAAATATCAATATTGTTCACGTCCATTATAATTAATAAGTTTTTTATTTAATCACGGGAAATTGGACAATTGAATTTTAATATAGATAAACTAAATTAAAAAATTTTGCGACGTTTCGTTAATTTCTTCCCCACCATTCAATTATTTCCCCTTTAAAGCTTACAGATAACTGCAAGATTTATTTCTCCGTCGTTGAATCATTTCCCCTTTAACATTACAGAAAATTCCAAGGTTTCTCAAATACTTCCCCGCCATTGAATGATTTCCCCTTTAAAGCTACAGATAACTGCAAGATTTATTTCTCCGTCGTTGAATCATTTCCCCTTTAACATTACAGAAAATTCCAAGGTTTCTCAAATACTTCCCCGCCTTTGAATCAGTTCCCCTTTAACGTTACAGAAAATTTCAAACAAATAAGTCGTTAGAGAAGATTATCCTTACAGTATCCAATAATTTAAATATAAACACCAATTAGTTTAGTTGTCGACCGTCTATACACTCATCTAAAAATATTAATAAATTTAAAGACCAGTTTTGGTAGTGTTAACTTTGGTTGTCTTTTCTTGTTGAAATAAGAATAGATAATTGTCCAGTTCAGTGGTTTTAAATTGAGGTTGGTAGCCTGTTTGTGGTAGAAATAAATCTCTAATTGTATAGAGAGCTTTATTCTCTATAAGTAGTATAAGAAGTATGTATTATGCTGCGCTCGCTTATTATAATGTGCTTATTTTTTTCTTTACGCTTACTCAATTTCTCAAGCTTCACTCTTACCAGACGGCTACTTCTCGTATTTTGTTGTATTTATTTCTATTCTAATAATCGCGAAAGAATAGGAGATTTAAAACGTGTTGTTACTATTTTTAGCAGGGTCGAATGTAGTTTTTTTTAATGGGGTCCCATTTTGAAAAAAAAATGTCAAAATGCATAAAAAAAATATGAAAATTCGCCTAAAAGTTATCAAAATTCACTCGAAAAAATGTGAAAATTCACCCAAAAAATTGTCTAAATTCAAGGACTGCCGAAAATTTTTATATCTTTTAATTGAATTGTTTGCCTTAAAATGGTAAACGACTGCGGTACTCTATCAAATCTAGGGACTTTAGTAGTTCGCGAACATCAGTGTTATTAGTGTCCAAAAAATGAATTATCGTAGCACTAGTTTTTGTGGATGCAAACTTCGTGGTAGAAAGTAATTTTGGTGTTCGCTCTTCTTCCGATGTTGGCCGACGTTGACTCGAGATAAATACAAATCCAATGTAGTTGCAGCCGTAAGGCTGTCGGAACGCTCTGAATTTAAGCAAAAAATAGGGCCTCGGCTGATAGCTGATTGTAGACTTATTCGTCAACATTTTACAAAAATTCTTTCTCTATAAGGAAGATAAAGGACAAATCTAGGTCTAATGAACTACTTTTGTAATTTATGTACGATTTAGTAGAAAAAAGTTTGTATTAATTGTGCCAAAAAAACACACGTTTTCAATGTCACACTACGACCTTATTCGTACTTATTTCACAAAATTGTTCCATCACAAACCTAAAGCGACTCTTCCTTTCTCGGGAAAGTTTTAAATCTTCAAAATATTTCCAAAAATTTGAGTAATCAACTGAGAGCAGCATCCTTGCAACAGCAATTTTTAGCCTCATAGTGTGGCTTAAATTCAGAACGTTCCGACAGCCTTAAAGAAAGTTTGTAAAACGCTGGTATAGATGACACGGTTTTGTATCAAGATTCGTGTGGCATTCGATAGTCTTTCAGCCTTCTAGACGTACGTATCGATATTGCATAATGCATAAGGCGTCTATAGTTCAGTTAGTCTTCTCATAGCTAATTACAAAGTACCTTTTATTGAAGACTTTGTACTACATTCCACCTTACATGCATATTATGTGAACATGTAGTTCTATTTACCGTACGTTTGAAGCAGTCATAAAAACGCTAGACTAGAGTACTTGAATATTGCATACGTTGACATTTATTATGCATGTACATAGGTTAACGTTTAACGTTGCAAGAATGTCGACCAGACGTTGGAAAACCGTTAAACTTCTTTACGGTGTGTCGAATATTTAATGTTACCATTGCAAATATCGGTAATGAATTTCATGCATTGATATATATACAGTAAGACCTCGCTTGACACGGGAGATACGTTCCAATAAGTTCCTACCCTATACGATATAACGCTACACGAGGTCATCTTAATACGTAGAGAATATAGGCATAAGTTTTTATCTGATTTTAAATCGCTTATTTAGGTCAAATAAACTGTGAAAAACTGGCTATAAGTCATATGGAAAGAATGGTACATATTTCTAATTTATTTTGAAGCATTAACATTAAAGATAGAATCAGATTTTTCATAGAAATTGCAGGAGATTTGAATTATTCCTGAGGTTAAGAGTCCCTCCTCTGACTATAAACCCGGCGCTGCGTAGAGTCAATATATTTTGTAAGTAAAAAAGCAAAATTGAATTAAAAAAATCGTACTCATTTAACACGAAAATACGTAAGGAAGTCTTTTGATTATAATGTCACAAAAAAGGTAACAAAATTAAATGTTGAACAATCAAGTACAAATTGCACAAAACATCAGCTGATAGATGATTTGGAAACGAGCAGTCGATCCTTCGGGGGCTTTGCTCTAACAATCCCCCGACTGCTAATTAATTTATTGGCAAATATTTTCTCGGTTGGGTTTTGCTCTGTGACCAATATAAAAAAGGGTTGTTATTGTCGGTTTAATCAGTCCAATCTTCCATCTATATTAAATTGTTTTGTTGACTGCTGAATCGACCGGGGAATCTGTGTTCGTATTAACTGACAAACTGTTGCACATTGAATACACAAATAAATTGGCATTCGCTGCCAGCGCTTTTCTTATCCGCTCTACTATCGTCAACAACTATCGCTTAGTGCATGAACTTACTAGTTTCTTGCCCAAATGTATATTATTTACATAATGCCTAGGAATAAATTACATGTGAACGCTAAGTGTAAATACTAAATACGTTATTAAAAAAAAGTCGGAATTCAACTCATGTCGACGAAAAAGTAACTAGTTCTAGTTCCACATTTTATTATTATTTTTATTAGCTTCACCTGTATGTATGTACAGTAAGAACCCGCTTAACGCGGAAGATACATTCCATTAAGTTTCTGCTCTATACGAAACAGCGGTAAACGAGGTCATCTTAATACGTAGGTAATAGGCATAAGTGAAACAGAACCGAGAATAAGGAAAGTTGTTAGTTTTTTTCGTTTGTATTAATTGCTAATATCGATTTTTGTTCATAAAACATTTATGAAAATTAAAGAAAAGTTCGAGTAAGAAATTGTCTTTGCGACGAGAAAGGTTTCTCATTTGACATATTTTCTTTTTTGTGAAGAAATCATCTAATGTCGTTTGCCTTTTTTTGTTTCGTTCAGCAAGCTGTTGTAGAGAGCAAGATATTGCATCAATGACACTTCGTCTTGCCTTTGAACTTCTATCAACAGTTGAATCATTTTGTATAAACAAATTCATAATTTACGTTAAAGTGGCTAAACTTTTTTTTAGAAACCGCGTTATACTGAAACAGCGTTAAGCGGAGCAGCATTAAGCGAGGTCTTACTGTATATGTGTATCAATATGATGGAATCTTTCAACGTAATTTTCACCGATTTCAAGACGTCCGATTGATTAAAAAGTTTGCACACAATTTGATAACTTTGTCCCAGTGCTCTGACCAGGATCATCAGGATAAAAGAATAAGACTGAAAAATAAATAGTAGTTTAAAAAACTAAAACAACACGCTTTAATAACAAACCGAACTAAAAAGTAAAAACTAATTTTTAATGCTTGTTGAAGTTCTGAAATAAGGACGAAACGTTGTACGAAAATAAATAAAAATCATTAAGTAATAAATGTATATTTTAACCAATTTAAACATCTGTGAAGTCTGTTTGCTATAATTTTTAAGAATTAAGATTTTGTTTAACAGCAATAGAAAGTCCATAATTGTATTGAGTGAGTTAAACAAAATCTTAATAATTAAAAATTATTTTTTGCTTTTTAGTTCGGTTTGCTATTAAAACGTGTCTTTAGTTTTTTTAAACTATTATTTATAGTGTATACATTTATACCAAATATCTACTTAACTACATAGGCAAGTGCCCACTGTCCAGAATAGTTCGTAATTATTATAAATTTTAATTATAATCAGTACGAATTGTAATATTATATGCATTATGTTCAAATTGTTAATAATTTCCATGACATAACCCGCCAGCGTTAGATACAGTAAACTCTCGTTAACTATGAACGTTTGCAAACATAAACTATTCAATAAGATGAACGCAAAATGTGTGCACGTTATTTACATTCAACAATTAATAGTTTGACTTCTTGGAACCCCAAATTATGGATTTCATTTACTTAATACGTCATGCTGCTCAGTGGGTAGTGTTGGATTTAGCTACTGAGCACTATGGGCCCCCAAAAAATCCAACCAAAAAATAAAGAAAAAAATCGAAATGTTGAAAATAATTCGAAATTTTGAATTTTTCTACTTTTCATTTTTTTTTAATTTCGAACTTTTATCAAAAATTTAAATTTTCTTTAATTTTGATTTTTTTCGAAATTTTAAGTTTTATTTCGAAATTTCGATTTTTTTTCAATATTTCCAAAATTTTCAAAAATTAAAATAGCATATTACAGTGGAATCCGTTTATAATGACATCGAAGGGAATTGACAAACACGTCATACTAAGCGCGGACGTCATACAAAGCATTTTTGTGAAGAAAAAACAACCGTCTTTTTTTTAAGTAGCATAGGGCCGCTGACGGGTGTTCCTTTGTTTCTCGTGATTTTAAACCACTGAATTAACGCTTTATCAACATTTTCTTGTCGCGATTTTCGAAGCCTCTTCGGTTTCAAAACATTTGAATTGAACGATCGCTTAATCCTGTTCTTGTTTTTGAAAATCATTGAGATTGTCGAATTACCGACGCCCAATTCCTTTGCGAGAGATGAGTTTGATTCTCCATTTTCTAATCTGCATATTATTGCACCTTTCTCCTCAATCGTAAATGCTTTACGACGTTGAGATGACATTTTTTACGTAGGATATCACTAAAAACAACGCGTGACGTTCAACTATCAATTACTAACTGAGATTCAAAACAAAAACAAGCCACGTGCCGAACGTTGTCAGGAATCAACGAACATTGCCGAAAAATCATGTCGGTCACTATAAACGGACAAAATTTATTAAAAATGGGTCATAATAAGCGACATGTCACTGTAAGAGAAGTCATTATATCCGACTTTGTTACAAAGAATTTTATATGAAAACCAAACTTCGTTTTTAATTACGTCATAATAGGCGGTTGGTCAATATAGGCGGAGTCATAATAAACGGATTCTACTGTATATAGCTTCCCCCCAATTTTTTTGTCCATAAGCTCCTACTAGAATAAATACAGCACTGAAGTCGAAGAGAGGTATCACGCAAAACAAGACTGTCACAAGCGTGACGAATTTAATAAATGCCCCCACGTCTTTCTTATAGACGTGAGTCAAGTTGCTAAAAGTAACAAAAAATCTTTATCCTGGTGTCACGCTCAATAGTGTAAACTACCTCGCTTATGTGAACAACCTCGAATATTGTCGTGTTCATACTAACGTGAATCTACTGTATATAGTTTTGTGTATATGCATTTTCATTACCGGTTTTTAATTAAATATTTATTCGCAGTGGTGGAAATTTTCTAGAAAATAGTTAACGCAGTTCTCTATAATAAATATTATAACAAACTAGACGCTCATTTGTGAAATTTGAAGTATTAAAATTCGTTTTTTGCACTACCCCCTTAAAAAATTTGCTTTGCGAGCATTTATGTAGACATGTAAAGTAACTCATTGCGTACTAGTGCTGTAATGAAAAACAAAACTAATCGCTAATTTATACTTACCTTTTTGTACATTGTATTTACTTTATATTTATATTTATGTAATTAGTGCTAGTGGCAAAATGCCGATGCACATTTTGTTTGTTTAATAAAAAAAAAAAAAAACTAATCGCGCTATACCAATTCCATAGTAAACCAATGTTTATAAGCTATTAGAAACGAACTGTCGAAATTTTTAAAAATTTCAATATAATTCATTCCATATTCTTAGATGCATAAACTGATGTTCAAATCGAGAACAAATTTTTTTTTTCTCGCATTATTCTAAAATATACAGGAGAATCAATATTTTTAAATGTTTAATTTTCAATGCTTATCGCTATTTCCCAAATATTACGCAACTAGCTTCTTATTTCTTGCAAAACCAACTCAAATTTTTACAAAAAAATAAGTTTAGAAAAAACGACTTTGCATGGAAGCATTTATTTCGGAAAGTTATTTAAAGAAATACTTAAGTATCATTATAAAATAAAACTAGGGGACTCTTGCACCGGTAGTGATCAGTTAGGTAATATTATAATAGGGTGGAAATAAATTTGATTCTATTCTATTCAGAGACTTCAGCACCACTACACGTCATATTATCGACAACTGTTAAAATAATCGTCGACATTTTTTTCGAATGTTGTTTTCTAATGAAATTGTTAAAAGTTTTGAACTGTCATTTTTTAATGATACCATTAATTTAAAGATATTAATTTATTTTTCGTCGTTAGAGAGAAAAATAATCTTCAAAATAGCGTATCAAAAATTAATTTTGATACAGTATTAAGGGAGATATTTTATACCGACAAAAGACACCTTTGAGAAATAATGTATACCGATATGTCTCGAGTCGTAAAAGCTTTGTGGTTTGTGAAAGTGAAAGTAAAATAATAAAAAAAAGAAACACATAAAAACGAGAATGAAAATAATAAATAGCTGTGTTATTGCGCCGATTATAAACTTAAAAAGAAGCAAGTGATAAAGGCCATTAATTACACCAACAAGAGTGACTGGGCGTTTAGGGGTGAAGTGGGGGGGAAACGTGTGTATTATGTATAAAATGTAGTACTTACCTGGGTATATGTTTTTATTGCATTCACAGAGACATGACGTATGACCATTAAGTTAAGGTATTTTATTACTTTAGTCGTCACGCATTGTATACGAAGCGTGACACGTTTCAATACAGCCGTGCCCCGTCTAACGTTAGGGAAAACGCAACAAACGCAATGTTAAAATTTTGATGAAGGCATTTTATGTACATTTTTGTTCGCCGTTCATAAAATACATTCGCAAACAAGTGGGAGGGAGGGTATTGCTTAACGTGACGAGGTGTTACAAGGGAGGAGGAGGGGATGTAAAGAAACGTGACGTTCGTAGTTCATCAATTTGGCAACTGATTGAAGTCACTTTATGTACTATCTTTTCCTCTACAAAATAGCTACCATTTTTGACGTTCGCCGTTTGGACTATTAGTGACGTATCTGATTGAAATTGTAACGTTAAAGGGGAAATTATTCAACAACGGGGAAATATAAATAATACTAGGTACGGGAAGTAATGTAACTGTCTATTTTTTGTAAATAAGTAATTTTTCTGATTCGTTACAAAAGATATTCGATGCATACTTTTGTTTTTAGTGGACTGTACTGGTTTTGGTTGAAGTCATTATATAGCTAGATTACTAGAATACTAGAAGATTGGGCGTAAGAGGTTATAAATATGGTTACGTCTATGATTGGTTGAGTCGATTACGTACGTCACCGATGCCCATCGCTTGGCTTTTCAATTATTGTTATTAAACTGTTTGGAAAAAGGCTCCACCCCGCCCTCTTTCGTATCTCGCCTGGTCCAGCTTCAACAATGCTAACGCCCAACCGTAGTTATAATAATAATAATAATAATAATAATGCGTTTAACGTCCGTTTCTCGACTTTATGTCATAACAGACGCCATTCGCAGCATTACTATTTTCCATCTACCACACTTCCCGTTATTTTTCTACATTTTTAAAACTTCAACTTATGTAATAGCAATGGGCGAATGAAGGAATGATAGGAAATTAGGATAAGGTAGGTAATTTTTGAACTAGGAGTTTGCTAGGTCATCGGCCATGGCCTTGAATAAGGAACCATCTCGATATTTATCTGGAATTAATTGAGGGAAACCATGGAAAACCTCAATCAAGATGGCCGGTACAGGAATTACCGTTTCTCGGCGAGAGGCAGTAGGAGAAAGTCCCAGCCACAACTGCCCCCGCTGGGATTCGAACCCGGACCTCCAGAATGCGAGTCTAGTGCTGTCACCACTACTCTACCCAGCTCGGTATCCAACCGTAGTTTCTAGTAATCTTGACTCTATATATTTTCTTTTCTGAAAGTTTCATGCTCTACAAAATCGAAACCATTTCTTGCAGTCGCCGCTTGGACTATATAAACTCGACTACACAATTGGTATAAACGCGTAAGCAGCACAAGGAGAAGGTTCACACATTTCAATTATTGTTGGCACGTTTCTTGGTCGCGTCCCATGGGATACGCAGGTGCTCCTGTGATTTGTGTACCAACGATGACATACCAACGGTGTCAGTTCTCACCACTCACCAACGCTGCTTGGAACACTCTAACCTGTGGAATAGACAGAAGAAGATTTATATAATGTTGTATTACCTACATACCTGCCTACATACTGCTTCATTCTTTTTTTTATATTTCGGTAAAAAAAGTTGTAACTGCACAAGCGTAAATGTGTCGTAATTTTCTTTTGTCACTTCTCATTTTAACTTGAATTGAAAAATATTAAGCCTAATAAACAGAAATTATATAATACGGGAATCTCTAAGAAATAACCGAGCTCTAGAATTCAGGTTTGTAAGGCACCGAAGAGAGAGAGATGGTAGATTATAGACGCTCAACATTGAGGTCACCAGCATGTAGGGCACCGGAAGTGACCTATCTAATTAGGAAATTAATATAATAAAATATTTTGAAAATAGAATTGGGAGAGGGGCAGTACGAGGTGCGGTCATTAATGACTCTTAACATCTTTTTGCACCGTTTGAAATTTCAAAAAAAAAAATATTTTGGAATTTTTTTAGAAAATTAAAAAAATTAGTATGAAATTGAAAGTGCCGAAAAAATTTTTCCAAAGATTTCTTCAAAAAATTTTTTTTTTCAAAATGTATTCCATCTTTTTTTATTTCAAATTAACTATTATGAACTACTGGGTGTTGGATTTGTTTTCTTCAAAAGGAGGCAGTGATCCAGAAAAGATCGGGAGTCTCTGGTATAAATCATTGATCGATTTGACATGTCTGTTTTTAAGACGACATCCACAAAAGAGCCGTCGCTAGATTGAATCGAGACAAATTTTTGGTATCCAAGGCGAGATACAGCTAACACTGAAGTATTGCGCCGCTACCATGCCATGTCGCCAAGTCTTTCTAACTGAAATTTGGACTGAAAGATATTTAAACAATTTTATTTTGAGTTGAAGTACTTTTCTTCGGGACCCTCGACACATTCTTTAATATTGATAGCTATGTAGATGCTTGTTCCATTAACTGTGACAGAGTGTCCGGAACCAATCTGGGTAATATATCACTGTCAACCGGTTTGACCGTAAAAAGGCGGAATATTCGATTATTTCATTTGTAGCAGACTTAAAATGGATGCAAACTTGAAATAATATTGTCACGACGGCAGGAATACAAATGATTGCTATTTTTTAACGGAAAAAGATAGATTGACTGTTTCAGATTGTTTCAATTGTTCAAATATGAAATTTTTTATTTGTTGCAATAAAAATAAAATATAATTGCGACTAACAGTAAATTATATAAAAATTATCTCAAAATTAATGTGGTGAAGGCGCCGTGTGTATTGTGGTGGACGTACCGGGTACATGTCTACATACGCTAGTTTACTACAGAATATAATTAAACTTTAGTGAATAATAATAATAATTTTACCAATAGTTACTGATTGTTCAGATAAAATTGATGCGATAAAAACGTAGAATAATCACGAGTGAAAGTAAATAATCAAAATTATCTCTCGTAACTAATGTGGTGGAGGTGGTGGGTGTTTTATGGTGGATGTATCGGGTACGTGTTAACTTTTCTATGGAACATATCAATTTTGCCAGTAGGTCCTAATTATTCAGATATGAAATGTATTCAAGTAAGACATCTTTTGGCACGGTAGGGTAAAATTAGTTCTTGAGATTGAAAAAATACTCTAAAAACCGACTGGAGAACATGTAGAAATTGACGGTCCTCCTTGGTTGCCTACAGGTGGGTCGACGACTGGTGTTCTTCCTTATTTAATGCTCTTGACTCGGTCGTAGTTCGTTCTTCTACAGAGAACACTGCGCATAAAAGAAGGAAGAACACCAATCATACCGCCTTTGATAATGTCTATTACAGTTGTAGACGAAACGTCAGGTAGAAATACCAATGGACAACGGCCTACGAGCCCGGAAACCAAGAAGATTTATGAACAAGGCCGGCCACGAAGGTCTACAACACTGTTAATCTGCTTTTTCGTCCGATCATTGTTTGACTCAAGATAATTCTTCTATTTCTTGTTAATCTGGTTGATGTGTGTAGGTGTCTTTCCTTTGATGTAGATTTTCCAATTTCACCATCGCTGTTGGAATGCAATATGAAACTGTTTAAAAGTTAATGCGTGCGTACAAAAACGCTTTGTGAACTTTATAATTGCGCGCACCGTTTTCGTTTCATTTGTTTTGGCTTCCACCCGATTCAGGGCAACAGAAGGAAATACCTATAAGATGAAATAATATCTACGCATAAGCGACCGGTGATGGCGTAGTGGTGAGGACAGTAGACTCGCATTCGGGAGGTACCGGGTTCGAATCCTGGTGGGGGGCAGATGTGTGCCTGGGACTTTTTCCTACTGCCTTTCGCCGAGAAACGGTAATTTCTGTACCGGTTAGCTTATTGAAGTTTTCCATGGTTTCCCTCAATTAATTCCAGATAAATATCGAGATGGTTTCTTATTCAAGACCATGGTCGATTATCTGACAAACTCCTATGCGCGCGTTGAAATAACGTTTACTACAGGAAAACGCCTCCTGTGAATGTCTTGTAGACAGTTTCGTGTAAAAGTAAGCAGCTTTATGGTGAATGTCGCTAAATCAATCAAATTAATAATCCCCAGTTGTTAGACGTGTGTAACAAATTTAATTCAAGACGCCTATCGTACTTACTAGGAATGACTAAACCCGATCTTTTGTGGTATCGAAGACCTGAACAGGTCACCCAATTTTACAACCTTTTGTAATGTTTGTATGTTTGTTCGCCAAATCTTGTGATCGATTTTTCGACTACTTCCAGATAATCAAGCATGTTGAAATTTTACACAAACCCTTTGGTTCTGGGCACAATACAATATGTTATATTGAATATTACGCTAGATCCAATATGGCCGCCACCACAAAATGGTGGATTACCATGTTCTTTACAACCCCCTCCACATGAGTATCAAATGAAAGGATATGACAAGTAGAATACAATGAGCAGTATGACTTCTAATATGGTGACCAAAACAAAATGGCGGATTATCTTGTTCTAAATCTCCTCGATACTGGTATTGAGTGAACGGTATGAATAGTGTTACGTCATTTTATATTCAATATGGTGGCCAAAATAAACTGGCGGATTACTTTTTTCTTTATTACCTTAATAGTTATTCTCGACAAATGAATTATTGATAGTTTTTAAAATACGAGTAATTATATGTATTCTTAACCTCCCCTAGCACTGGCCTTGCCAAATTGGATAGGTTAATTTCAAATTATATTGTAACTTTTGCATTGTATACATATAATCAATATTTTGGTGGAATAAATTATCATTATTATTGACTTTTTTTCTTTTTTGTCCTTGGTAATTAAAATAAAATTGATTTCCCGACAAATCAATTTTTTATTATTATTATATTCAGTTAGTAGTACGGTTCTAACTTAGTACCTTGTAAAATATTCAAGGTCAGATTGGAGGATACCGATTCGAGTTCTTGTAGTGACCTAAGTTTTTTCTTTTATATACTGTAATAAAAATATTTATTCGATAACTAAATATAGATTTAATTTATATCGCACATTTTTATTGATAGAGTATTTATCGGGTACCTAGATACTGGTCGTCATCACTACTGAGTGTACTGCGTGCACTCACAGGTACACTCTGAATCAAAATATTATTTCTAGTAAAATAAAATGTGATTGTTTATATCGTCATGTCTCGATTTTGATCAATTTTGGCTACACTGTTAATAATTGGTACTCAAACTTTTTATCTTGGATAATGGCAAGGTTCTTGTTAAAATATGAATTTTACATGTCAAGTTCCTATTTATACATTAACAATTACCCATCCTGTATAGTGTGTAGGTTTTCAGGGCCGGCGTTGTTCCAAATCGTCTTGGTTCCCAGGTTTGTAGGTCGTGATCCATTGCTATTTCTACCTGACGTTGCGTCTACAACTACGGTAGACATTCTCAAAGGCGGTTTGGCGAGACTTAAGACTTAAATCTATATAAAACCTGAGCCTGCGACATACAAAACCACTGAGCGAACGACCAACCATGGAAGAATGAACTACGACCGAGCAGAGAACACTAAGATGCTGAGCATATAAGAAGGGAGAACACTCTGTGGGTCGTCAAGGAGGATAGTTAGCTCGCTGACATATCGTCTTTGATAATGTCTACCGCAGTTGTAGACGAAACTACAGGTAGAAATAACAATTTACCACGACCTAGAAGCCCGGAAATCAAATAGTTAGCTCGGTGCCACATCGTCTATTGTAATGTCTACCGCAGTTGTAGACGAAACTTCAAGTATAGAAATAACAATTGACCACGGCCTAAAAGCCCGGAAACCAAATAGCTCGCTGCCACATCGTCTATGGTAATGTCTACCGCAGTTGTAGACGAAACTTCAAGTATAGAAATAACAATTGACCACGGCCTAGAAGCCCGGAAACCAAATAGCTCGTTGCCACATCGTCTATGGTAATGTTTACCGCAGCTGTAGACGAAACTACAGGTAGAAATAACAATTTACCACGACCTAGAAGCCCGGAAATCAAATAGTTAGCTCGGTGCCACATCGTCTATTGTAATGTCTACCGCAGTTGTAGACGAAACTTCAAGTATAGAAATAACAATTGACCACGGCCTAAAAGCCCGGAAACCAAATAGCTCGCTGCCACATCGTCTATGGTAATGTCTACCGCAGTTGTAGACGAAACTTCAAGTATAGAAATAACAATTGACCACGGCCTAGAAGCCCGGAAACCAAATAGCTCGTTGCCACATCGTCTATGGTAATGTTTACCGCAGCTGTAGACGAAACTACAGGTAGAAATAACAATTTACCACGACCTAGAAGCCCGGAAATCAAATAGTTAGCTCGGTGCCACATCGTCTATTGTAATGTCTACCGCAGTTGTAGACGAAACTTCAAGTATAGAAATAACAATTGACCACGGCCTAAAAGCCCGGAAACCAAATAGCTCGCTGCCACATCGTCTATGGTAATGTCTACCGCAGTTGTAGACGAAACTTCAAGTATAGAAATAACAATTGACCACGGCCTAGAAGCCCGGAAACCAAATAGCTCGTTGCCACATCGTCTATGGTAATGTTTACCGCAGCTGTAGACGAAACTACAGGTAGAAATAACAATTTACCACGACCTAGAAGCCCGGAAATCAAATAGTTAGCTCGGTGCCACATCGTCTATGGTAATGTCTATCGCAGTTGAAGACGAAACTTCAGGTATAATTGGCCACGGCCTAGAAGCCCGGAAACCAAGTTGATTTGACACCCTGCGTATATTGTTAGTACATATATGCATTTGTGCGAACGTACGTGAAGATGTTGTTCTCGGTAATTGATTCTGACAGTTTGGATTGGAGAAAGTTAACGTTAAGTTGCGAACGTTGTCTGTAATCTAACTACACCGTGATTGAGTACCTACTGTTGTAACGTACTCCGCCACTTGTCTATCGACTACACTACTATGTACAAAGCCTGTAGGCATTTTTCTGAGACGCGACACTCGAACAAAGACGATTCCGTCAATTACAACTTAAAAAAAATGGTTTTTAATTGTAATTGACGGAATCGTGTTTGTTTGAGTGTCGCGTCTCAGGAAAATGCCTACAGGCTTTGTACATAGTAGTGTAGTCGATAGACAAGTGGCGGAGTACGTTACAACAGTAGGTACTCAATCACGGTGTAGTTAGATTACAGACAACTTTCGCAGCTTAACGTTAACTTTCTCTAATACAAACTGTCAGAATCAATTATCGAGAAATACTTCTTTGGCGTGATCGCGATAACTGATATTCACATTTTCATTAAAGATGTGCATTGACAAAAAAAAACTTGAATCTATAATTTAAAAAAAATATATTACAAGTATTGAGGTTATTTAACTGTCAAAAGTTTATTTTAACCTATCAACATCTTTGTAACTCTACACTAAAAATCCTGGAACAGCGCCTCTTATAAAACTTACCTACTCTTTGAAATGTTTATCCATTTGCCTACCAACACATTAAAGCAGGAACAGGCAGAGCCGTTGCGTGAGTGCGAATTGTGCATGCTGTCATTGTTGCAATGTTGTTGATTGCCTACCAGCGGGTACGAAAACATGAAAATGATTTTATTCTATGAATAAGTGAGGGCTGCCTCGTCCATTATATAACCGTATCTCCTGTTTGTATAAACAGATATCATATCGGATGCATCGCTTTGTATATTACAAACACACACACACACACATCCTTCTCTCTCTGTTTGTATGTACGTGTATCTCTCTCTGTCTTCTTCTCCGTCCACCAAAGTTGACTAACAAGTAAACTGGAGCCTTGTAAGAGGCTTTAAATCTATATATAAATAAAAATTAAATGCGGTTCGTTGATAAACGCATCATTTGAGAACGACTGGACCGATTTGACTATTTTTTTAAATGTTTGGAATGTTCCGAATAAAGTTTTTAAGGAAAGAAAAATTTCCCGGAAAATTTGGGAAAAACTGAAAGTGCTTTTTTCATATGAGATTTATTCTCATTAAATCAATGTCAAAGCCACGCGGGGCAAGAATGTAATATACTGAAGCGGACGGTTCTACTACTGTTGTCATCGTCGATCAGGGCGCAACCCCGCGAGACAAAACTGTATTACAGTGGAACCAAAGGCACCACTACTGTTTCCGCTGCCGTGTTTTAACTCAGTTGCGTGCGGAGATGCGGGTAGCGGCTAGAATAATGATAATTCGTTTATTTCTGTAATAGATAGTGTTGAAAACGTCATTTTAATTAAGTAGAAAGATATCAGAATAAAGGTGCACACCTACTGAATCGGATCGGCTCGACACGGCAGTGTATATACACACTGGATGTTGCCAAGTCGATCCAAGTCGACTAGTGCGTGGGACTTCATTTAAATTGACGTATCCCAAAACTGCCAATCGTCCCGATTCGATCTGATCCGTTTAAAGGTCCACACTAATTAATTATAATCCAAAATCTTCATGGTTGAAGGTTTGATGAAATTGGAAGGTATTAATAATTATAGTGCTATTACGTACTACAAAATAATAATAATAATAATAATAATAGCGTTTATTGCTTAGCGCAAATGGTCAGAAATCAGTCTTTGTAGACTGGTCTGCCTTTCTGACCGGTACATACAATAATATAGTAAACAATGTGAATAATTATATCTCTCGTCAAAACAATAATACAAGTAGCCAAAGTAAAACACATACACAAAAATAAAAAGGTAGGACATACATTCATAAAATCCAGGTAGATATATATATAATAATTATGCAGAAAGACAGATTATAGATTATAGACGCTTAACAGCTGAGGTCACCAGCGTCCAAAATAATTGAGGTTAAGTGTTTCGGAAGCAAATATTCGCCAAGGAATGAACCAGTGTGTCATCGGGGTAAGGGAGGACGAGATTTGGAGTTATTATTTGCCAGTGACTATTGGGCCAGCCTTGCCATGTGTGAGCCGAGGCTTAAAGCAGTTACGCTTCAATAAAAACTCAGCTTAAAAGTGTAAGGCTTCAAAGTTCAAAGTGCTTGAAAACGTAAATAATGTGTGGAACATTATGTATATTACACCGTCCGTCACTATAGTAATTATATGGGGGAAATTCGATATCATTACAGACTGAAATGTATACTTTTTAACCTCTCCACTAGGGAAATATGCTACGTACGCTTTTTATAACTATCCCTTTTATAAACAGTTAATTCATGGTTTATTAATGGGATCTGATGTGTAGTTTTTCCCCCAGGGATCTACAGTTCGGTTTATAATTTTATATTCAATCAATATTAAATCAGATTTAAACAATATTATTTTTGCGGTTCGTCGAGCAAATTACAATATTTTAATACGTCGGATAAAGGCTCACTTGTTTGTCTGGCACAATACAGTAATACCTCGTATGGCCCAATTATTTGTCGGACAAAAAACAGTAATTTAATACATCGTATGACCCACTTGTTTGTCGGGCAAAATACAGTAGTTTAATAAAGCAGTAATAATTGAAATTCTACACTGTCAATAAGTATTAATTATGAGTATTATAGAGATATATATTTTGTTTTGATTTAATATATTGTTTGACATTGTATGGCCGACAGGCTTTTATATCATTAAATTAAATAAATAAATAAAAACCCGGGTCGCAGTGCCAAAACCCTGCCGACAATATAGTGTATTTGCTTATACAGGCAGTGTGGCTTTATTATGCAAACTTAAGTTGGTTTTTGGGCAAAATAAAAAATTTTACTCCTTAATACACCCCTTAAAATAACATTTTTTTTCTTAATTGCAATATTATTATCAATCGAACCTCTATACACCTTTCAGTAAATAATTCACTATCTGCAAAATAACGTTTTCATAAAATTTGTAAGTCCGGTCCTGTCAGGCCGATTTTATTAAAATTTTAGGGACACATTTTAATTACTATTAGAGGGTTAAATTTCAATTTTGAAACGATTTGAAGAATTTTTTCGGTATTTTAGGGCCCAAAAACATTTTTCAACCCCTAAAAACTACCCTTAAAGTGGCCCGATTAGGCCCATTTTAAGTAGGCTTCTTGCGGTGATGGATTTCAACGCGTGGGCCAAATTTAGTTGAAATCAATTAACTCTTTCGAAAGTTATTGCCCGCACACACACACACATATATATATATATATATATATATATATATATATATATATATATATATATATATATATATATACGTATATATATAAATATATATCAATATATATATATACATATATATATAAACATTTTTAAAAATGGTGCCAAAGTGTTTAGGAGGTTATGAAACGTCGAGAAATTTTGGTCCGACCCCTAGGTCCCGCCATCCGACCGACGCCAATAGTGTATGTTGCCATATGGCAAATACACTAATAAATTAGATAATAATTTAAGATAACTTATATTGTACACAAAAAACAATTGTTTGTATATGGTTAGACTTGTTTGTTGGTAAAATTATAATTCATCCTACTTTTAAGTCAGGCAGTGACAGTCGGGTTAATCAGCACGCTTATTTTAATTAATTTTTACCCACGGTTATTCTTTCACGAATCTATATATATAAAAATGAATGATGGTCTGTTTGAGATGAACAGACTTCGACACCATTTGACCGATCACCATAAAAGTTGACACACATTGTTGTAACTCGCTTCTAGACCGTAATACGGTGGAACCAAAGGCTCCACTACATGTCGCCGCCGTGTTTCATTTCAATCGTGTGCAGGGTCACGGGTAGTAATAGGTATATAAAATGATTGTAATATACATTAATATTTAAAATGGTTATCTCTGTAATTTTTTCGTTTTGTTGTTGGTTTTTGGATATTACTTAAACGAGAAAACATATTTCCACAAGTTTCATCCCTGTGCACCAACATCAGTTAAGAACAATTGTACCAATTTTGATAAAACTTAAGTAACTATTAACTGGCATTCAATTTACGAAATTGAGGGTTTAACCTGCAGGAGGACAATCATCTTTGGCTACATTGATGAGGATGGAATAGTTCCACAAAACAATCTAGTAGCCAATCTCCGGGAGCTCTTAAGAAGATTCAGATTATTTGCTGACTAGATCCAATAAAAAGGGGAAGCATAAAAATTCTTTCAGGATTTAATCTTAACTGGTATTCAAAGTATATGCTATTTTGATTGGATTAAGTGGTCGGTGAAAAAAACAACGTTCACGCGAACGAAGCCGTTTGAACATATATTTTATCAGGACATTTTTTTTATCGTATGGTTTTATAAAAACACACGAAATGTTATTATTAAACCAGTCTCATAAAATTGTACTAAAAATGATGAAATCTCCGTATTTTAGTAGTTCCGAATAAAGTTTAACTAGACTAGAAACATTAACCAACGTGATTTCACAGACTGTTATCAGAGCCCCTCTATGCATCCCTCCCCTTATAGACCGTTTATTCCCTTTTTTACCCTATTCATGTTGTAGTCGCAGTTATGAATGATTTTAGGGTTAGTGTTAACACCTGATAGGTTGTTTACTAAATCAATTGAATTTTGATGTTCACGAATAATACAATTATTATGTAATTAATGATAGTAATATTATTACATTTCACATGTGTTTTTCGACAAACACTATTCACATTATTAGTACATCGTTAGTACAGTGAAACCTCGCTTAACGCTGCTCCGTTTAACGCTGTTTCAGTATTACGCGGTTTTTAAAAAAAAGTTTAGCCACTATAACGTAAATCATGGATCAGTTTATACAATATTATTCAAATGTTGATAGAAGTTCAAAGGCAAGACGAAGTGTCATTGATGCAATATTTTCCTATCGATAAGAGCTTGCTGAACGAAACAGAAAAAGGCAAACGACATTAGATGACTTCTTCACAAAAAAACTAAATATGTCAAATGAGGAACCTTCCTCATCTTAAATAACTTCATACTCGAACTTTTATTTGATTTTCGTAAATGTTTTATGACCAAAAATCGATATTAGCAATAAATAAATCTATAATTAATGTGATAAAAAAAGTATTTAACACACGCCCCGCACCCCCTCCAATGTAAATATCTAGCTATATAATTTTTTTTTCTTTCGTCTTCGATTTTAAGGCAGAAAGTCTAACATTTATACTCTGCTGGAATTTCTCGCACGCCATCTATTACAGCGGGCCGAAAGAAAATAACAGCAGGACGAAAGAATTTTCTCGTGCACACTGATACGTGAGACTGTCGCCAGCCAGTAGTAGCTAACAGCTGTTATTGCGTATAACCTCAAAACTGCTCACTTGAATGTTATTAGTCTTTTTATATAACGGCAAAAGTCCGTACTTTCGACCGAATATAAAGAAAAATAGTATACACCACACGGGCAGAAGATTGAAAGCCCTGAACTGCGCTATATGATGGCCGAGGCTTCATGTCGCACAGTGCAGGAATTTCAACTCTCTGCACTTGTATAGTGTAATATACTATTATTGAACAAACTGAACCTGACGTGTCAATAATAAATTAGAAGAGCACTTTGACGAGTTTTATTTACTTGCGTGTTTTTATTTGCCATTTAAAATCCCCACTGACTTGAACCGTGGCAATGATAAAGAGCCATATATCATCTCCAGGACACTGCCACTACGTATGGAGCCGCCTTCACTCGACACACATTAAATGTGAGACAGTTTTAATACGATATTTTTGAAAGTGATTTATTTGCACCGCTTTCATAAAAATGTGGACGATATTTTCAATGTGGAGACAGTCGTAGCGCGTCAATTGGTGGACATTGATCTCCACTTTCGGCCTTGTGCGACTGGTGGTCACAACCGCGAGACCAGACCAGAAAATGTAATTCATCATTTCGCTTGATCCTCCAACACACACACACTCGTATTTATTATGTAAGCAATAGTCCAGACTGGGACAGTACAAAAGTCTACCGGACAACACTATACTAAAATTTTGTTATTAAACGTCACAAATATGTTGGAGAACGTCAAAATCATTTTTTGTTGTCAGTATCTCGAATTTGGTTCAGAACTACTTAATAATACAGATTACACAGAAGAATCATTGTCTGCCTTGCAAATTATCTTGCTTACCTGGCAGACCTCATATAGAACATTAATTTTGAGAGAGATGTGCCAGGGATGCAAGAGAAATTTGAATAACCTTTATAAACATTCAGTAATGTTGAGCCGCATTCGAAATACTATCATTAGTAAATTATAAACAAAAAAATAGGGATTGAAAATTGTTTTGGTGCGTAAAAACACTGAAAAAGTTCTGGGAATCGTTTCAAAATTGTAATTTAATCCTTTAGTAGCAATTATTAAATGTGCTCTTAAAATTTTAATAAAATCGGTTCAACAAATTTTACGAAAACACTAGTTTGCAAATAGTGAGTTATTTACTGAAATGTGCAGTTAATTTAGTTTAGATGTTCGATTGATAATAAAATTGTAGGTAATTAAGAATACTTAAATATGTTATTTTAAGAGGTGTATAAAATTTTATATTTTGCCCAAAAACATACTTAAGTTCACATGATAAAACCACACTATCTGTATTAGCAAATATTGTTACCATCGAAATCATGACTAAATAAATTACTTACTTACTTCCTTATTTACTTACTAGCGGACCCGTGCGAATACTTCGCACCGTTAGTGGTCAGTTACGTAATATAATAAAGTGGGAATAAATTTTGTTCTATTGGATTCAGACACTTCAGCGCCACTACGTCACTTAATATTACCGACAACTGTTAAAATAAACAGATTGCCACCAGATGTCAGAGACCTCAGCACTACTTCACGTCATATTACCAACAACTGCTAAAATAGATAGATTGCCATATTACCGACAACTGTTCAAATAACCAGATTGCTACCAGATAGCTAAATTTTAAACTATAATTTTTTAATCAAAACATTAATTTTAAGATATTAACTCAAATCTCCAAAATGGCGTGACAAACATTAATTTTGATACAGTATCTATTAAATGATACAGTCAAAATCTGTTATAACGACATCGAAGGGTCTACTCATATTTGGTCGTAAAAACTGAAAGGAAATACAGTCAAAACCGTTTATGACGACATCGTTTAGAGCAACATACCGGTTATATTGACTAAAATCACAGGTCCCGGCTGAATGCTATATGACCGCCTTATAAAAAACACTGCTTTTTACGACATTGCTTATTACCACATATTGCATTAAGCGACTACATTTATTGTAATATCTTCATACCTTTGGAGAATTTTTATATTTGTTGAAATGACCAGCTGTATTGTAAACAAAATTCGTACGCACAGAAGTGTTCCAAATAGACTAAAATTACAGATTTTATGAATACAGAAAAATGACAATGATAATGTGAATATTATTCCTATTAATATTTATGCATTTATATGTACCTACACATTCAATACTACATACTAAATAAAAAATTACTGTGTTACCTCGAAAACAGTTGTTATGACTATCGGTTTTTACGATCAAATATGAGTAGATTCTTCGATGTCGTTATAACAGATTTTGACTGTATTGTCTGCAGGGTTTGGCACTGCGACCCGCGTTTTATTGTTTATAGGCGTCGGACCGCTGATCTTTACTTGTCAAGAGTGCGGACATTACAGCGACCCGGTCATACTGTAACTAACAGTGACATTTTAATTGCGCCACCAACGACAGTTGGCACCAATAAACACACATATATACACGCAAATACTATACGGTAATATTGTGGGGTGTTTTACTCGTATCTTTTATGTTTTAGTGTTCTCTTTAATGGTTAAAGCAACTTACATACACTTGTGCGCTATTATAGCCCACACAATAATCCAACATGTGTGTTGACCGAAAAATCTATTCCAATCCACTAGTGGGGCGAATTTAGGTCAAATTTCACTTTTCAAAATTTTACAATATTTTTGAAAAATGTCTGTTTATCTGTTTGTCTGTTGGTCGGTTTGTTTGTGAACACGATACAAGTTAAACGGATGAGTGGATTGAAACTAAATTTTGAGAGGATATTTAGTATGCAAATATGAAGCGCCCTTTTGTTTTTGGAGAAAATCGACTCAAATAGACAATGCTTGGTACAGTAACTACACGTGTATATGTAAAAAATACAAAGGTGACCTCGTTTCATTGGATAGTAGTGGGTAATGACGTCACCCAGTGAACTGTCAATTGATATTGATAAAAATATTGAATGATCTTCCAGTTGGCGTCATTCATTAACGAGGTAACCTGTGTATCTATTGACCTTGAATTGTACTAAAGGTTGTTAGATACAGAGTTGACTTCTGTTCGTTGGATAGTAGCGGTGGGTTGACGCCATCCAGTGGACTGTCAATTGATTTGCGTGATTGATAAAAATATCGAATGGTCTTCCAGCTGACGTCATTCATTGTTTGTACTACAAAAAAGAATTATACGTCTCATATTTAATCTTAAATATAGAGAAACATGTAAAAATGTATTTTTTGAAAATATGAAATATTGAAGCACATGCATAGTCTAGGCTTTTTTGATCAAAAACAAGAAAAAATATATATTACCAGGAATGAAGACTGGTCAATAAAACATAAGACTACATTTTTTGAAAAAAGCCCAGTATATACTGGATTTAAAATATACAAAAAATTGCCAAACTATATTAAAAGTATAAAAAATGAAACAAAGTTTAAAAAAGAAGTAAAAAATTATTTGTTATGTATTGTCCCTTATAGTTTCTCAGATTTAATCTGATTTCTTTTTTTCTTTTCTTTTTCGTCTGACAATTTTGTATACCTGTAATATGGTCAACACAAATAAAATTTATTATTATTATTATTATTATTATTATTAACGAGGTAACCTGTATCTATTGACCTTGATTTGTACTAAAGGTTATTAGATACAGAGTTGACTTCTTTCCGTTCGATAGTAGTGGTGGGTTGACGTCATCCAGTGGACTGTCAATTGATTTGCGTGATTGATAAAAATATCGAATGGTCTTTCAGCTGACGTCATTCATTAACGAGGTAACCTGTGTATCTATTGACCTTGAGTTGTACTAAAGGCTGTTAGATACAGAATTGACTTCTTTCCGTTGGATAGTAGTGGGGGGTTGACGTCATCTAGTGGACTCTCAATTGATATTTCGAGGTTAATAAAAATATTGAACAGACTTCAAGGTGACGTTCTTCATTAACGAGATGACCTGTGTAGGTATTTGATGACCTTGAAAAAAGTATGAGTTCGCCCGAAACTAATTTTCTAAAAACCCTGTCTGAACGTGCGTAGAGCCCTGTAGATATTTCTTCAGTTCATTGAGAATCAAATCTGTGTAAATTTATCATATGCTATTTCCGATTTTTTACCAATATGGCATAAAGAGGATGGAGCTTCTTCAATATTATTGATTATTTATGTTACAAAAAAAGGCCATTAGAGATATACTTAGAATGGTTTCTATTGAAAGTCGTCCTTAAAGTTATTATTATTATAATAACGTGCTTTTTATATTATATGAACATTATATACCTACTTATAGTAAAATAGTAAAAATAGCTCCATTTCAATATAGTAAGAAATTGTGATTTCTATGCTGCTAAAATATCAATAGATATGTTTTTTTTGTACACTCCCGCCTGATATATCTGCTTTCATACCATTACAGCACATTTAACACTAGTGGTGTAAAGTTGTATAAAGTAAAATAAACGTATTCTTGCTACCATTTTCATAGTAAATCATAGCCGCATAAGAATTGAACGCAGCCAACAATATTAGAAGTGATCTTGATTAAAATTGAACTGCCAAAAAATTTGAAAATTTTGTGAAAATCAGCTATTTTATAAAATAGCTGATTTTCACCTAATTTTCTAAAATTTTTGACAGTTCAATTTTAATTTTTAATATATATATTTATTTATTTGTTTATACCCTACAAACAGGTCAAGACCTAATTACATGTAGGATTATAAGAAATTAGGATAACTTTGTGCGCATAGGAGTTTGCGCAGGTAATCGACCATGGCCTTGAATAAGGAATCGTCTCGATATTTATCTGGACTTAATTGAGGGAAACCATGCAAAAAACCTCAACAAGATGACCGGTACAGGAATTACCGTTTCTCGGCGAGAGTAAAAAATCCTGAGCCACAACTGCCCCCGCCAGGATTCGAACCCAGTACCTCCCGAATGCTAGTCTAGTGCTCTGATCACTCGGGAGCTTACTCATAATTTGTTGAATTTTAATTTCGTAAAAGCGTTCCAAATTTGTTGTTCCAAGTAATGTTGAAAAATTTACATTAAAATACTGCTGACGTGCATCGTATAATAGATGTGTTAATATTTATATCCAAATCGTGTTTAAAGATGCAGAACGCTCGTAGGTACTTGGAAACAGCTTTTATAAAGCCATGAAATGAAGTATGAAAATAAAACATCAAACTCCGCGCTTTCATTACAATACACACACACACATATATATAGATACGTATGATGGGAGTTTAAATGGCCGATACGGCGTTATTTTTATGGCCCCTTAGAATCTTCTTATCCACACAGACTATACTACCTACTAGCTATTTGGCTGTCCTCCTGTTCCGTTAAGTTGTATACAGGCCGTACCGAAATAGAAAGACATTAAAGTTACTGAGTACCAGCTGTTCAATATTTTAACCTACGACGCAAAAACAGGGGTGTTATAAGTTTGACCGCTAAGTGTGTGTGTGTGTGTCTGCTTGTGGCACTGTAGCTCTGAAACGGGTAAACCGATTTGGATGCGATTTGCTTATATGGAAGCAGGTTTCCTAGCGGTGGTTCTTAGACATATTTTATCAAAATCGGTTCAGCCGTTTCAAGGCCATCAGCTCTTTTCTTAGCTGCGGTAGGGATCTTAGATGTATAACGGATATTTTGTTTGTAACTAAGTTTAAAAGTTTAAAATAAAAATTAAATTAACAATTTAAAAAAAAGCCCAACACAAAAAAAGTTAAAAAATAAAATTTATGGGCCTGGTTCTTTAACTTTAATATTTAAATACTTAATTAGTAATATTTAGTGATTCAAATGTCGTCGCGTCGGGGGACCGCTAAATAATAAAATAAAAGAAGCTTAATATAAGTACTCTATCTAGGTCCTCCGACGCGACGACGTTTGAATCATAAAATATCACTAATTATGTATTTAAATATTGAAGTTAAAGGACCAGGCCTAGAAATTTTATTTTTTAACTTTTTATGTTTTTTTTTGTGTCGGGGTTTTTTTAAATTTTTAATTTAATTCACCCGCATATATATATTTTATGAGTAGTTGAATGTGTGTGTCCATTTAAAATGCACTTACGTTTTGGAAATCTCTAAATTCTATCAAAAAACTTATTCAATTTTTGATGGTAATGCTTCAAAATAAACTAGAAATATGTACCTTTGTTCATTTTGGATTGATAACAATATTTCAACTAAGAAAACAATTATTATTGTAAGGGGTGTATTAAGATGTTAACGTTTTTTATTTTTGTTCGAAAACCAACTTAAAAGTTCACGTGATAAAACCACAACACCTGTATTGACGAATTTTTTATTTATTCTACATTGTAGACGCTCGGGCACGTATGTCATTAGCGTCATATTTACATCAAATAACACAATCACTTAAAACTAAACGACATCACAAATCATCCATGAGCAGAGGCAGGATTCGAATCCACGACAGTCCGGTCAAGAAACCAAGACGCCAACCACTAAGCCACAGAGGACGTATTAACAAATACCTAGATTGCATTGTCGGCAGGGTGTTGGCACTGCGACCAGAGTTTTTTTTATAAACCAGAACGATTATTTCCAGTCGAGATGGAAATGAGATGGAAGCAATACATGGCTTTATAGTCCCAGTGATGAGACGTGGGGGTGCGGGGTGGCGGTCGGTTATGCATTTACTCTTGTACACAGATCCGTGGTTAATCATGCTCGCATTCCTTTGCTTAACGACAATTACATACCATTCACCGCATTGTAAGGATCGTTAGTCTATTAGTAACAACTAGTTAGTTAACCCTTCAGTAAGCGCGTCAATTAACCAATTGTGCACGTTCAAATCAAGCGCACCTCGCTTAGACACCTTCCTTCTACACATACATACCGTCAACAACACTAATTAGGTAGCGTCCATAAACCACGTGGTCCTATTTCAGCCTTTCTGGAACTCCTCTCTCCCTTCATGTAACCTTAAACCTTATAGTCCAGCAGCCACCGCCTGTTTTTTTAAGTGATTAATAACAGGCTGAATCTTCGTGAGTTCGTTCGGTTCGACGAGACGCTCAAGTTTTTCCTCTGTCCAAATTCTCAAAGAGGTAATGAACTGCGCAGATGTAAAACATGTCGATTTGGTAGGGTGTCGAAATTGTCTGACTAACAGTAAATTTTTCATTGAAATTTTAAGATAATATGATAATAAACTCGGAAAAACAATTGTCCTACAAAATCGATGGTTTGAGTTGGAGCGTCCTCCACGCCGAATATGTCGAAATAACAAGGTCATAAAAATTATTAATAACCAGCTGATTTTTTGTATGCAGCTTACTAAATATTAGTATGCTTGAATGGCCACAAAGTCCTACAAATTCGGAACGTTGGCCATTAGCGAAACTTTGGTAAAGCTTATTTATTTATGGATCCTCAACCAAATCTTCCTTTACTGAAAAGTAACCAATGTTTGAAAAAAAATATTCAACTTATTTTGCAAATTATTTTCGTTGTGCCAAATAAAATACATGGAAAAAATTACGTAGCTTTACTCCAACTCCCCTCACGTAGCTCAGCGTAGCTTTGGAACTGATCCCCCCTCCCTCTTGATCAAGCTACGTGTTTTATGGAGACTCCCTTAATAGTATATTTGCCATATGACACATTCACTATTGGTTTCGATCGGATGGCGGGACCTAGGGATCGGATCAAAATTTCTGGACGTTTCATAGCCTCCTGAACAATTTTGCACCATTTTTGAAAATGTTTTTATATGCCACAATACCTGTATCACCAAATGCATTATATTGTCGGCTGGATTTTGGCACACATAATAAATGATTTCTATTCTATTCTAATATGCTAATTATTAACGATGTTGTTGCTTTAATTGCGTTATTATTAAAATTTTTAATTTCTCATTTAGTTAAATTTTTGAAATTAAACTAGCAAAATCACTGATAGGTATAGAACGGACGATACTACATATACTCAACTCAGACGGCACGGATGGGATACTGACATGTATAAATTAAACTTAATAATAATGAATCATAATCTAATAAATTTTAAATAAAATCTTACAGGATATATTGATTGAAATGCACGCGACAGCAGGAGTGGAGCCTTCGGTACTGTATTTGGCGAGTTGCAACTATGTGGATAGCATAAAACCATGAAAAAATACATATATGTGCCAAGTTTCATGGTGATCAGGCAAACGGTGGCGAAATCTATTAATCTCAAATATACCACAATCTAGAGATGGGAAAAACGGGTCTTTTTAGTGATCTGCATCTTTGCATCTGGATCCCGTATGTGAGCCGGCTCACTGAACCGGTTCAAAAAGAGCCGAGTTCTGAATATGTTACTGCAGTCTGCCACTGAGTTACCTAGTTCAGACCTGTATAGAATCAAGAATGCATAGCCAAACATGTGATGCATGAGTCATTTGAGCTGACAGATGCATCAAAGCAAGAACTGATACGTAAGTGTAAAATGTGCTTCTGTGTGTTAAGTGTTTCACTGAGCTATGCGGATCCGGTGATCCGTCGGCTCAAAAAAAGTGAGTCGGCTCTCACGGATCTTCTGTCGGAGTCGGCTCTTTGAACCGGTTCAGATCTGAGTTACCCAACACTACCACAATCCATTTTTATGTGTATAATACATAGATAGCTTGGTAAACGTTTTTGTTTTTGCGTGTACATTATTGACATTCATTGTTTACATCGATCGGTAAGTGGTCATTGGCTGCACACACCAAACCACAGAATTCGTGCGAATGCCACCGTTTGTTGCGAAAGCGTAGCCGACATCGTTAAATACGGGCGTCTGTACTCTATGGTTATGGGACTCAATAATCGGACTCATTTCTAACCACTGATCTCTATATTAATAATATATGGATTGTAAATTGTGGAACGTTAACCCTTTCCTTTGGCACACTGTTTTACTACTTAATAGTAGCAAGAAAATTATCTTAAAATTAAAAGTCACCATAATTAAAATAATAATAATTAAATTAGAACAGATTCTACATATAATTAAATTGTTCTAGATAATTATTATTATGTTACAAGATAATAAAAACATGTTCCTTATTGTAAGAAACGAATCTTTAATTATTTTAATTATGTCGCAACATAATTATAATTCGTGGTTTTTCGTATCTCTTATGTATAAGCATTTAAAATATCGCTACATAATAGCAGTGTATTTTTATTACGTCGGTACATAAAAAAATCACTTACAATTTTTTTTTTCAATTAAAAATAATAAATTATTTTTTATGTTAGGTGAGGAGCCACGAGACGTATCGGTTTGAGTATGGAAGTGAAAGAACCAATTGGATCGTTTTTTATCTAACTACTAACCGGCTTCACACGCGATTGAAATTAAACAATGTTATATAGCTTTGTCTCGTAACAATTTAATTTTGCTAATATATTATAATAAACAGTATTTTAGCTATGGTTTGTTATGACTGTTAAGAAACATCCATTGTTAAAATGCTATATTAGAAAAATGTATTTTCAAACAGCTGTCACCGTCGTGACTTAAATGTTTCCACTTTCTCGGTGAAATGAATTACCAGTTACTCTACGGTGCCATGGCTCAACAGTTAAGAGTGTTGGATCATTTTCACACAGTTTGTGTTGAGACCCAGCGGTAAGAGGCGAAGTAGGCAAAAGACATATTGTGAGTGTGACCTTCTTTAGCTCTGTCTCGCTCTAATCATCCGCACGTTTCAGTTTTTGGCTGGTGCCCACTACGACGCTAAAAGATGCTATTGCAAGGGTGCCGCTGTCAATTGATTACTCTAATTTTTGGAAATATTTTGAAGATTTAAAAAACTTTTCCGAAAAAGGAAGTGTCACTTTGGGTTTGTGATGGAACAGTTTTGTGAAATAAGTACGAATAATGTCGTAGTGTGACATTGAAAACGCGTGTATTTTTAGCACAATTAATGCCAACTTTTTTCTAGTAAATCGTACATAAATTACAAAAGTAATCCATTAGAGACCTAGATTTGTCCTTAATCTTCCTTATAGAGAAAGAATTTTTGCAGAATGTTGACGAATAAGTCTACAATCAGTTGACAGCCGAAGCTCTATTTTTGGCTTAAATTCAGAACGTTCCGACAGCATAATACAGCATATGGCAACAAAAGTGTTATCGATAAATAATCCCAACCTGTGTAAACAATTCGTGTAACCGCGGAAAAGCGATCTCAGAATATACAAAGCAGATTTGCGACGGTTCTGAAGCATTCTAAACAAAAGTCTGCACTGTTTTTGCTGCATTGAACAGAATTGTTTGTGCGATGTTTGTCTGTGGTGGCAGCCTAGCGAAACGGTAGAAACATGCTTTTGCAGTTTATTACCCTGAAATGAGGCTTTAAACACCGCTGCTATTCGCAGTAGATGTTTATCTGTGGTCACAAATCAAAGTTGGCTATGTCATATTTTTGATAAAATATTAGGCGTGGTGTATACCAGAGTAGAGCAGATAACTCAGTGAATTTACTCTGAACAATGCGTTAACCACATGTGTACATCGTCTTTTATACATATACATTTTTATATTGAAACTGATTCATTTTAAGACACCAGAAAAATGTACAATAATACTTACGGTTATCGGAACGCTCTGAATTTAAGCCAAAAATAGAGCTTCGGCTGTCAACTGATTGTAGACTTATTCGTCAACATTCTGCAAAAATTCTTTCTCTATAAGGAAGATAAAGGACAAATCTAGGTCTCTAATGGACTACTTTTGTAATTTGTGTACGATTTACTAGAAAAAAGTTGGCATTAATTGTGCCAAAAATACACACGTTTTCAATGTTACACTACGACCTTATTCGTACTTATTTCACAAAACTGTTCCATCAAAAACCTAAAGTGGCACTTCCTTTTTCGGAAAAGTTTTTTAAATCTTCAAAATATTTCATAAAATTAGAGTAATCAATTGACAGCGGCACCCTTGCAATAGCATCTTTTAGCCTCGTAGTGTGGCACCAGTCAAAAATTAAAACGTGCGGATGATTTGAGCGAGACAGAGCTAAAGAAGGTCACACCCACAATATGTCTTTTGCTTACCTCGCCTCTTACCGCTGGGTCTCAGCACAAACTGTGTGAAAGTGATCCAACACTGTTAACAGTGACAGATTTCACATCATGTTAGAGCTAGAACGGAAAGACAAATTCTTTTTACACTTTATTATTTGGAAACTGATTCATTTCAAGACACAAAAAAATGTAAAAAACGGATATTGAAAAATGTACTTCGTTTAACAGTTGTCAAATTCAGACATGTCACGTGATCTACTCTACTCTACGTACTCCTGCTCAGGTGTTGCAACTGCTAGTGTTTACTCCTGTAGTCCGACACTGAGATACCAAACAGATCAGTGTATCTTCCTACTTTGTATAACAAACGCAATAGTGTAAAAAAGCGTTAACACTTTTTTGACTAGAGTACGTATGATACTAAACACACCTTATTATAATTAAATATTAAAATCCTCGAAAATTGTGTTACGTAATACTTGAACGGTCCCGTATATACCAAAAAAATAATTAAAAATTGTACGTAAGCCCCTTCGCTTTATGCTCACGGACATATATGACATAATGTTCTTCATTCCCTGCAGTCGTGTTGAGTAGACTCGTTGTTGACCTTTGGTTACAACGCACGCTATGTTTTCGGACGGTTCGCTTACGCTAAAGTAATGTACGGTTGTGTCTGTGTGTTCGCTATCCCCGTCTGTTGCACTTGCACTCCGACCGCATGCATACTTCATAATTGCATAATGCAGCACCTGTGCTGCATGACCACCGCAACGTTCTTGTTTAATATAGATTAGAGAATTCCTCCAGCAAGAATTAGGCTGATATTTCTATGATAAGCGTAAATTAAGTAGGTATATTAATTAAAGATTATTGTGTTAAGATGCGTTTTGAAGTAAAACTTCTTTAGGCGAAATATGTGGAGTAACTCAGATCTTTTCTACCGGAAGTAACTTTTTCTCACGGAAGTAACGCTCAGTTTATGCAAATGAGTATCGACATATTGCTAAGCTAGAAATTGTATAAGGTACTGTTGAAGCTTTTAGTCAATAGATGGCCGCACAGTTGAAAAATATCTAGCTTACCGACATAAATTGTGCCAAGTGTCATTTATTTATTTTGTCACGTGTAAAATGTTAAATTGGAATGTATTTAATCGTAAAGTCCTCATGGAGGGGTCCGGCGCCCACTGGGATTGAAATGTATGAATTATATAAACAAATGCTTTCCTCATTTTTTATTTTCATTTCGAATAAAATCGTGAGAATGGAGCAATAATGTAAGCTGATATGATGTAAGGAGATTTATAAATTCAGGACCTGTTTCAATTTGTTCGTAAAGCCTTGATGGCTCGATCAGGGTTTGTGTTGCGCGGGGTTTCCCCCACTGTCACGTTCTGCAATACGTCTCTGCTTTGCACACCATTCATGTGCCGAAGCCAATTGGGTGGATAATATTATGTATGTATGCTAGAAAGTAACCCTACTCTGCACACATGTGTCCACCCGAAGGTGTGACATAGTTCGTGTAAGACATATCAGGTTACAAGATGGACAAGTGCGAGTTGAAGTCGCGCCGTGAGGATTCCGTATCGTTATAACAATTTAATGAAATTATGTTTGTCACGTATTAATTCCACTTGGCACTTAGAATTAAAAATAAATTTTATTTTTCCTTTACTTGTGCTACGAGCTAGTTTTAGCTTCGGTAACGCTAGATATGAACCTTCACAATAGTGAGAATTTATGAATGAATCAAAGATGAAATATTTTTGTCTCCATTTTTTATCAGTCCTATTTCACAAAAGTTTTTCTGTTTCCATAGGTTTCTAAAGGCGGAAAACGTTAATTTTTATTTTGGTAGAATTAATAACACCATCATATAATTATAATATTAGTAAAGGTTATCACGGTATAGCTTCGCAAGACTTAAATTAATAAACAGATAATAGCTATCGTTTTAATAGCTATAATTGTTAAGAAACATTCATTGTTGCAATGCTATATTAGAAAAGTTAGACGGTGACGATTGTTTGAAAGTTAATTTTTTGCAACAATGAATGTTTCTTAAGATAGCTAACGATAGCTATTATTTGTTTAGTAATCAAATATAGTATATCAATTCAATTCAAATCGGTTCTAGAGTTATTGAGTTAGAAGCAGACAGAAAGTTTGCGTTTTATAAGGGTAAAGATTTCCATTCCTTCAGTTTTGATCTCCACAGTTTTGCTCTCACAAACCAAGTTTATTGCACTGAACTTTTATCATACCGACAATGAAATTATTTTTTATGCAATGAGGTGCTCATTCTCTCCATGAATTTTTTGTAAGTATATTTTTACAAGCTTTTATTTAACTTGCTTTTCTGTTTATCTGTCAGGGACAAATCTTGCGATCGATTTTTCGACTACTTCCCGATATCCGATCATGCTGAAATTTTGCACAGGCCTTTTGAAGACAATACGTTACAGTGTATTCAATATTATAATTCCAATATGGCCGTTACCACAAATTAACAGATTACCGTCTTATTTACAAAACCTCCTCTACATGAATATCAAATTAGATGACAAGTAGAATATAACATTTTGTTTTTATATACCTATGTATTTTTTATGGAAGTAATAAATTATTATTATTATTATTATTATTAATACAATGAGCGGCATGACGTCTTCATTCCAAATCTTAAATGGCAGACTATCTATTTCTTTACAACCCCCTCGATATGGGTAACAAATAAGAGGGTATGGCAAGTAGAATACAGTAAACTATGTGAGTCATTTTATATCTAATATGGCAGCCCAAAAAAAAAAAAGGTGGTTTATCTTTTTCTTTACAATCCTCTCTACATGGGTATCAAATGAAAGGGTATGTGACTTCATTCCACATTCAAAATTATTATTGAAATTCCATGACTGAATAATTTTTCCAAGTAATTTCTTTAAATATTTTCATGAAAATATTTAAAGAAATTAAGATGATCATACTGTATATAAAGTATTTTTTACAGAGGACGTACAAAATACATGAAGGTTACTGTTAGTGCCATAGTCGGGCAGACTGTAGAATAGACCCGTACTTTCGTTTTATGGGGTTACAGGAGAGCATTATTACCCGTGACTTTCATTCCGTGCGTTTATCGTTTGGATCGTCGTCAACCCATGTCTACGTACTATGCGTCAGTGTCGTACCAGCTCCATCAACGATAACACGGAGCTACAGTGTATAGCTCCGTGTTAAAAATTGTATAACACAGAGCTATACTGCATAGCTCCGTGTTATACTTTTTTTAAAGGAGACTGTTTGCCAGCTGTTCAGTATACCCCCTTTTTCACTCGTATAACTATCTTACAAAATAAATAAACTAGAAATATGTACCATTTCTTCCCATATGACATGTTTTTACAGTTTATTTGGTCTAAATAAACGCTTTAAAATCAGATAAAAGTAAAACGAGATAATTAGCGTAAGTTTACACACATTTTTGTATTGAAACATGCAAAAAATTCTTGCGCAAACTAAATTTGTCAGTATTTTTAACATAAGTTTGTAAAGAAAAAAACTGCAAAATGTTAATTTGTCTTTTCGTAATTCGAAATATCGTAACGTGCTATAAAGAAATATTGACAAATATCACGTTTTTTGACCGAATTTTTAGGGCAAAACTTTTTTTTTTGGAATTTTAAAGCAGCAAGCCAAATTTTGTGAAGCTTAATACTTAATCACAGCTAATAAAACAGTAACCAGTTTTAACTTCTGTAGTGTGTAGTATAAAATAAACAGTCTCTTTTTGTATGACAGTCTGTAAGAAGAACAGTGTTGTAAGTTGATCCAATCCAAACTGCAGTCTATAAGAAGGCGTGCATATAAAGCTTTGTGCTCTATTTTGACACTAGAACGCATCAACGCACTATCTGTAACCATCTTTAAACGTTGTAGATAAAGTTACATCAGGACCAGCAGTTCGTTAGAGGGCGTGCATATAAAACTTCGTTCCCGTTGTGACTAGTGGTGGTTTATTTTTTTCTTAAATGTTTAAGCACTTTAATAAAATTGACCTTTTCGGAATCTGTGCCTTAAACGGGCGTAATATTCTCAATGGTTATTCGGAGTAACCATGGAGGAATAGAGCCATTTGATTTTATTAACTTCCCTGTATACAGTGGACCTCCGGTAATCCGACAAACATTTTGCAGGGCAGTGTCGAACTATCGAATTTGTCGGATTATAGAGTACTGCCTAAGATCCCCTATAGTCCGGAATTTTTTACAAAAGAGTACCTTGTAATCCGACAAATTACAGATTCAATGATAAGATTCTATATGTTATATTGTCAAAAAAATATTCAATAATAAATAATAGACCATGTCGGATTACAGGGGGTGCCGGATTAGACAGGGGCCGGATTACCGGGGGTCCACTGTATATAGGGACGTTATTCTATAATGGGTTCGAAAATAGACATCAAAATTTTTTAACATTTTTTTATGTTTCAAAATCACTACTTTATTTTATTTCGACCTAAGTTGTCGAGCATCTATAATTTGCAATAAAAAGATAATTAATATTCAATATGCAGGCAAGTTGGTCGTGTAGACTCAAGGGTCGCACTAGTAGAGTCCTAATACACAACCCACCCCACGGCGTATATTCTATTCCTTTCATGTCGACACTCAAAACATTCAAAATTATTACGAAAAGGGAACGTTTCTCCCACAAAATACTTTTATAAAAGTTTCACTAATTAGTACACTTGACTGATATTAAGATTTTCTCTGGATACATTTCATAACTTTAACAGTTTTGTGGTGTATTTGTATTATACAACATTAATATATCCCGTTTTATTTATAGACTAGCTGTTAGCCACGACTCCGTCTGTGCTCAGTACAAACGTAACATCAGCTATCTGCCAGTGGAAGTCTCATCAAAATTGGTCCACTTATTTCGAAGGTTAGCCGGAACAAACAGACAGACAGATAGACAAATTTTTAAAAAATTGGTCTTTTGGTATAAGTACCGTATATACTTTCATATGCATTTAGTAAAAAGCTGTTATTTTGACATTACAAACAGACGCTTCAATTTTATTTATTTGTATAGATGTACAAGTCGATCGAAAATATGAAAGATTTTTCTTGGATTTTTGTTAAGACCACCGTCTGATCTCTTGGGACAGAGTGTTAGGTTATAATTGCCATTTGCTTTTGTAACAATACAATAAAAATCCTATTTTTACGCAAAGATATAATAAATTTTATATTAAAGTAGGTACAAGATAAAAAAATGTAGGTATTTTTTTTGGTAGTGACTTCATTCATCAAAATCTATAAGGTACTTTCCGTTGACCTAGAATTATGAAATTTGGCGCGAAGGGATAGCACAAATATAAAAGAAAAAGTCCGAAAACCGTTAATTTTTATTCCACAGTGGAATTATTATGTAGATAACAAACTTAATTTTTAGAGCTGCGTCAAAACCCTTTTTCCAGAAACAGACACAGGTATTAATTTGAAACTTAAACTCAAAAGTAAGCAAATCTTACACAACAAGTGTACATTATATTCAATTGTTATAACGGTACAAAAACCTCAAGACGCGAGTTCTACTTGTCCTACATTTTTTTCTAAATTGAAATCGACATAAACTTTGATTCAGTTTAATCCGATTTGAACCCAGGCGAAATCGAGCGATCAGCTAGTACCTACTGTTACATTTTTACACAGCTCTGGAATACCCGCATATGACAAACAGAAGTACATTTTTGTCGCATCTTGTGTAATTCGTAACACTCTTCTGAAACGAGATATACAGTAAGACCTCGCTTAACGCCGGGGAACGTTCCAACAAGTTCCGGCGCTATACGAAACAGCGCTAAACGAGGTCAACTTATTACGTAGATAATAGACATAAGTGAAACAGAACCGAGAATAAGAAAATTTGTTAGTTTTGGTTTTTACTTTATAACGTTTATTGTTAAATATTAATTATAGATTTATTACTTGCTAAAGTCGATTGTTGTCTATAAAACATTTGTAAAAATCAAATAAAAGTTCGAGTAAGAAGTTATGTTTGTGATGAGGGCAGTTCCTCATTTGACATATTTTGTTTTTTGCGAAGAAGTCATCTAATGTCGTTTGCATTTTTCTGTTTCGTTTACCAAGCTGTTGTTGATAGCAAGATATTGCTTCAATGACACTTCGTCTTGCCTTTGAACTTCTATCAACATTTAAATCATTTTGTATAAACAGGTCCATAATTTACGTTATAGTTGCTAAACTTTTTTTAAGACACCGCGTAATACTGAGCAGCGTTAAGCGAGGTCTCACTGTATATCTATGTAGATCTAGATACACACCTCTATATCTCGTCTGCTTATACATAAAACAGGCGTACCGACACATACACGGCAGCTTTGGCGCATTTTATGATTTAATGTGTGCCCCGTCTTATTCGCTAAACGAATGGAAATGTCGGTTCGTTTTGGAAATATCGTCTTAAAACGTAAAACAGGATTACATTGCCTTTGATGACTTGTAAATTTTACGACTTTAAGGTATATTTTGCCACAAACTTAGCTTGAATTATACCTAACTAGCGGTCGGCTAGCTGCACCATTACGTTTTATATTGCAAATTTGATTCACGCAAATGTTGCCCTATAAAATATGTTTTCACGTTATATAGCTTTCGTGCTTTGATAAATATTACATAATCTAAAGAAGAGCTGTCAAATTCAAAGACGATTATTCATCGTCTTCCTTTAGTGCTCGTTTGTTTTAATTTTATGACGTTTTTTATTTTATTTTGTCGTATCAGTATAAATACACAAAATTGTAATGGAACCCGTATTTTTGAAGTTATACTTATATATGGGATAAATTTTTAGCAGGCAACGAAAGTTACGCGCGCGCAAAATTCGACAGTATGGAGTTGGCCATAAGAGGCTCAGACTGAAATGAAATGTGGACGAATAAGTAGTTTATTCTGTGATATTTCTCAAAAATCTATAGCGACGCACGGGTAGCACTAATTATCTATTGCCGTAAAAGATGAGAATCATTATCATAAAATTCTCAACGTGCATTGAATTTGCGCGAATTCAATCGCTTTTAATTGTGAATATTCAAAAAACGAAAAAAAATCAAAATTACCAAAAGACAAAAAACAAAAGTTATGTTGATCCGATCGCTACCAAACTTCACAGGACACCCGCTGGACTAATCTGAAGATTGCCTAAAAATTTCATCAAAATCCGTCTAGCCGTTTTTGGAGTCTACAGATACATACCATACATACATCGCCTTTTATATAAACATAGATTAGACGACTATAACCTTAGATGACTTGTTTAAAATGTGGTTATTAATTTTAAATTTCATTTGGAACATGGAAAGACAGTAATTAACTTGAATAATTACATTAAATGTGCATTTGTTTTATTTGTTTGAAATTCCTGACGTATTGTACTTAGCTAATTCATTTAGCAAATAAAATTTAATTTCTAAATAAAACCCTTTGGTCGTCTTATTATCCAAGAGGATGTGTGTCTCTCATTTGTTTATTATGTAAAGTAACATTATGAACAAAACCATTAAAACCAAACACGAAGAGAATTTATTAAAATAACAGAGTGGGTAGCAACAGTAAAATGTATTAAATATAAACTATACCGATTTTCTATTGTCGACGTTTCGTAGGCTTATGCTTACATCTTCAGGAGGATAAAATATAAAAAATATTTTGCAATATTGTAATTGCAAAATCTTTTTAATTTCAAACTACTGACCCGTAAATTATTTTCTTATTTAAAAATTAAAAAAAAAATATTAACCACTAAAAATCACTAAAAAGATGAAAATAATGAAATTTTGAGTTCGGAGCTAATTTCATTACAAAAACTTTTAATTACATATCTACTTTTTATATTAAATAGGCGCCGACCTCAAAATTTCATTATTTTCATCTTTTTAGTGACTTTTTTGAAGGAGGTTAATATTTTTTTTAAAGTTTTTTTATTTTTTACTTTTTAGTGGTGGATTTGATTTCGCATATTTTTGAAGATTTCCCTCGATTTCTCCAGGGTTCCATCGTCAAATCCTGACCTGATGACCATGGGACCACCTGAGATGTATACCCTTTCAAACAAAAAAAGAGTTTTCCAAATCGGTTCAGGCGTCTTCGAGTAATCGGGGAACATACATAAAAAAAAGATTCCGACGAATTGAGAACCTCCTCCTTTTTTTTGAAGTCGGTTAAAAATAAGTTCAAAGAATAATTTCTGTACCTACCCCTTTTATCGGTGTATATTATTTCTCAAAGGTGTTTTTGTCGGTATGAAATATCTATCGCTCTTATAATACTGTATCAAAATTAATGTTTGATACGTCATTTTGGAGTTTATTTTTCTATCTAATAACGAAAAATAAGTTAATATCTTAAAATTAATGTTTTCATTAAAAAATTAAAGTTCAAAAATAAATGTCGCTATCTGATGCCAATCTCTTTATTTAAACAACTGTCGGTAACATTGAGTGACGTTTAGTGGCCTTGAAGTCTGAATACAATAGAATAAAATAAAACAAATGTCGCCATCTGGTGACAATCTATTTATTTCAACAGTTGTCGGTAATATGAAAAGCACGTGCAAAGTCGCAGGTAACAATCTACTATTGTCACTCTTCCAAGGCATACTTTGTCATATTTTTGTGATTAACTGAAGAAGACCTACTGTAGGAGCTCACTCGATATATCGAGTTTATATAATCCAATACATGTTTCCTCCGTTAGTCGAATGGTTCGGGGGCCTGTAATTTATGAAAGTTTTGAATTATCCTTCACGTCTTCTTTATATCCCCTATTTAAAGAACTACAGAGTCGAATTTTGTTCATCGAAGAATAAAATTTTAATAATAATATTTCTCTCTGACAACTTTATTATATTATCAAAACGTATTTTCTGTTCTTTAAAGTTTAAATTAATTTTATTTCTTCGCTTTTGCATTCACACAATATACCTATATACTACGATACCATATCTGTGGCCAAAAGACAAAATCGTTTATGTAGGTAATATTTTTAAGAATAATTTTCGTTTTCTCTAAAATTGTTGAAAAGCGTGGCATCATATGCTGTAATGATATATTTTACGATGAGCTGCGGCATTAGGCGTGTTTGGTATATTAGAATAGAGTAGATACCTCAGTGAAATTTACTCTGAAAAGTGTACGTTAGGTTTACCACACTTATATCAAGCGTTTTAGTGACAGATTTCACAAGGTTTAGATTTAGATTTGAACAGAAAAACAGGTTATTTTTATATTTTCATATTGAAACTGATTCATTTAAGATACAAAACAATGTAAAAAACGGATCATGAAAAATGTAAATCGTTCAACAATAATTGTCAAATTCAGACATCTGTCACGTGGTCTACTCTACGAACTATGTATTTTGAAAAATAAAAATGTTTAAAGTACCTACAATTTTTTCAATGATCTATTTTATTCTGATTATTAAATTTGTCACGCACGTGCTTATCACATACTCTCGTAATGCTCCGCCTAACTCCAGAATAGGGTTAAAAATGAACCATGTAGCTTACACTACGCACTACAGATGTGTAACTTACACAAAATTACGGCCAACAAGCAGTGATTCTAGCTAGCAATTAGGAACACCTAACTGCAGATTAGGATTTAAGAGTGGTCCGGGTAGCTTACACTATACACTACAGAAGTGAAACCTACGTACGCAAAATGCACATACGTCTGGCAAACAGTGAATCTATAGTCAACAATCTGGAATGGCAGTTTGATACAACTCGGCAGAATTTTGGCATGATTACAATTTTGCAGCAGACAAATCAAATTCACTCGTATAGCCTGCGTAAAGAAGTTTCACTTTAAATATCTATACATGAAGTAAGAAAGAGTAAAAATTCGACATACACGAATTTGCCATTTGACCACATATATGTTTTATGTTATTTGAATTCTTTAAAAATTGAGTTAAGTTCTCTTTTATAATTTTTCAATATTCTTTCATTTTTTTCTTCGCAAGGTATATATTATTTTCTGTGAACGCTGGAATAGCTCCTGAAGTACTAGTATGCACTTATTATTTGAATTTATTGAAAAATTCTGTACTTTTTCAATATTTTTAATTCATAAAACATTAATAAATGTACGGTTAAAGAATGTTTTATAAATAAATAAATAAAAAAAAAAACTCCGGGAATTTTTATATATCACTAGGTATCTTTATTTATGGTATGCGGCAAATGCTACGTGAAAATTTAGATGATAGTGTTGGCTCTTTTTGAGACAACATTTATACTCAAGCCACTATATGTTTTCTCAAAGTTTCCAGTCTCTATAATATCGGAACAATTTTTTACGCTCACCGTTGAACTAGAGTGATCAAGAACTGAGATCATGTAATGCTAATGATATTAGGTATTGGTGTTAAACTGAACAATTTCTTGTGCTCAAAAACAATTACCTTGAACATTGACTTACTACAAGGATTCTACAAACAAAGCTACTTAACTTGCCATGTACGATATACAGGCGTTGTTTGCAGCTTGTTTGTTTCTGTAGTGAATGCGTCCCAAGGTTACTAGAAACTAAGGCTGGGCATTAGCATTGTTAAAGCTGTGATTAGGCGCGTGAGAGAGCGGGGCAATTAGACTTGTGGCGTCACATGGAATCTTTTTCCAAACAGTTGGGATAACAATAATTGAATAACCAAGCCATGAACATCGGTGACGTAAGCAATCGACTCAGCTTATCACAGACGTGATCTCTTTGTTGAAGGTGTGAGTAGGCGGAACGCGAGATAGAGGGCGGACTGTTTTTCCAAACAGTTGGAATAGCAATAATTGAAAAACCAAGCCATGCATGGACATCGGTGACGTAAGAAATCGACTCAAGGTATCACAGACGTGACCTCTTACGCTCCACCTCATTGTTGAAGGTGTGACTTGGCAAGACGCGAGAGAGAGGGCGGCGGAGGTAGGTTTGTAACGTCACAATATGGAGTCTTTTTCCAAACAGTTGGGATAACAATAATTGAATAACCAAGCCATGGGCATCGGTGACGTAAGCAATCTACTCAACTAATCACAGATGTGACCATGTTTGTAGCCTCTTACGCCCAATCTCATTTATGAAGGTGTGAGTAGGCGGAACGCGGAAGAGAGGGCGGGGAAAGTACGCTTGTGACGTCACATAGACTGTTTTCCAAACAGTTGGGATAACAATAATTGAAAACCAAGCCATGGACATCGGTGACGTAAGCAATCGACTCAGCTAATCACAGACGTGACCTCTTACGCCCCACCTCATTGTTGAAGGTGTGAGTAGGCGGAACGCGAGAGAGAGGGCGGGGAAAGTAAGCTTGTGACGTCACATGAACTGTTTTTCCAAACAGTCGGGATAACAATAATTGAATAACCAAGCCATGGGAATCGGTGACGTAAGCAATCGACTCAACCAATCACAGACGTGGCAATGTTTATAGTCTCTTACGCCCAACCTTCTAGTATTCTAGTAACCTAGAATGTGTCCATCTTCTTTAGGAAGTGGAGAGCCGTAGAGACGGCAGAAAACACGGTACGGTAGTCTGGCAGAATATACGTAGGTAGATACGCACTTCCGCACGGGTCGCTAGTCAAAGGAATTAAAAAGCTGTGTGATAATGCATGTGCTTATTGTCTAACAGCATTTGCGACTCGAGAAACCAACTTAAAAGCCAACTCTTTTGGAAACGGTCTTCAGGGTTGCAGTCGGGATAATATTAAAATTGAAAAATGCTGGGGTGTAATATGTTTAATCGATTTCAAAAAGAGATTAAATTCAACTAACTGCTGCCCGCGGCTCTGCACGCGATTGACATGAAATACGGTAGCGATACCTTCGGATCCACCGTATTACGGTGTAGATATATAATCTATTATTATAATTGTTTTGTATGAGATACTCATATTTTAATATAAATGAAAACAATCCGTATACTCATTTTTTAGGCTGGCGCGTCTAGATGGCGAGTTATAATAAAGTGGATAGCAAAAACCTTCTCCATGAAAAACTACATATATGTGCCAACTTTCATGGTGATCGAACAAGTTTTCTGGAAGCTTTTTCTACAAAAAAAAAATTATAATGAGCCTCACCCTCATAAGCTCACATAAGAAGTTTAATTTCTTTAGTTTTTAATATTATATTTAAGGCGAAATTATTACGCATTTTAAGAGGACACTTTGATATTTTGTCATGTGAAAATTCTGACATAGACAGATCGTCGTATTCATACCATAGTTTTATTTACATACTATAATCTACAGAAAAACATTTTTAGTATGAATTGCCCGTAGTATATCAACATCATAACCTCACATTATGTGACGTTTCAGCATATACTACTTGTATTTAAAAAATGTTTAATCCGAAAATGGCTCTCATATCTGAAAATAGAGTATATGATATTTCATATTTTCCTTTCTGAATTTACATGAAATATATGTTATGAGTTCCTACTGTTTGTTCGTCAAATTACAGAAATTATTTTGTACTGCAATTGTTCATAATTTCAAACGTCAGATTCAAGCCGTTCATCCTTGTCTTACTATTTTCTGAATCAAAATGTAATACACTATAAACTTCTGTCTGTCAGTTTCATGTAATTTAGGAGACAAACTAACTTCCCCTTTATTTGTTTATTCTACTACCCCTCGATTTCTTACATTTTTCAAACAGATACGTCGCTAATAAAGTTAAACTTCAAAAAATCTCAAAAGTGTGTATTTTTAATTTCCGCTACGTCATCGTTAGACAGCTTCAATTGTTTGACTGTCCGTAGGTGAATCACACCCACGGGTTCTTTAGGCTTGAATCATACGGTAGCGATATATACATCTCTTTCCATCGACATACCTCTCTTTGTGTGTGCAAAAGTAATGTACTGGCTAGGTCCAGCTGTGACTGTAAACCAGGGATGTCGAAAAAATATCGATATTTTTTATTTGATATATCGATATTTTTGGGCGATATTTAATATTTTGATATATCGATATAAAATTCCGAGTATCGAAAACCGATATTTTTTTCCAGTAGCAACACTTGTCTGTAAGTAGTACTACCGCGACTGACTATGACCGTTTAATTATTCCGACAAATCGAAAATTTCACTGAAAAAGAAACATGAGTTTTTACATATGTTTTTGGAACACTTTTAAGGGCGTTCCAAAAACAACAACAGTGAATAAAGCACATATCAAACACATTCTTTTTCACCGGATTTTTCGATATTTTCAGAATAATAAACAATCAAAACGTCTATTCATGCAATGTTTCATTTCATTTCTAGAAGATCTAGAATATTTTTAATTATTTCGATTTACACCTCAATTCATGCTGTACCAACAGTTTTCTGTCGAATGTCACCTCTGGCACGTATCCCATAGATTCATCGTCCCTGGCTTTATTAATTGTTCGATTAATCTCTAAAACTATCTGCTCCTAAATGTATTAAACATTTAATTAATAAACAAAAAAAATCTTATCGTTGTTTTTGATTTCAGATAATGATTTATTATTTGATTTATTAGAAATAATGTCCGTTAATTGCTATTTGAGATTACCTATATAAAGCTAGCCAATATGTATACTAAATTTCTTCGAGTGCCAATGTTCTCTTTAAAATTGGACCGATATATCGATATTTTTTTAAAAATATATCGGTATCGATATCGATACTTGGAAAATATATCGATACGACATATATCGATACTTTTTGGCACTTCCGACATCCCTAGTGTAAACTGTAAACGCGTCTTTAGAACGGAACTTGCATGAGTTAAGCGAATGTTGGCTTGTATTTTACGCTATAAGCAACATCCGCTGAAGCCGCGCCCCAAATGAATCACTTTTAACGGTACAGTTTTCCTTTTGTTCATTTCCGATTTGCATATCAGTAGGTACCTATAGCTCCAACATTGCGGTATACACTTGCACTGCTGTCTAAGTCTTCTCTAAGACAAATGCAGATCGTGTTTTTTTTTTGTTTTTTTCCTGCACAACTTTATATTGTCTTGACTTTGTGTCTTACCACTTGCTTGAATATTTCTATTATTTCGTTACAAATTTTATATAATTATTCTCAATCTGATAATAGTATAATGGCTGCTTTTATATTTGTTAATCTGATGACTAGTTAGAGTATAGTTTTCTCAAATTATGTTTAGTTTAAAAAGTGTGAACATTTTTTACACTGTTGCTTTTGTTACACAAAGAAGTAAGATTTTAATACTCGCCACGGTTCTAAAAGGTTTTGAACTTAGTCACAACCAGTGTCGGAAACGTATATTTTAGAGCCGTCCTGATTGTTTTATGGGAAAGGAAGACTCCCACCACCTCCCAGTTACCGGCACAGAACTTGCGCTCGTCGATTGGTTATCGCTGGTTGTCGTGTCACTTGTCGCTTTCCTGCTATAAAGTAAAGGTACGCTATTATTAAGTTGTACCTTTAGATTAAAGAAAAACTAAAAATAATAATATAGCGCGAGTTTGTAGTTTTTCAACCGACTGTACCTGCGCAAGCCTCCATTTGCATCTAATTTCAGAATCTTTTAGAACCGGGGCGCGTATTATACACTGATCTGTTTGGTATCTTAGTGTCAGACTAAAGGAGTAAACAATAACAGCCGCAACACTTGAGCAGGAGTACGTAGAGTGGAGTAGATCATGTGACATATGTCTGAATTTGACAGTTCTTAAATATTTTTCATTATCCGTTTTTTACATTTTTTTCGTGTATTAAAATGAATCCGTTTTAATATAACAAAATATAAAAACAATTTGTCTTTTTGTTCTAACTCTAACTTAAATCTAAACCTTGTGAAATCTTTCAGTACATCCCGTTTGTTATAAGTGTACGCATGGGGTAAAATCAACATCATATGTGTTATTAAGGATTGACGCTAGTTAATATTCGTCATGTCGTTTGTAACCGAACTAAACGACAACTTTTTATAACTTGAAAAATAAACTGCCTTTTGTCGTATTGAAATCAAGGCTAATATTAATTAATATTTATTTTTGTTTCAGGTCTCATTACAACAACTGCCAGAAAGTTGGATCGTGAAATCCAGGCCGAACATATTTTAGAGGTAAGAACTTTTTTTTGTTTTGTGTTGACTGATTAAAGTATAATATTATAAAGTGTGACATTTCCTTGTGGAAATCAGCTTCCAAAAAGTTAAGTAGCTCTTAGACTAATAGCTGATTGATTCATCAGATTGTAAAATATGCTCTCAGGAAACTTCGAACTATGGTCGCAGAATTCATTTTATTACTGTTTTTATTAGCTGTGGTTAAACATTAGCCTTCACAAAATTTAGCTTGCTGCTTAAAAATTTCAAAAAACACATATTTTTACTCTAAAAATTTAATCAAAAAACGTGATATACGTCAATATATTTCTTTACAGCACCTCATGCGATTTCGAATATTAACATTTTGAAGTTTTTTCTTTACAAACTTATGTAAAAAATACTGACAAAGACTTGGCCAGTAATTTTTTTCAAATTTCATTTTTTCAGTACTTGTGTAAAATTTTCTGTTTTTTATCTGGTTTTAAATCGTTTATTTAGATCAAATAAACTATAAAAACTTTACTAAAAGTCATTTGGGAGAATGGTACGTATTTCTAGTTTATTTTGTAAGGAATAACATCAAAAATTGAATAAGATTTTTCATAGAAATTAGTGCATTTTACATGCATGCGCACATTCAAGATTGAACTATGCGGGTGAAGAAGGGAGCGTATTGAACAGCACTCAGTAATCTTAATATGACAGAAGAATAACAGCTTCTATTTATATAAATGTCATTAAGATGACTGTTTATCAGCTGATCAATATGAACATAGGTGATAAACAGTCACCATGACATATTTTGTTTTTGGAACACGCTGTATACTGTGTTCGTTGTCAGTGAAGCGTTAAATACAGATTGTAACAGGAAACAAGTACCTGTAGAGCAACTGAGCCAATTATGATATTGGCGACGTCGCTGCGTCTGCTGTCGTCGCGACGCGGATACATGTTCCCAGCTGGTGATGGAACACCTTCTGGGGTTTGTAAAAGCAGGCTCTAGACTGTTGGCACGGTAGTCGATACCCACGGGACACATCTGTGTCAACAGACAACACACAACGCCATCCGGAGAATTCAAATATAACTCAGCGTTGTATGTACTGCGGTATTATTAAATACTGTACAATATATTGGATCATATGAGGACTCTGTATTTGTTTTCGTCATTCTATACATATAAATAAAATCAACAATTCCAAACTTTGTGCAATACAGCACTCTTTACAGAAGTAATGATTGATGTGTTTGTATATATAGCCCATGAATTACAAAATTCACATACTGCGAGAGTGTTTTTTTTAATGAATTTTACAGAAGCTAGTTCAATTAATACAAAATAAATAACATCATAACGTAATCAGTAATTGGACAGTTTTAAAGATTCCTGGAACGAATTTTCAGTTTTCAGTCAGTTTGTTCTGTCTGTCCGGGCTAATTTTTGAACCGACTGAGCCGATTGTGATGACACTTTACAGACAGGTAAAGGTTTATGCCAGGAGTGATCTAGGCTACATTTTATCCCAAAAATAACCCGTATGTCGGTTCACAACTGGCGGAGCTATCGCGTACATACACAAAAAAAATAATAAAAAAATACGCGTCCAATCGTATAACCTTTATTTTTGAAGTCGGTTAAAAATTTAGACCTAAACTTTCCTCAAGAAATAAGCTATCGAGTGATAAAAATCGCATTCAAATATGTTCAGCAGTTCTCGTGTCTTTAGCGAACAAACACTTTATGTAGTGATTCCTAACAACGTGAACCAGTGATGTCCACCGATTACAAAGGGAACCGATTTTTATCGAATACTTTGAGAAAAAATCGGTATTTTTAGGGGTTTTTTTTGTCAATTTTTAAAGAAAGAACAAAACATTGAACCATTTTACTTGACCTGATAACAAACTAAAACTTTTTGAAGAAACGCGAGAAATAACCACACACACGCAAGCAGGGCCATCTTTCTCACTGGGCGCGTGCCCAGGGCCCCGCAATCGAAATGGGGTCCCCTAGTTGTATCACCATTCTATAACTGATACTGCCGACAAATATCATGTGTGGCGTCTAATTTCAAATTCAGTCAGATCCAAAAATGTAATTTTTACAGTATGTAATTTTTTATATTATTATTATTATTCATCTTTAAAGTTCAATTCCGCAAAATATGTAATAATCGAAATTAGTTTCACGGGTAATTGGAATAAAAAATCAATTTAAACACTTATTGAAAAAGTCTTGATTTAATAAAGACGAAACGTTGCAATCAATAAGTGTTTAAATTGATTTTTTATTAGTGTATTTGCCATATGGCAACATACACTATTGGCGTCGGTCGGATGGCGGGACCTAGGGGTCGGACCAAAATTTCTCGACGTTTCATAACCTCCTAAACACTTTGGCACCATTTTTAAAAATGTTTATATATATATGTATATATATATATATATTTATATATATATATATATATATATATATATATATAGGTATATATATATGTGTGCGGGCTATAACTTTCGAAGGAGTTAATTCATTTTAACGAAATTTGGCACACATGTTGGAATCCATCACCGCACGAAGCCTATTTAAAATGGGCCTAATCGGATCAATTTAAGGGTGGCTTTTAGGGGGTGAAAAAAGTTTTTGGGCCCCAAAATACCGAAAAAAATCTCAGAATCGTTTCAAAATTGAAATTTAACCCTTTAATAGCAATTAAAAAGTGCCCCCAAAATTTTAATAAAATCGGCCCTACAGGACCGGATTTAAAAATTTTACGAATGACTAGTTTGCAGATAGTGAATTATTTACTGAAAGTTGTATATAATTTGATATAAAGGTTCGATTGATAATAATATTGTAATTAAGAAAAAAAAATGTTATTTTAAGGGGTGTATTAAGGAGTCAAATTTTTTAGCTTGCCCAAAAATCAACTTAAGTTCGCATAATAAAGCCACACTGCCTGTATTAGCAAATACACTATATTGTCGGCAGGGTTTTGGCACTGCGACCTGGGTTTTTTTCCAATTACCCGTGAAACTAATTTCTGTTATTATTATTATTACGTGAATAATATAGGTGTCAAAATTTAAAGCAATATTTGATAAGTATAGCAAACATCATATTGATTTTAAATTCATTCGTTTTAGAATAAAAAAAAAATAAAATAGACAGAAAATCTCCTTTTTAAGAAAGTGGATCTGGCGGTGTTTGAAATTAGACGACACATATATCGATACATTTTTTAATAATGTATTTGTTAATTATTGATTTGCTTAGTAATTAATCTTTTTTTTTAAAGAAAAAAATAGTCTTCCGTAATAGTCATAGGGACCCCATTTTCCCAAAGTGCCCAGGGCCTCCAATAGGTTAAAGACGGCCCTGCACGCAAGAGTACGACAAAACTGAGTGAAGTTTGTCAACTGTGTTGTCTGACGGCTGCAAACGATCAAAGACAATATATAAACTTAGTATGACTTTGAATAATGAAACACAAGTGAGTCCAAAAGTAATCGGTTTTAGTAAACAAAAAATGGTGTTTGTCGGTTACAAAAACCGTTTTTTTTTTAGATTTTTCTAAAACCGGTTCACATCACTAACGTGAACAGTATCTATTTTGCAATGATTGTTAGAAACTTTCACTGTTAGTGCTGTATTAGAAATTTTTTTCTAATGTAGCATTGTAACAGTGAATGTTTCTAACAATCGTTGCAAAAATCAGAGACTACTGGCTTCATGTAGAAAAGTGTTACGGACTATAAACGCATAAAAAAACCCAGCAAGTATCTATGTTGATCAAAATAACTAGAAATCCACGATTTACGTATTTAAACACAGTGTTAAACTTTTACACATGACTTTTTCTCTATAATTATTTCCCCATTAGAAATGAGTTACTCCATTCAGTATGTAAATACCCTGGGTGGGCGTACTCCCTCATTCTTTCGGAAATCCTCCTTTGGGTATGCTAATGATGACATATAGAACGTACATAATACATACTGTTGCACAATAAATACGTGTAACATATCTGCGCTCAAAACGCAAAATGGTTTATGTCAGTTTTTTTCCGTACGTCAAAATAAAAAAAGGATAATTTCGTTGTCCGTCTATCTGTCGGTCAAGACTCTTTTTCTGAGGAATGCGTGAAGGTATCAAGTTAAAATCAACATTAAATACTAAGGTCTGCAATCCCTTGGAGCTGTGAAAAAATTAAACTAATCAACACAATCAAAATATACGGCCGTTTCTGCTACATATTATTTTGACACTCGCAAGGGAATTAAAACCTATAGGGTACTTTCCTTTGACCTAGAATTATGAAATTTGAGAAGAAGCAATTTCTTATACCACAAGTAGTTACATCACAAAAAATATTTTTTTAATATAAACGTCAAAATAGTGCATACTAGCGACATCGAACGGAATCTCTTAAAAGCTATTAGTTCAGGCATTTCTGCGCCTTGGTGTGTATTACAATGGCCGCTTTAACAACAAACAAGTAATAAGAATAAAATAAAGTTAATATACTCGCACTTAACCAGTTTTTTTTTTTTTTGTAATAAATACAGTCAAAACCGTTTACGACGACATCGTTGAAAACAACATACCGGTTATACATCATAGGTCCCGACTGAATGCTAAATGACCGCCTTATAAAAAACACTACTTTTTACGACATTGCTTATTACAACATACCGCATTTAGCGACTACATTTAATGAATATCTTCATATCTTCGGAGAATTATATCTGTTAGAGCGACCAGCTGTATTGTAAACAAAATTCATACGCACAGAAGTGTTCTAAACAGACTAAAATTACAGATTTTATGAATACAGAAAAATGATTATTTATAATTTCTAAAAAATATTATTTCTAAGAATATCTATGGATTATGGATTTACCTACACATTCAATAATACTACATACTTACTAAAAAATTACTTTGTAGCTCAAAAACATCACTGGTTGTTACGACTGGTTTTTACGACCAAATATGAGTAGACCATTCGATGTCGTTATAACAGATTTTGACTGTAATTAATTATTTACGTAAATCTCCCGAGTATTTTTACTTGCTTTGAGTGATAATCTTCAAAAAACATTATAAAACACAAAAAATCGACTCGCAAAGTAGATTAAACTTAGTATGAGTATTTCTTGGCGAGGAATACATAATTATTAACTTTTCGTAAATTCTGCGAACTGAGCCAAAATTTTTTGTTAAATTCGCGTGGACGAAGTCGCGGGTAACAGCTAGTTCCTATTTAAACATGAGCGTTGATCACTGTAGAGAAACTATTAAAATTCGAAATAGGCGCTTTTGATTTGTTTTCACAACTGCGCACGATGTTGGCGCTGCGACGACGCATTCATCATTGGCCGTGTGAAGTAAAGTTTCAGCGCGAAGCTAATGAGGCCTTACCGGGTCTACGCTTATTAGCTGATGAATTAACGGAGCTTTAAACAAATGATACAGGGCTTTCAAAGCTCTTTTACTTGTTATTGTAAACATCTCATAAGCGAAATGAAAGCTGGTAATTAATGCGGCCAAATTAGATTTGAAAGTTCGTATCAATATAATATGCTGTAATTTCTTTTGTGTACCATTTTTAGGAAGAATCGTTGATTACCGTTCAACAGCTCAGGTCATCTCTACGAAAGTATAAACCGAAAAAGTAGGTTCGTGTAGTTCCGTACACGCGTTTGAAGTTATACTTCTTTGGCGCGATTAAAAACTAATTTTTAATATACGTGCACACAATTTATTGAAATAAAATCTTCAGTTACTTTTTGACTTCCGGGCTACAACAACACCGGCCGTGAAAACGTACACACTTGAGCTTATGAATAATACTTACAAAAAATTAACCTCAAATATTTTAAAATACTCAAAATTGTATTTTGGTTTTTACTATTATTTTCAATCCATTGAGTTATCAAAAATACGATATTATAAATTCCGCTGGATGACACTTAAAACGGCTATTGGTTGTAATTCAAGGTTGTAGTCGTCTAGTATAATTGTATAGTTTCCAAATGACAGAAAGATCCTTGATTTCGTTCGTCTGTTATGCCAGTCTGAGCCAATTATGGCCAACTTCATACTTTAGAATTTTCGTTAGCGCAACCAACTTCATACTGTCCAATTTTCGTTAGCGTGACTAGCTTCATATACTGCCAGATTTTAGTTATCGCGGCCAATTTCATACTGTTAAATGTTCGGTATCGCGGCCAACTTCATACTGTCGAATTTTCGTTAGCGCGATCAACTTCATACTGTTGAATTTTCGTTAACGCGGCCAACTTCATAGTGTCATTTCTGCATTCCAGCATTTAAATTGTGTAAAGATTGAGAACCTCGTTTTTAATGAACACGACCGTGTTATTTTACTTTTCATCGGATGGTTGGCTAAAAAGAAAAAAAGGAGCTTCATTAAATATGTGTATAACTGGATAATACGTAACGTGTAAACAAACGCTAAACGCCCTCGCTTAGCGAACAAATGACATACGTGGAGGCTGAAAGTGACTGATAACTGATAGTGTTTTGTCATGCATGTTACACGATGCTCACGATAACGTGTTTAAGTTAGGACTTCAGTGTATCAATTTATCAAAGCGTGCTGGTAATTTAAATACAGTACAATAATATTGAATGGGCATATTTCATGGAGCAGTATAAACAAAAGAAAATATTTCGTCGTATTTATTTTACCGAACACAACTCGTAAATATTTGTATAAAACCTGAATAAAGAGGTTTGGAATAATCCTTTTTCCAAGATGAATTTTTACCATTCCAATAGTGGGGAATAATATTTATTTAGGTCGAAATTTACTTTTCACAATTTTATTATGTAGACTTTTTTACTCGTCGTTGTTTAGGGTTTTAATTATTTTTTTATTGAAACGGAATATTAACATACGATATAAAACCACTAAATAAAAAAGATTTATGATGAACTCTTTTTGTTGTTTAAATTATCTGATAAAAACACATACATACAATTCTCCGGTGTCGTCTTTGCGTCTTATTTCAGTGGCGTCCACACCTTGTCTGTTTTTCAGCGCCTTGCCTGCTATCTCTTTTTCAACAATCAACAAACAGACAAAGCTTCTCTACACAATATTTTTGCATTTTAAGATCTTAGAAAACATAGTTTTGAAAATAATTCGATCAGCCGGTTAATTTATCACTCATGCGAGCTTAACCGTAATGATTCACAAACAAAATCAGTTGATTTTAAGAAACCTTGGTAGTACAACTAAATAGTCGGCCGACTAAAAATTTTCTATCAGCAACAGTCTTTAATTGTTAAAATTAACTGTATCTAGTTGTGACTTTCTAGTGACTAGAAAATTACGATAGCTAAATTGAGACAAAAATTTAAGAGCGCGGTTTGTTAGGTGAATCGATTCAATTCTCGACGCTTCTAGAATGTTCTATGTACATTTAATAGCTTCCACATGAAAGCATGCATTAATGTTAAAATAAACAGATTAAAGCTAAAGTGAAACAAAAGTTAAAAGCGCTAATTAACGATACTTTTACACGTTTTTAGAAGTTTCTATCTGCTTTTAACGACAATATCCATAAATGTTAACAAGGTGAATGTTGCATAAGCTAAAGTAAGACGAGCTATGGGGTGAAAAAGGGAACATATTGAACAGCATTCAGTAAACAGAATAATAACAGCTTCAAGTGTGTAGACTGTAGGGTTTCACGGCCGGCGTTCTGTAAAGCTTCATGGTTTCCGGCCTTTTACGCCGTGGTCCATTGGTATTTCTACCTGATGTTTCGTCTAGGATACTTCGCCCGCTACTACATCGCCGTTGATAATGTCTACCGCAGTTGTAGACCAAACGTCAGGTAGAAATTAACAAAGAACCACGGCGTACAGCCCGGAAGTCAAGAAGCTTCAATTTATAAATATTACTAGCGGTTTGTCCGCGTTTTAGTCCGCGTGGTATAGTAGATATATTGTACCTGGTTAATTAGTTTTATATAAAATCCACCCTAACCCCGTTCGGGTAGTGTGTTTAACCCTTATAGCATTGGCTATCTGCAAGTGAAAGGCCCGTCAAAATCGGTCCAGTCGTTTCGAAGATTAGCTGTGTCGTCTAATTTCAAACACCGCCAGATCCACTTTCTTTAAAAGGAGATTTTCTGTCTATTTTATTTTTTTTTTTATTCTAAAACGAATGAATTTAAAATCAATATGGTGTTTGCTATACTTATCAAATATTGCTTTAAATTTTGACAGCTATATTATTCACGTAATAATAATAATAAAAAAAATTACATACTGTAAAAATTCCATTTTTGGATCTGACTGAGTTTGAAATTAGACGCCACAGCTAGAACAAACAGATAGCCCGGACAGACAGAACAAACTGACTGAAAACTAAAAATTCACTCTAGGAATCTTTAAAACTGTACAATTACAGATTACGTTACGATTTTATTTATTTGTATTAATTGAACTAACTTCTGTAAAATTCATTAAAAATGTAACTCTCGCAGTATGTGGACTTTGTAGTCCATTGGCTATATACATATTAACACATCAGTCATTACTTCTGTAAAGAGTGCTGTATTGTACAGTTTGGAATTTTATTTATGCGTATGTAAACTGTTGTTTCCTGTTACAGGTTTCGGTGTCCGACAACGGAACGCCTCCATTATCGTCAACAACACGGGTCGTGGTAACCGTAAACGATATAAACGACCACGCTCCGGAGTTTGAACAAAAATTCTACAAGGTTCAAATTCCAGCGTCAGCACCGCTGGACCAACCACTGTTCCAGGTAATGCTAATACCTTATATGCTTGATACGTAGCAAGTAGCAAGTTTTAACACCTTAGATTAGTCGTCGGTAACCTTTTTTAGATTCGGGTCAAAATTAACTAAAATGTGGCTATTAAAAAGACGGTTCGAATCAGTTGATATTTTAGACGACAGTGTGGTGTAGTGGTAAGCGTGCTAGCTTATGGATCATACTGTCGGGAGAATCCCGCCTCTGCTAATGGATGCTTTGTATTATTTAATAAATATGTTGGGCTATTGATACTACAGAAGCCTCTTCAAGGTTAGTAGATTACAGGGGCTGCCTCGTTTCGTTAAATAGTAGTGAGGATGTCGTTACCCGGCGGACCTGTCAATTGATTGTGTGTCAACGGCTGTTGTTTATAAACTTTAATGGCAGTATTTAATAAAAGTTAAAGAAATATTAAAATTATTTGCAATAAACTGAAGGTAAGAGAGTTACATAGTATAATTAAATATAAATGACATTTTTGATATTATCATTATAGGTTGATAAAAATATCAATGGTTCGCCAGCTGACGTCATTTCCGCACTTACGCTGCCAGATGGAACGAGGCAACCTCTGTAATCTATAAACCTTGTCTTATTAATATTTTTTCAAAATGTTTCATTGCTTATGTTTTATAATTTATTTTTATACAGTACCTACTTATATATAATTATACTGTATTTGCGGAACTCAAGAAGTGGGTCACTTGAAATTAGGTTGCCGACGCCTGCCTTAAATCAAAACACTTAACACCCTCTTGCTTTAAATTTAACATAATACTAGGCTTCCAAGCTATAGATGCATATTGTTTAATATGCAGCTAGTAATATATAGCAATAGTTTATGTATCTAAGCGGTGATGAAATATATTTTCGGTGTCACTATGATGACGCGAGCGACAGCGAAACAAAACACCATCACATCCGAGATATGTGCTACATTTTTTGTACGTCCATCCTATAAAATAGCTGATTTTCACATCATAATAAGAATATTTTGACATGTCTATATGTGTTCATTTGCTATATCCATTTGGGTTGTTTACGAAAACTACGCCAACATTACTGTCTCTGTTCCTCATATACTGATAGTAGCTGACAGGTCATTTTTAAAAGTTACTGCGGGGTTTGTTTTACTTAATACTTTACGGCACTAGCGTTAAATGAATCTTTTTGCAATCGCTATACAGGGATAAAAAGCAGCTATTTTGTAGGGGATTTGCAAAACAGTTATTTTAATTTAAGTTATGTTTATAATTAGTAAAAACATAAAATATTTATTTAAAAAATGGCATTAAAGATAATAGTGTATAGTGTTGTCTAAGAGTATATTATTTTTTTATTGTTTTCCCCAAATAGTATTAACGCCATCCGTAACTTTAAAAATGATTATGAAATCTTTTTATGGATTAATAAATTCAGATTCTAAAAACGTTTCGTTTAAATTTTAGGCATCACCAAAGATTTGGTAAAATTCCCAAAATTTAGACAAAACATATATAAAACTGAAATAAACAATTGACAGTAAATACATTTATTTTAGTTCTAATCCAAGGGTACTAGAATACTAGAAGGTTGGGCGTAAGAGACTATAAACATGGTCACGTCTGTGATTGGTTGAGTCGATTGCTTACGTCACCGATGTCCATGGCTAGGTTTTTTATTATCCCAAGTGTTTGGAAAAAAACTCCACATAAGCCTACTTCCCCCGTCGTCATTTGCTAAAATTAATCGGTAGTGAAAAAAAAACGTGAGAGCCTCACCCATATAAGCTTACGGAGGAAGTGAAACTTCTTTAAAATTATTAACTCGTTACCAAAGTTTCTCTTATATTTCCCCTTAGTTACACGTTATTTCCCCTTTAACGTTACAGAAAATTTAAAATAGATACGTCACTAAAGAATTTTCACTTCAAAAAATAACGTCGGTTTGCAAAATCATTTATTTAATTTTAAAGTTTAGAAAATTGTAAAGTTTACAACTGGGGCTCTAGAGCTCCCGTCCTATTTGCCCAGTAATTAGGGGGGCTTGGGGAGTATCTATATTAATCAAAACATTATTGTAGATCTTATTGTTATAATTATTATTTTCTTTTTAATGTACGCACTGTGTAGTACCTATATATCAATGGCCAAAAAACAAAACCGTTTATGTCTGATTTGTAGCCAAATAAAATTAACGATTCTCCATTTTGTGCTGCAACGAGAAGAGAACATTTTGAACACGCTTTAATTCGCTTCACCTGTTTGTTTGTTTGTAAAGAAATCTTTGAACCTGAAATTCACCCACTTCAAAACGTCAGCTTAAACTGAAACTTTGCACACTTATTAAGGACCAATCACAATACAATAATGTATTAATTTGTAAAAAAAAGCTGTTTGTGATGAGGAAGGTTCCTCATTTGACATATTTTGTTTTTTGTGAAGAAGTCACCTAATGTCGTTTACCTTTTTTTGTTTTGTTCAGCGAGCTGTTGTCGATAGCAAGATATTGCCTCTATGACACTTCGTCTTGCCTTTGAACTTCTATCAGCATTTTAATCGTTTTGTATAAATTGATTCATAATTTACGTTACAGTGGTTAAACTTTTTTTTTTCAGACACCGCGTAATACTGAAACAGCGTTAAGCGAGGTCTTACTATAGTAGAAAAAATAACGTTATCGCGCATGTCTCTTCTGGGCATGCGCCATTTTTCCCAAAAATACTAGCGCTCTTTCTTTTGATAATATGTCAAACATCCTATCAAAATTTGTTTTTGATCCGTCCAGTCGTTTGACCTGTATCGTGCTCACGGACAAACAGACCAACAGACGAGGCTCCAAAGATAATAATAGTCAAATTTTGAAAAGTTATTTTATGTTGTCAGATATAAAGGACTGAAGTCAAAAACGATTAAATTTTATTTTTTACTGAACTTAAGTCTAAACTGTATTACCTTTCGCTTGGTATCAACGGCTTAAAAAATAAGATTAAAATAGAATGGGGTGGTTTCTTGACCCAAATGCACCACATCCTTCTTATGAGCTCTAGAAGTTTGACTACTAGATTGTCCTGTGGAACTATTCTATCCTCATCAATGTGTCCAAAGATGGTTGTCCTCTTGGGTGGCTGTTTCATATAAAACTAGATGGTTCGATTTAAATCTCTTACATCTGACACCAAAAAATTAGTACCATTACTTGTGGAGTTGGAACGGTAAAATCATTATAATAGATCCGACATAAGCGGCTTTGATTTCTGACCACAGATTTTCATGTGCTGATTGTATTGTGTAGCAGGTTGCACATTTTCACTGCATCACAAATGGCACCCTGATTTGATAAAAAAGCTTCACGATTCACTTTCACACGTATCGCCACCTTCTCTTCTGTTAGTTTACGCCTAAAACGGCTACAGCTCTCACGACGCTATTTTTAAAACTAAAGGGATCAGGTAAACGCCAAATGAAACACCAAAAATCACACTACAGATTCTACAGGCAAATTTTGTGAAAAAAGTGGGTGCGTGTACTTATGCACTTCTTTGGTGTGATTAAACGCTAATTGCAAGTAATTTATTGAAATAAAATCTTTATAGTTTCAGAACAATACAAAAAAAATTGAAATCACTTCCAAAATTTTATTTCGGATTTTTATAATCCATCTATTGAATAATCAAAAGTACGATATTATAAATCCCACTGGCTGATACTTAAAATGACTATTGGTTGTAATCAAATATGTCATAGTCGTCTAGTAACTTCCAGATGACACAAAGTGTATTGATTTCGTCCATTTGTCATTTCAGTCTGAGCCTCTTATAACCAACTTCTTACTGTCGAATTTTCGTTGGCGTGGCCAACTTCATATTATAGAATTTTCGTTAGCTGTGCGCGCGCAACTTCCGTCACCTGCTAAAATTTTACTCTTAACGCGCCAAGAGAAATATAACTTCTAAAAGATTTAACTACGTATATTTTTAGGATTTCTTTTTTTTTCAATTTTTGGCCTGTAGTAGGATTATTGATGTTTCATTTGGCGTTTACCCGATCCTTTAGCTTTAAAAATAGCGTCGAAAGAGCTGGCTGTTTTTAGGCGAAAGGAAAATATTTGAGTTGGAAGACTGCAGAGGGTATTTGTACATAGCATATTATAACTGTTAAATGAAACATCAACAATGAAATTAGCATGAATAATAAAGTAGCTACTGCTAGTCTGCAGCGTTGGACTCTAAAGCTACTACTTTTGTCAGTTTAATCGTTTACCATAAATCCAGGGGTTTTCAAACAATTTTAGTTGAAGACTATTTTAATTACATTAGTTATAGGTAACCCTACGTTACGATTTTCTTGCATTTTTAACATCTGATATTTCGGATGATAATATCCATTATATTTGCGTAACACATGGTAACCAGGTAACCCAAAAAAATTACTGTCTGTCTGTCCGTCTTTTACGCTCTTCAGGAGGCGCGAGCTTACTTAGGTAGTTGAAACTTTACACTCTTTAGATGACGGGTCACAACCTAACGAAGCTTGATTTTCAATTTTCTTCCCGGGAACAGAAATAAAAGGATTTCGAATAGGTACAGAAAAAAATTGTTAAACAAAAAACAGTATATACCTAATGGAGCTTTAGATCTAGATTTAAGAATGCTATATTTGTCTTCAACTAAATAAAGATCTCCATTAAGATGAAGCCAAATTATATTCTTAAATATAAAGTTGTAAGAGTCGTATCAGAAGCCCATTACTATTAGTATAATGTATTAGTAATGTAAAATTACTGGGATTTTGACAGAATAATTCACCGGTTAATTAACTAATTATCTATAAAACAAAATTGCTGCTTTCGGTTTCTTAAAAAATAAATCAGTTTTCAACAGTAGAGTCGAAAGAATTAATTAAATAACGTGTTTATTTTTATGTAGATATTGGTTGTAAAAATAAAATTAGAAATTCGACCTGAATTTACAACCATGCGCAAAACTTTCTGCGCAGCCTTGTATAATAATAATAAATAGATTTGTCTCGAGATACCGCCAGCGATTCCACCCCGACGACAGATATTGTTGGACGTTTCGCCGTGTCCATTTGGTCCATGCCCACCGTCGCTGCATCCCTGTTTCCCCCCAACCACATCATGTTCACCGTGCGGACTGTGGTGGCCCGTGCGGTCCCTGTCCACCGGGCTTAACATGGGTGCATTCTGTTACACAACCAGCAGCCCATGTAGTCCGTGTCCTCCATGCGGGCCTTGTAGTCCATGCGGCCCATGCGGTCCATGCGGTCCGTGCGGTCCTTGCTGCTAAGCGTGTGAAGAAATTTAATATCGTGCAGTCTTATCTAATCCTGTATTAATTGACTTGTAAATCGACAAATATACACTCATTTAAAATAAGGTACCGCGGATATTTAACCGGCTAATTAACTGGTATTTTATTCTTTTGCATCACTAACTATAGCGTTCATAAAATCACAGGAGCTTAAACAGTAGATAAATTGTACACTATAGACGCTCGACTGTTCAAGTTTAAATTATTAGTTTAAAAATTTGCTAAATTCCAGCGAAATTACAGTAAATCTATCATAAATTATTTTCGACTCTTTTGTATTTTTTTTTTATATGCTCTCAATACTTTGATTTCAGTAGAATTAGGGATAATATTCTCTATACGTACGTACGTACGTGTAAAAACTAATTAAAATTTTCATTTGTATAGCTGGATGCGCAAATCCATGGATATGTATTTTAATGAGTTTGAAAAATGGATAAGACCATTTTTACACGGTTAAATAGACGCTGAAAACAATTTTCCGATTAGAGCTCCATGAGCATAAAAACGTTCATGATCAAAATACGTATTTTTACCGTATTTGCATACTGCTGTGAAAAACAAAATTTTGTATATTTAATGAAAGGTCGTTAAAACAGTAATACCTTGCTTAGTAATGTTAATTGTATTCATTAAGTTCTTCAAATAAAAGTCAAAATATTAATTGGCAATTAAAAGCAAAGTAGCTGACATCTGGTGTTCGAATTGGAAACCATCCTATTGTGAATGACTGCCATGACAAAATACATATCTGCGACAACTTTCATCGGTCAAACGATGTCGAAATCTATTAATCTCAGTATAGAGCACGGTATAAAAAAGAATGGTAGTATATCTTATATTCTTTTATACATGGGGTGAGTACACGGAGAGCCCGCGGAGTAGCGCTGCGAGCACACCAGCAATGCTTGCTGTGTTAAAAGAGATGCGTAACGAGTTTGCCTATGCGTTGGCGTTGCGTAATATACTTTGAAAATTGAATTTAATCTCTTTATTCTTTTTATTTTGTTTCGTAGAATTGTATACATAGTAAGCATTGCTGGTGAGCTCGCAGCGCTACTCCGCGGGCTGTCCGTATATTAGAGATATACTACCATTCTTGCTTATACCGTGGTACACAGTAAGACACTGTTTAACGCAGGAGATACGTTCCAATAAGTTCCTGCGCTATACGAAACAGCGCTAAACGAAGTCATTTAAATACGTAGATAATAGGCATAAGTGAAACAGAACCGAGAATAATTTTGTAACATCTACCTATTGTTAAATAATTTAATTATATATTTATTTATTGCTAATATCGATTTTTGTTCGTAAAACATTTATGAAATTCAAATAAAAGTTCGAGTAACAAGTGATGTTTGTGATGAGAAAAGTTCATCATTTGACATATTTTGTTTTTTTGTGAAGGTCATCTAATATCAACAATCATAGAAAGCATAGTTACTTCTTACCACAACAGATTTATTCAGTGAATGTACATTTCGAGAGCAAAGCTCCCATCTTCAGCAAACACTACACTGATGTACATTCACTGAATATCTCTGTTGTGGTAAGAAGTAACTATGCTTTCTATGATTGTAATTGTTTCAACCACAGTGCTCATAATATATATATATCATCTAATATCGTTTACCTTTTTCTGTTTCGTTCAGCAAACTGTTGTCGATAGCAAGATATTGCATCAATGACACTTCGTTTTGCCTTTGAACTTCAATCATTTTGTATAAATTGATCCATAATTTACGTTATAGTGACTAAACTTTTTTTTAGAAACCGCGTAATACTGTAACAGCGTTAAGCGAGGTTTTACTGTACCACCATCCATTTTTATATGGTATATAAAAATGACGGATTCAACATTACATTTGGTCTAATGTCAAATCCCAATTCAGTGAGCTGTACACGCAATGAAGTTTCACTTTTTTTTCTTTTTTTTATAAATGGGGATTCGTGACAATTTGGTTTAGGAAACGCTGGTTTAGGTCATGCTGAAAGTACACATTCGGGGCGGGTACATATTAGTTTAACCGAGGCAACAATACAATAGGGCTAGTGAAGTTGTATTGTTGTATTGTTCAGAACGCGATACGGACGGCAGGTTGACCGACAAGAATCGGAGAACAACGGAAGATTTATGTTTTAATTAGTAAACAGTTACAATCGCTCCGTTATTGGGAAATATTGTTTAATCGTCCCTAGCGGCAGTTTGATGATCTACAGTTCGTTGCGGTCTTTACTGTCCCAAATTTCACATAGGCAATAACTTTTGTATACAGGGTGTTTTCCATCCCGTAACCTAATAATGACAAAAAAAGTAATAATTTTAATGTAACAAGTTAAATTTTACTAAATGCAATATAGGTATAAATTAAATTCTATTAAAAAGCAGCGTAGCGTCCGATATTTGACTTGCTCAGCCAATCAGAACGCCGTATAAATATCACCTGATTTCTTCTGACGTACTGATTGACTGAACAACATTTTCAGAATTCACTCAAAAAAATATTAAAATTCGTCCAGAAAATTTGTTAAATTTGTCAAAAAATACTTAAAAAATTATCAAAATTCACCCAAAAAAAAAATTCAAAATTCACCAAAAAAATTGTCAAAATTCACTCAAAAAATTATCACATTTCACCCAATATTTGTTAAAGTTGCCAAAAATTACTCAAAAAATTGTAAAAATTAACACAAAAAAAAAATTAAAAATTCTCCAAAAAAATTTCGAAATTCATCAAAAAAATTGTCTAAATTCGCCCATGATAATTAATTCAAGTATTAATATTAACTATTGTTTACTATACCTACTCATTGTTAATTCTATTTTTGTGGCCCCTTGACACTTGGGGCCCCAGAGCTTAAATTTTATTATTCCCTGATTATTTTTATCAACTTTAATCATTTCGAATTAACCTTGGATGAAATAAATAATGATTCACGATTTACAGCGCATTTATATGTAATTTATATCTCAGATCGATAAATTTATATTTTTCATTATTTATTACTCTATGCAAACACGGTGTATGTAATGAGTGTAAGCCATAAATCAAAGGTGGCCTTATAGAGCACCTATAAATCAAAATGTGTTTTTTTTTAATATGTAAAGGGACTCTGTGTGTCAATAAATCGGCAACATTTTCATGGTTTGTTCCACTCAGTGAATGTTTTCGTTGAATGAACATAATTATATATCTGGGCCCACAAGACAAAACCGTTTATATCAATTTTTTGGAAATTTTTCTGTCTTTTATTTCGTGTAACAGTATAAAAAAGTTTTGATCTTTACATAAAAATAGTATACTAATAGCTATATGTACATTTTTGTGGTGTATATTTCTTGAGCTCTTTTTCGATTATAAAAAGAACAAAATGTGAATTTATCGGGACTCTAGATATTTATATTGTTTATTTTTTTAGTATCGCATATCTAAAAACAATGAACAATCCCGTTATAGGTAATTATTCGTACAAGAGCTTTAGCATATTTCAAACAAAAGTATTGCTTGTTATAAAAAGTACTAACAAGATTATAGTTTTTCCAATTTATTTTGAGACAATAACTTCTCGGGCATTATTACACAATAATAACGCATGACAATTTTTTATATATATAATAAATCGAGCTCCTTGTTACAGAAATATTATAAAAAACAGTACGAGATACAAGGCACACAAAACAATATTTATTGACTAAACATCTTTAATAATCACCGGTTCAACATCAAAAATAATGCCTTCTTCAGTTTAACAATTCGTCAGCAATCTATATAAATAAAAGGCGATAATGTATGTATGTCATCTATGGACTCCAGAACGGCTTGACCGATTTTGATGAAATTTTAGATTAGCCCAGCGGGTGATCCTGATGTGAAATTTGGTGTCGATCCGATCAACAGATTTTTTTTGTTTTTTTGGCAATTTTTATTTTTCTTCGATTTTTAAATATTCACAATTAAAAGCGACTGATACGCGCAAATTTAATTTGAGAATTTTATGATAATCTTTTATTGCTACAGATAATTGCATAATTAGTGCTACCCGTGCGAAGCCGAACCGGGCCGCTAGTCTAAAATATTTTTTATCAATTTTAGATTGCTGACTAAATTTTCATAGTCCTGAGGAGGGCATAATTATTGATGCCAAAGCTGCTGATGACCTCAGATATTGAGCGTCTATAATCTACAAATATGTTTCGTCAATATATTTTGCCTTATATTCCGTACTGTTTCTTATAATAAGTATAATCTTTTTTAATGCTTATTATAACTTTAATATAAAATATTTTACTTTAAATAAATTGACACTTTTATTATTTTAACACTGCTAACATGGCGATAGACCATGATGTTTGATTTTAAAGCTAATAAATATTCTAGTCCATGTTTTTCAAATACACAAAAATCAACAGCTTATAAACTTAAATCTATTGACGTATTCGACTTACAATTTGATTATTGAATTACGTGAAGACATTAACATATCCGGATACTTAGGAACTCATGATTTTAAGTTAAGTCAACAAATGTTATGTAATAATTATGAACTGTAATATGGATCAGGAGGATGTGGATGTAACAGAACAGAACGACTCGTCCGACCTCGATACAGATCCGGAAATTGCCGACGCGCTGCTTGATACAATGCCGTGGCAAACATATAGTGCAGATGATATGATTGGCGACCGCGTTTTGCGGGTAAGCCCCAACTCACTAATCTTATTCAGTTTTGCATTGCTCGCTCACACAAAATCATTTTGCGCAATTCTCATACTGGTAACGATAAGCATGTGGCAAAACGCAACTGTCAAAAAGCAAATACTTTTTGATCTTTTCTCTTGGATGGAAGTGATAAGAAGCTAGGCGTGTTTTGGTGACGGAACGGTGTAGAGTAATCGTGACTCATGAGGGTACTAGGCTTGCATTCGGGAGGTACCGGGTTCGAATCCCGACGGGGCAAGATGTTTGTGGGATCTTTTCCTACTGCTTCTCGTCGAGAAACAATAATTCCTGTACCTGCCATCTTATTGAAGTTTTCCATGATTTACCTCAATTAATTCCTGATAAATATCGAGATGGTACCTTATTCAAGGCCATGACCGATTACCTGTCAAATTCCTATGCGCACAAAGTTGGCCTATCTTTTATCCTAATTTTCTATAATCCTACATGTAATTTGACCTTGACCTGTTTGCAGGATATAAATAAATCAATCTCGTACGTTTTACGTATAGCCTTGATATAGGCAAATGTTTTTTTCAGGCGATTTCACAGATGTGAAATTTTACGAAAAAATACAATAGTAATTAATATCGCGTGTTATAAGTTGCGTCTTAGTTGCTTACGGTTCCAGTTTGAGATTGCGCTCACACGTCAAAAGGCGACAATATTACTATGTACACTATTTGTATCTCAAAAACAAGACATTAGAAAAATTGCAGAGTCCATTACAGAAAAAAGACAATACAATTCATTTCTTCAGAAGTTATATTTTTTTAGTTACGTTTTTTTCGTTAAAGCATAAGCAGAAAATTTGTCATTTTTTCACACTCTGATATTAAAAATATGTACATTTCATTAACATTAAAAAAATAAGTTAAATATGAATTTTAAATGTTAATTATTATAATTTTGTAACATGGTCTGGAATTTTAATGATTAACTAGCACAGTTTTTTTTGTATCTTTAAGTTTATGGATTAGCAATAGTGTACTTGTAAATATTGTTATTCTTTAAACACAACACACACACCTACCTACAATCATTTCCAACATAAAGTATTTGTTTTCAATCATCTAACCTGTTTTTGATTGTTTTGGCAAATTTGCCTTTAAAATGAATTCAACCTTACCGCCGTAATCTAACCGTAAATCAAATATAAATGTTTCTAAAAAAATTAAATTTTGTAGCCGTTATCGTAGCTACTCACTACTCGATAAATTCTTAGGTAAAAAAATCGCAAAAAAATATTTACTTATTTTTTGTCTCGGCAAATACTTATATTTTGATTGAATGCAACCGGACAATAGAATTTAGCTGGCAGTTCACTCGGCGAAATGTATTAATTTCAACGTTGATTTTATTTATTAATAGCAGTCACTAACCCTGTGTCAATTTGTAAACATTTTTTTAAACCACTGATTCAGAACTCAAAGCGGGTACAAAAAAAAATGTTGCTCAGACGTTTTGTGTCTATAATAATCAAACACTGTGTATAAAGCCAAATCATTTATCAAAAACTCGTATTCTGGGTTGCAGAAAGCCTTGTCGAAAATTTTGAGTTGACAATAGCCTTAGATTGTGATCATGTAATTACAGTTTTTTTACATTTATTTAACACGACTGTGCTCGATTTTCAATCAAAACGTGATTTAGTTGCTACAACGACGATATCTAACTGAGACCACGAGTTTTGTTTTTCGATGTCGGTCGAAATAGTTCTTTCAAATCAACAATTTTTGTTGTCTACAAATTTGTTAGACAGTATTTCCACCATTTGAGCTCTGGTAGATAAATTAAAAGGGGGAGCTTCGAGGGTCGGATCTGACTCAAGAGACCTCGAAAGAACGTGGCGTCATAATCTCGTTTTACTGGTGGGTGGAGCGGTCGAAAGGGCAACTACTATTGTCTCGCTGGTGAATTGTCAGCCAGTTTAGAATCAAGCTCATGTTTCGTTAGGGTAATTACCTATTTTAACAGACTTCAACAAGTTTTGTTAAAATTGGTATGAAAAACGTTTCAGCTCGTTTTACTGGTCGGTGAGCGGTCGAAAGGGCAACTGCCATTATCTCACTGGTGAACTGTCAGCTCATTTAGAATCAACCTCATGTTTTGTTAGTTTGACTACCTAAGGGCTTATCGAGTGAAGTAAACTAAACCGACTACACTCTAATACCAAAAATACTGACATATTCTGTGTTTTGTGGTTAACAATGGGTGTTATTTTGTAACCTATAATGATGCTTTTGACCGCATCATAACTAAAGCATGAAATTGAATCTTCTAGATTAATCTAGATATTAAAGATTGAAGACATTGCATGTAGTCCAGTTCTTGTGTTACGCTGTGCTCAAATACTATAGCATTAGCGTCTTTGGCATGTCGTCGAAATCGGTTTTATTACATTAGATCAATTCTGTACTAAATTATTGAATATTTTTGTGTAAAAGCTATTCTTGACTTGTGTTGAAATATTCCTACAAAATATGATAAAAACGACAGATAGAACACTAAACTCGCATTCGTACTGTTGGATGCCTAGAACCCATCGATTTTTGTAGGACATATTATGATGTTTTTAGTGTTTTTGCCATAGAGCACATACACTATTGTCGTCGGTCACATCATTATAAGCAGCTTGGCACCATTTTTGAAACTGCCGCGCGGGGGAAGACCTGGAAGGTGAAATGCTTGCCAGTTGCACTCGTAACAAATAAGTTCATATTATATCTCAGCTTAGTAGATACTTAAATAGTAATATTAACATAAAGCTCCTGAACTCTGAAGTAAATATTTTCTGGCGGGTGCAAGTTGAATTGAACGCAATGTTGTTTTCGTAAGGTACTTTACATTTTTACGTGGCCGAGACTACTAGTCCGCCTGTGGATATGTATATATATATATATATATATATATATATATATATATATATATATATATATATATATATATATATATATATATATATATATATATGTAATAATAACTTCGGATATTAAAAATATTTTGACATAAGTAAATGGTAGGTAGTTTGTATATAATATATTCTAATATGTAAATAGTTTATTTGATAAAAAGTCGATATACATTGATAGTCATCATTATAAACCAAATGTAATTAATTCCTGACCAAATATAAATTTTGTTCTCTTGAATCAACCAATATCCAACATTTCTTTCTTGAATTGTAATATTACCCCCTACTATAACTTTACCCAAAAATCGGTAGGCATTTTAAAATTTTAATGAATGGAAATAATTTCATCTTTGCTTCACCCATAACTGTCACTATTATGACGATTCGTGTCTAGCGTTACCTAAGATAAAAAATTAACTCTCGCATGAAATGAGAAACAAATATGCTTTAAATATGAGAAATATTGGCTGCTTGGATATGTGTTGAGTAATTGATAACTCTTTGCGCCGCGATAGTGAAAAGATTCGGGTTTAAGTCTCGACGGTGACAGTGTTTGAAAATAATTTTTTCTACTACAGCATTGTAAAAATGGGTGTGTCTTAACAATTGTAGCAAACTATAGCTATTCTGCTATTAGGAATAGATATTTATTTTAACGTGTGTTAAAAAGTTCGTATTAGAAGTGCGTGGGGATACAAAAAAAAATCAGTTGATTCGATCGCTACCAAACTTTACAGGATCACTTGCTGGGCTAATCAGAACATTGCCTGAAAATTTCTTCAAAATCGGTCTAGCCGTTTTGGAGTTCATAGGGAACATACATACTACACACATCGAGTTTTATAGATATAGATAGATAGATTACAGGGTGAATTAATACCTGCATGAAAACTGAATTGAAATTTTCCGTGCACCACTCTTACGCAATATTATTGTAATAATTACGTTGTTTGCCGTTTCCTGATGCTTAAGGCACAAAACATAATTTGCATTCATGTGTTTTTTTCTGTTGTTTTATAAATATGCACGCTTCATTTTCGTATGTACAATAATTAACGAATGTAGTCATGAATAATATGCAAAAATGATTTTGTTAGTTTTACAATTATTATTTACATAATATTGTTCATATATTTTGTTTATTTTCATTTATTTGTTACAGAAATGCTCGTTTTATTTAACGCTCTATCTTTTAAACCGACTTTTTTCAACTGATTTACAAATTCAGCTAATTAACGTGTTATTGTATATTTTTAGAGTTAAAGAAAGATTATAGATTATAGACGCTCGACAACTTAGGTAGAACGAACGATTATCTGCCATTTCATGTTATTTTTTTTGCACATCAACAAATTTTATTTTTGGATTATTTCAAATGCGTGGCTGTTTTTTATTAATAAATTATAACAAAGCTGTTGTAATTAGAATGATTTATTGGTTTTCATAAACGCTATTAATGCAGACACGCAATGCCAATAACTCGATACGCTGTGTCCATTTATCTGAATTTGAAGGACGTAATTGAATCATAATGGCGTTTTGTAATGTGCCATAAATAAGCGCATCTGTTGTTAGTTACTGGAACTTCAGAGCCTCTCGTATGTTAATCATATGTACATTATATATTAGTAATTCTGCCCTACCACTGGTCTCCAAGTTGACAAGGAAATCCTTTCATTAGTTATAAAAGAAAGGCACTTATTTTTAGTGTATTTGCCATATGGCAACATACACTATTGGCGTCGGTCGGATGGCGGGACCTTGGGGTCGGACCAAAATTTCTCGACGTTTCATAACCTCCTAAACACTTTGGCACCATTTTTAAAAATGTTTATATATATATGTATATATATATTTATATATATATATATATATATATATATGCGTATATATATATATATATATATATATATATATATATATATATATATATATATATATATATATATATATATATATATATATGTGTGCGGGCAATAACTTTCGAAAGAGTTAATTGATTTCAACTAAATTTGGCACACGCGTTGAAATCCATCACCGCAAGAAGCCTATTTAAAATGGGCGTAATCGGGTCATTTTAAGGGTAGTTTTTAGGGGTTGAAAAATGTTTTTGGGCCCCAAAATACCGAAAAAATTCTCCGAACCGTTTCAAAATTGAAATTTAACCCTCTGATAGTAATTAAAATGTGTCCCTAAAATTTTAATAAAATCGGCCCGACAGGACCGGATTTACAAATTTTATGAAAACGTTATTTTGCAGATAGTGAATTATTTACTGAAAGGTGTATATAATTTGGTATAGAGGTTCGATTGAAAATAATATTGCAATTAAGAAAAAAAATGTTATTTTAAGGGGTGTATTAAGTAGTCAACTTTTTTATTTTGCCCAAAAACCAACTTAAGTTCGCATAATAAAGCCACACTGCCAGCATTAGCAAATACACTATATTGTCGGCAGGGTTTTGGCACTGCGACCCGGGTTTTTTTGTATTTATCATTAGTGTATATTTGCATATGGCACATATATATTGGCATCGGTCGGATGGCGGGACATAGGGGCCAGACCAAAATTTCTCGACGTTTCACATCATTCTGAACAGCTTGGCACCATTTTTAAAAATATTGATATGTGTGCGTGTGTGTGTGTGCGAGGAATAATTTCGGAAAGAGTTTGATTTTAACGAAATTTGGCCCACACGTTGGAATCACATAATTCTAAGCAACTTGGCACCTTTTTTGTAAATTTTTGTATATAAGTTCGCGGCATAACTTTCGTCGGATGTAATCGATGTAAACAAAATTTGGTCCATGAGCTGGAATTAATCACCACACGAAACTTATTTAAAATAGGTCCAATCGAGCCATTTTAAGGGTGGGTTTTAGGGGTTGAAAAATGTTTTTCGGCCCGAAAATACCGAAAAAATTCTCAGAATCGTTTAAAGATTGAAATTTAACTTTTTGAGTAATAAAGATTAAAATTTGCGGCTAAAATTTCAATAAAATCAACCCGACAGAACCGGACATACAAAGATAAAAATTGTAGTTTGCGTTTACGAATTTATTTTCTGAAAGGTATATTTTATTTGGTTCAGATGTTGAATTGATAATACATATTTTAATTAAGAAAAAATAATTATTTTAAGGGGTCTGTTAAGGGTATAATATTTTTTTTTGCAAAAACAAACTCAAGTTCACATAGTAAAGCCACATTATAATGTTAACAAAGTTTTGGCACTGCGACGCGAATTTTTAGTGTATTTGCCATATGGCAACATACACTATTGGCGTCGGTCGGATGGCGGGACCTAGGGGTCGGACCAAAATTTCTCGACGTTTCATAACCTCCTAAACACTTTGGCACCATTTTTAAAAATGTTTATATATATATATATATGTATATATATATATACCTATGTACGCGCGATAACTTTCGAGAGTTAATTGATTTTAACGAAATTTGGGCCACGTGTTGAAATCCATCACCGCAAGAAGCCTATTTAAAATTGGCCTAATCGGGCTATTTTAAGGGTAGTTTTTAGGGGTTGAAAACTGTTTTTGGGCCCCAAAATACCGAAAAAATTCTCCGAATCGTTTCAAAATTGAAATTTAACCCTTTGATAGTGATTAAAAAGTGTCCCCACAATTTTAATAAAATCGGCCCGACAGGACCGGATTTACAAATTTTATGAAAACACTAGTTTGCAGATAGTGACTTATTTATTGAAGGGTGTATTTAATTCGGTGTAGACGTTAGATTGATAATAATATTACAATTAAGAAAAAAATGTTTTTTAAGGGGTGTATTAAGGGGTTAAATTTTTTATTTTGCCCAAAAACAAACTTAATTTCACATAATAAAAGTATAAAACCACACGGCCCTATACAAGCAAATACACTATATTGTCGGCAGGGTTTTGGCACTGCGACCCGGGTTTTTTTTACAATTGTTAAGGAATAAATTAATTGTGTTTTAAAGAGTAAAGAAAGATCGTAGTATAATAATCTGTTACTGGAGATCGTATTATAAGTCGTAAATCGTAGGTATAAACATTATTCGAATGAGTTTGAATAACCTCTCGAGATATTTTAAATAGTTTGACAATTTTCACTCAAAATATCCCATTTTCAGTCTAATTCTTTTGGTAACGTAAATCAGATATTATTTTATTGACGGCTAATTAATTAAATACAATCGAACTCAAATCAGTTAACACAGCGCAGAAATAATGAACAATATTTTGTATATACAAGAATTGCAGTGTCACCCGTAGAACTGATTGAAAACTGACTGACGTGTTACAAACTGGTTTGCAGGTGATCACCTCTGTGTTTGGAATATTTGCACTGCGAATTTTCTATACAAATTGCAGCGGTTTTTGTTACGCAATTTATGTATGTAATTTGATTAAAAACTGGGATAAACACTCCTGCTAACTTCGTTTGGTTATATTATTTCAACTCCCAAATCCATGTACAGTGTGCTCCAGAAATGCTTTTGTTAAAATGTTATAATAGTCTTAGGTATCAATATTTTGTACTTTATTAACGTCTGATTCTTTAAAATAAGTAAAACGACTATTTTAACAAACTTCATTAAAATTTGTATGAAAACAACATTTCAGTCCGAATTTGGCATTTCTTCAAGTTCTACGTTAAATATAAAATTAAAACCATAAAATCAAAATGAAAAAATAATGCAGCATACGAACAGACTTGTCCGAAATAATCTTTAATCTTGTTTTCAATCTTCACTTGTCTTTAAAACCTATTTAAATTTTGTTCATTTTTTTAATGTGTGTGCTAACATAGAAAACAGTGACTTAAAATTTAAAATGAAAAAGGTGTGTTGTTACCAACATTACTCATGAAGATTGTTTTCGTCTTTAAAAAACCGATTCGAACCATTTATGTGGTTTTTAGAAGCTTTTTATTAACATTCGTTGTTAATTTATTTTTTAATCCGACGTTCAATCACTTCCACGTATCTAAACGACTTGAAACTTTACACATATTTGTAGTTCCCATGACAATGCAATTGTTTTATATAAGGATCAAATTTATATAACAACCAGTTTCCTTCGTAATCTAAATTTTCGTAAGTGTCCCGTGACTTCCACCATAAAAGTCCCGTTTCTCCCACCACGTAAAATACATAATTTTCTTGTCACCTGAAAAAAAGCTTGTTTTAAAACACATTTCTTAACCAAAAAATCATTTCTAAATTCTCCGCGCGAGCATTTTTTTTTCGGCTTTAGTCGTTTTTTCAAAATCTCTCGCATTTCTAATATTTATTCCATTTAAGGCCGGTAGTTCACGGAACAATGGAACATTTTCTGTGTATATACTACAAATCTCCATAGAAAATATTCCACTGACTGCTTGAAACAGTCAGTGTATGGCCGACCTTACAATGCATTTTTCGTTAACACCACATATATATAGGGTGTCTCAGAACGTTTGTCTACAGACAGTACAGTGAAAAGAAGAAAAAAATATTTTGACCAGAAAAATCTGTAGACATTTTTTGATCCGAATAACCTATATTACCAATAATTACCTATATTACCAATAATTGTTGAGCGGAATACGTAAGAATATTGATAAACAACGTCTACTTTATAACTAGCGAACCCCTGCGAATACTTCGCACCGTTAGTGGTCAGTTACGTAAAATAAATTATATTCTATTCTATTTAGAGACTTTAGCGCCAGTACACGTCATGTTACCGAGAACTGTTAAAATAAACAAATATCGACCAGATGGTGACGTTTTTTTCTGAACGTTATTTTCCGTAATGAAATTGTTAAAATTGTTAAACTGTAATTTTTTAATTTTAAGATATTAACTTAGTTATCGTCATTACAGAGAGAAAAATAATCTCCAGAATGGCGTATCAAACATTAATTTTGATACAGTATTAAGGGTGATATTTCATACCGACGAAAAAACACCCTTGAGAAATAATATATACCGATTATTTAATATCTCATTAGGGAGACATCGAACCGAAAAATGTCTAAGGATATTTCTGACTCAGAAATTATTAATTTCTCTATTTCTGTCCTGTCAGTAGGACATCGATCTGGGACACCTGTACAGGTCAAATGCTACATAATAGCACCAAATCGATCACAGCGAACTGAATGTGGACAAACATAGTAATAATATGGTTCAACCTTTCCTGGTTTGCACATAGAATATGTGGGCACATTGGATGCATATCTAGTGCCTATTTGACTATATTATGCATATACGTATTGTACGTACGCTCCACTAAATTACAAACACACAATACCTGCTCATGCGTGCATAATATCTACGGTCACAAGGCAAGATAGTTTATGTCGAGTTTGTCAAGTGAACCTTCGACCGGTCGATCGTGAAAGCTATGGGAGTCGATCACGGAAAGACATTTTACAATCCACATTTCTTTGAAAGATTACGAAATAATCGCGAATCGTCGGCGCAACGGCCACTTATAATTACCTATAGAGTGTGACCAATGCCGCCATATTGAATCGCGACTGCGCAGCCAATCCGCGTTCCGGCCAGGTCACGTGATCTGTTGTCCACTCTCTGATATAGTCACTCTATTAATACCTACAGGCTATAGCGCCATCTATCTAATAATAGGTGTACTTAATTGCGCTTGCTTAGGTAAATAAATGTATCACCAATAAAAGTATATATCTAATTCTAATGCATATTTTTCTTTTGTAAATACGTCCTAGTCCTATGCTGGGTTGCAGAAAGAATTGTCATATAATGGGATTTGACAATGACCTTAGACTGTGATGATATGATTACAGTTTTCATCCATGCAAGCGCAGTCTAATGTCGTATTCAAACACCGTGTTATGTACAGCATTAGATTGTATTCACACAAAAACAAATGCTTGATCTATAAAGAAAAAGTTAGTTTTTCAAGTTAAATTTTGATTAAAATGCGTAGAAAAATGTCGTTTCGAAATAAAAATTATGTAAAAAACTATGTTAAATACACGTATACAAAGTTTAGAAAAAATATCATTTCAATCGATCAATTATTTTTCGAACAGAATCGAATTAAAATTCTACTATGCTTTTCTTATATGGAGAAAAATGTGTGTTCACAATCTAAATCAAATTAAACAAAACGAAACCACTTGCGATTACTGTTCAAAACATTTTTTTATTTACAAAACGTTTCGACCAAATTTTGGTCCTTTTCAATTTATTAAAATATAAAATAAATTATATAAACAATTATAATTTATTTTATATTTTAATAAATTGAAAAGGACCAAAATTTGGTCGAAGCGTTTTGTAAATAAAAAAATGTTTTGAACAGTAATCGCAAGTGGTTTCGTTTTGTTTAATATTCTATTACTGTTGGTAGAGTCAATATTATTAACTAAATCAAATTACTTGACGATCCTTTCTGCAACTCAGCACAAGTTTAGTCGCTCGCTTGTCGCTTGAATATTTTGTGGTAGATTGTCGCTACTATAAGTCCGAGCGCCCCTGTTTTTTTTTGTTTCGTTTTGTATAGCTGTGAAGTTTCAATAGCTTATAATCTATATAATATAATAATATTATAAGTTTGACATAAGCCGCTTTTCCTTGTGACAGACAAAAATATTTTGCGCAATATTATGCAATATAATATTCTGTACGAATGTCTACCGAGTGATAAATGGCATTTCTGGAACTATTTATACCCGATTTTTGTTTTATCGGGTAAATCCTATAACGAAAAATGCGACGATTTTTCGGAAAATGATTTTAATTACCTACCTTAATATTTTTATACGGGGAGATATATATTTAGTGTTATTTTTAGTTGGTCCCAGAGGTTCTGTTTTCATAAATCGATTGTCACGAAGTGTGCTAATTGGTTAAAATAATTATGTGTCGTGGTGAAGAATGAAAATTTGTGCATAATATTAAAAAAAATAGAAGTTCCACTGCATTGCATTTGTACATTGTAAATCTGTATATTTTGTATCCATGTTATACTGTATATCTGAAATTTGCATGTGGTTTTCTTGTTCAGTTCGAACTTTCAAAACTATTTTTATGTTAACCAACCGTATGCTTGGATCGTGTAAATATACAAAGTGGGTCATGAAAACATGTCAGTTTGTAATTTATAACTATACTCTGTTCAGTAAGAGAACACACTTCCTCCCTGGGTAAATAATACAGTGGATTTCATTTATAACGACCTCGGTTGTAACGACTGTTTGGTTATAACGATATAACCCTCTTAAATTAAAGTATACTTTTAGAGGAAAATACTTTGGCTATAGCGACTTCGGATGTTTTAGCGACTAGTTTTAATGAACCATGCAGATATTACTACCGAGTTTAAACACAAACTGAAACAATGCAATATTAAAGATTTTTTTTAAATGTGTATATTATTATACGAATTAAGTAGACATTAGGCGATATATTCACATTGCGCAGCTGTCTTGTCTAGCAGTAGTTTTCTTTCTTTCTTGCTTTCTTTCTTTCTACCTATGTATATAGCTACTTCCGGATATGGCGACGAAATTATAGTGATCCCTTCATCGTCGTTATAACCGAAATTCACTGTATATGTTCCGAAAAAACTAGTATACGCTATAAACTTAGATTTATCTTGCTAAAGTACGTCTTATCTCGGCATTTTTAGTTCTTATTACCCATTTTACCCGTAATTTTATTTAGTATACTAGTTTTATCCGTATCATACAGGCATGCTTATTACAGTATACGGCATTTCTCCGCACGTTAGTATGTTTTTAACCGTCCAGTGGTGGGTGTATAAAAAAGTCGACTCAGTTTTGGTTTATATGCTCGTTTTGTCGGAAAATAAAGCACACATAAATATATATTGTGGTAAATGAGGCTATATTTTATTTACTTTTTTATGAAGAAAAGAATTATGTACATACATAATTACCTTCTTGTAACAAAATATGATATTAAAACTATAAAACTTCAAGATTTTTGTTTCGGTTATGTAAATTTCATTTTCATGAATTTCTGTAAACAAATTCTGTGCATGGTTCAAGGATTACTTGAAGTTGTTTGTCTTAACAGGCTTTTAAATTTAAATTGTGAACAATAGTAACACTAAAGCTAAATGAAAAAAAAATCTAATGTTAGGTTAAGAGTTTAAAATTAGTGACAAAATAAGTAAAATCTTCTCCACTTCGAAAATTACATTTTTCTTTTGTATATAATAAATAAATAAATAATAAATTTTATTGACCAGGTGTAGGGGTACAAATTTTATGTGAAAGGGAATTACATAAAATTCCTGCAGAGACTTAAGAAGTCTGTGCGCAGGCCTAGTTAGCTTACAAAACTAAGACTAATGTTTTAAATTATTTTTGCTTATCGTTGGCTTTTATAATAGAAAAATCAGTTATAAACAAACTGTGAATTTATCGCTTTGTTGGCGAACATCGTCCGGTTTAAAGTAGCTCGCACTTGTGTAATTTTAGAGCAGTGCTATAAAATTACACCAACCTTGAGGTGTCCATGAACTTACCATTTTATTTTTGTTTTTCTTTTTTTACTATCTTTCCATTACTTTTATTGCAATAACAGTTAGAAAAAAACGGTGTTAGACCCAGATAATCCTAGCTCTTAGTTTAAATAAATTAGAAAAATATAAAGACTTCGAATTTGTGATCGTCGAAGACTTGTCGCAGCTATGGAGACAGCTGATACACCATTTTATAACAAAAAAAATTGTGTGTGTAACCTTTACGCGCGATTGAAATAAAACTTCTTTGGCGAAGTAGCACAATTTGTGTCGGTAAGCTAGAAATTTTACAACTATGTGGCCATCTATTGACTAAAAGCTTCAACAGTTATCTTATAAAATTTCTAACTTATCAATATGTCAATACTCCTTTGCATAAACTGAACGTTGCTCCCGTTAAAAAAAGAGTTACTCCTCATACCGCGCGTAAAGAAGTTTTACTCCAATAAATTGTAGCTAATATTTTTTCTAATCCATTTAATTATAAATGTTGTTTTTTTATTTGTAGCTAGAAGAAGTTCTTTACAAGTTCCAAGTTGAAACAAGCTGGAGTATTGTTAATGATAAAAAATTCAATAAATTGTTAACCATGTTTTATAAACTTTAACCTGAATTGGCATACTTTATTATGTTTTGTTTGCTTGCAGTTTGTGTTCTTTGTTTTAACCTAACAACTTTTCTTGCATTACTATGAAATAGTTTGTGATTTTAAAAACTGTGCTTAACGTTTGGCAGCAGATGGTTGTAACAAATAATATTGTACCTAGATATTATATGTATGTCTTGACATTATTTTTGTGTTAATACAGGTTCTGGCGTACGATCAAGATATAGGAATATATGGAGAAATTGAATACAGTATTAAATCCGGACGCGGAAAATCGAAATTTAGAATTCATCCGACTACAGGAATCATTTACGCGCAGCGAGGCTTCGAACCGGGACAAGAATACGATCTATCGGTGAGTAAATTATTTATTATCGAGGATGGAGCCAAAGCACTCTACCTGAGATCTGCTGAGGTCCACTGAATCGGATCGGATCGTCTCGGCAGTGTGTATACGCACACTGGATGTTTTCGAGTCGATCCTAGCCGACTAGTGCGTGGGAACTCATTTAACTTCGTATATCCCAAAACTGCCGATCCGATTTGACTGAAGTTCCATACCCACTGAATCGGATCGGATTAGCACGGCAGTATATACGCACACCGGATCGAGTCGATCCGTGCCGATTAGTGTGTGAAAATTTATCTTCATTTATCCTAAAACTGCCGATCGTGCCTAGCCGATCTCCAATTGGCTCGGCTAGATTATTGTTGAACTACTGACATCCAAACTGTTCGAGTATTTTCAATTGAGATGTTTTTTGAAGTGAAACTTCTTTAGCGAGGAGGTCTCCGTTTGATATTTTTTGTTACGTTAAAGGTGGCGGTTCGCGCCGCGACAGAACAAGAGACCGAGACCGAAGACAGAGACTGGGGATCGAGACCGCTACTTGACCTTAGGTTTTCTATGTGTGTCAGTTCGCGAGCGAGACCGAGACAGGAGACCGCGACGCGAGACAGAAGACCGCGAGACGGTCTCTACCTCGGACTAGTACTGTCTCGCGTCTCGCTCGAGACGCACGTGCAAAATTGTGAAAAATGACGTCGTTTTCTGATGAAGACACCGATAAATTGATTGAAATGATTAGACAACATCCTGCGTTATTTAATTCTCAATTTGACGCATACAGAGATGAAAATTTGAAGGATAATATTTTGTGGCCTCTAGTTGTATATAATTTGTTGATAGGCATTCTTCGTTTTGTTTTATAATAATAATATAATAGCAAGTCATCGTCTTCTTCTTCTTCCAATATTAACTTCATAACTGAATGGCTTTCCATTACGCTGTGAATTAATAATTTTCCAGAATACGACACGATTGACTCTAACGACTCAACAAAACTGAATGAACAGAGGTCTTTGGTCTCGGTACATAACAGACCACCGGAGACGGAGACATTTGTCTCGGTCTCCAGTCTGTCTGCGGTCTCGGTCTCCTGTCTCTGTCGCGGCGCGAACCGCCACCTTAAAGGTGATGATTCAACAGCGGGGAAATTAAAACAAAAACCTTGGTGACGCATAATTAAAGGGGTAATTATTCACTGGCCGTGAAATATAAGCGAAACCTTGGTAACGCAAAATTAATAAGTGAAACGAGTTTATAATTCTAAAGAAGTTTCACTTCCCCCGCAAGCTTATGTGGATGAGGCTCACACACTTTTTGTATAGATTCGAGCCGAAGATCGTGGAGAACCGCCCAAGAGTCAAACATGTCGAGTGTCGGTGCAGGTGGTGAATGTACCGACAAAGTCGGAACACGCGCCTGTACCGAAGGGAGACCAACATGCCGAAGTCACTGAAAACGATGTCGTCGGTTTCCTGGTAGCGCTCGTACAAGCCACGGACCCCGATAATGACACACTGTGGTACGACATCGTTGGTAAGTATTACAACACAGGTGACCAATCCCTCAGAATATAAAATATGCTCACGGGAAATTTCGAACTGTGATCGCAAAATTTATTTTATTACTGTTTTTATTAGATATGATTAAGCATTAAGCTTCACAAAATTTGGCTTTCTCCTTACAAATTTCAAAAAAACATATATTTTTGCCCTAAAAATTGAATTGAAAAACGTGATATTCGTCAATATTTCTTTACAGCACGTCACGAAATTTCGAATTACGGGAAGACAAATTAACATTTTGAATTTTTTTTCCAAACTTATGCTAAAATACTGACAAATTTGGCTTGCTCAATTTTTTTTTTCAAATTTATTTTTTTCCGTACAAAAAATTTGTGTAAAATTTACGCTAAATTCTCGTTTTTATCTGATTTTAAATCGTTTATTTAGATCAAATAAACTAAAAACTTGGCTAAAAATCATGTGGGAAAAACGGTACATATTTCTAGTTTATTTTAAAGCATTAACATCAAAAAGATTAAATAAGATTTTTCACTGAAATTGAGATTTCCGAAATGTGTGAAACGCTTTTTACATGCATATTCAACTGATCGTAAAATAGAGCTATGCAGGTGAAAAAGGGGAGATATTGAACAGCTGGTAAACAGTCACCGTAATCTTAAAATAAATACCATATTAATCGGGTGTGGTAACCGCGGATGTCGAACATAAAACTTTAACATTTAAAATCATATTTTCGTAATTTCCTGCTTCCCTAATTTCTTCAAACAAAAGTTTTAGGCCATAAAATTCTTTAAATCAATAACCAAAATTAATTGTGCTTAAATAACTTAACGATGAGTTTATTTTCGACATTTTAATATCTATTTACAAAAAATGAAAAATTAATTTTTGTTTATATAGATCCGGAGTGTTATGCTCGGAAACTTATTTTTACAGGTTTCTCGCCTATAATAATTACAGAAACCTCAATGTTTTTTTTTTAAGTTTAACACGAATAAATTTTGTTCGCGTCGTCGTACACTACGCTCGTGTGTTTCTAACCAACGTCTGTCTGTTTGCTTGCAACATTGAATAAATTATTGGTATTATTTTATAGATGGCGACCTTAAAGACGAGTTTTATATCGGAATGGACAACGGCAACATTTTACTGGCCAAGCAACTCGATCGTGAAGTACAGAGCGAATACAATTTAACAATCAGCGTCACCGATACCGTTCACACAGTTTTGACTCAGGTGAATGTTTTATTTATCATTTACCATTCATCAATAGATCTGTCGACATTTTATCTTTTAGCTGACACGTTAGGATTGTAGGAAATAATTGAAGAAAAAAAAAATATTGTAGGTGTGTTTGGTATCGTACTCCAGTTCAAAAAGTGTTAAAACTTTTTACTCTATTGCGTTGGTTATACAAAGGAGTAAGATACACTGATCTGTTTGGTATCTTAGTGCAAGTCCCGACTCTAAGCAGCAGTACGCAGAGTAGAGTAGATTACTTGATATCTGAATTAGACAATTGTTGCAAGTGCTCTAAGCATCGAGCATCTGCTTTACAACATGCTTTAAGCATTATAAGTGCTAAAGCATTATCACAAGCACTAAGTTCTCAGGATTGCCCAGCTCTGAAAAATATTGAGAATCACTGGTCTATAGTCTTCACTGCATTATGCACTGAACAGGTTTACTTCTACCTCAAAAAAGAAGCTACAAAAATGCGCCATATAAAATGGCAGTTATTGATTACGGTGGAAGAACGGGTACAGACCCGTTTCTTCCACCATATGTTATAGACGTTCAGTAAGGTCAACATCTTATCGAGCAGTGGCTCCGAAACAGTGCGTCGCGATGCTCCAGTGTGCGTTGTCCCGAATGAACGCAATATACTATTTTTTAGCCGATTTAAAAAAAGAGGAGGTTCTCATTTCGACAGGTGTATTTATAGTTTTTTTAATGTTCGTTCAACTTTAACTTCTTGGGTGGTAACGGATTTGAAATTTTTTAAAATTTAATTTAATTTTTTTAAACATTTCGCAATATTGAAAAAAATTTCGAAATTTAGAAAAAAAATTCAATTTTGAAAAAAAAATAAATTTTCGCAAAATTAAAATTTTTGAAAAAAGTTGGAAATTAAAAAAAAATTGAAATCTCGATCAAACATTCAAAATTTCGATTTTTTTACCGTTTTTATTTAAAAAAGATGTTTTTTTTAATTTTTTGGGTGAATTTTGTGGGAGTCATAAGTACCCAGTGCTTAGATCCAGCACTGGCGCAATTACCGAAAAATATTAAAAAAAGAGCAACGTAACGATCGCATCGTTCAGTTGGTTGGATTTTTTTTGTATAAAATGATTTCTTGGTTTTTTACAGCTTCATGTAACAGTGTTGGACATAAACGATCACCGACCAGAATTTAGTGAAAATCTTTACAAGGTTCAAATCTCGGAAGCTGTGGAACCTGGAACTGAAATTTTAAAACTGCAAGCTACAGACGCGGATGACAAAGGGAAGCTTTTGTATAGCTTGCACGCATCGCGGCATCCTTCTTCTATTCAAACTTTTAAAATTGATTCATTGTCTGGTTCTTTGACACTCGCTGCTTCTTTAGACAGGTAAAACTCGCATTATTTTAATTAAAATTAACTTTGAGATGCCAATCATTTGCCTGGGATATTTAAAATGAATGACATCGTGCACGGGAAGTTACCGAAAATGCTTTTAAAACTTCCTCTTTGTGAAAATATCATTGTGACCTTCTATAGTCTATACTATTATATAAAATTCTTCGTATGTATATTTGAACGGGTTTAACTTAATTAAAAACTATTTGACGAATTTCGATTAAACTTTTTGAAATTATATTTCTTTTGGTGCACTGGGGGTAAAATTTTTTCTGTTACGGAAGTTGTGCACGCCGCATGCAACGAACATGAGACACCATGAAGTTAGTTGTTAATTTAACATAAATGTACTTCGTGTATCGTCAAGGTTGAAATCATCGATAAAACTGACTCTTCGATGCAGTATAATTTTAGTTTGTATTCATAGATGACACGTCTCATTTCACTGTTACAATGAGTTGTTCATCTATTATACCAAGTAAATAAGTACTACTCGAAGTGAACAGGCGAACTTTTCACTATATTTATCATCTCCTTAGACATCCTATTTTATTTTATCAATGTACGTCTATAACTAAAATGTGAATATCAATTATCGCGAACATACCAGACAAAAAAAAGATATTTCATATAAAATTAGCTAGTATGAACTATGGGGACGTTAGAATTTTTTTTTCTTCTAAAGGGGCAGTGGTTCGGAAAAGGTTGGGAACTCCTGCTCTATATGATAAAAACATGTATGTTTAAACGTAACGCGAGTGCTTAGAAAAATATGTTTTGTATTGTTATTAATGCTTTCTTTCAGGGAAACAATTGCTGAGCATCTGTTAACTGTAATGGTACGAGACGGCGGTACTCCGGCAAAAAGAAACTACGCTCGCGTTTTAATCACCGTCCATGACCACAACGATCACACCCCGCAGTTCTCTGCTCCGATACTTGAAGGCAAGGTGTTTGAGTCAGCGTCGGTTGGCAGTGCCGTTTTAAGAGCGCTTGCTATTGATCGCGACAAAGGTGAAAACGCCAGGATAACTTACTCAATAACATCAGGTAATATTTTAGTTTTATACAGATTGTCCTTAAAAATGGTTCTAGGACTTAAAAGAATGTTAATCTATACAATAATCATAAAGAGGTAAAGTTTGTAAGTTTGGATATAGGAGGTAATCTCCGAAACTACTCATCCGATTTCAAATTTGTTTCACCAGTATTTAGAATGGACCTTCAGGATGGACATAGGCTATAGATATATTATCTGTACTAATATTATAAAGAGGGTAATGTTTGTAAGTTTAGATGTAGGAGATAATCTCCGAAACTACTACTTAAGTCGATTTCAAAATTTTGTTCACCAATATTTAGAATGGACCTTCAGGACCTTCTAGTTTATTTTATAAGCATAACCATCAAAGATTGAATAAGATTTTTCATAGAAATTAGAGATTTTCGAAACTTAATTGTATTTTGCACACACACGTCCAACTGCTTGTAAGATACAGCTATGCCGGTGTAAAAGGGGACATAATCACAGCTGGTGTACAGTCACCTTAAAATGTTGATAAAATTCTTAAAATTCCCACTTCATGGAGCTATAATAGTTGTATCAGCTATGCGGGTGAAAAAGGGGACATAATCAACAGCTGGTGTACAGTCACCTTAAAATGTTGACAAAATTCTTAAAATTCCAATTTCATGCAGCTATAATAGTTGTATCTCTTTTTTCAGGGAACATTGGTAACGTGTTCAGTATAGATCCTTCGCTGGGAATTATTCAGGTAGCTCGCGAATTAGATTTGTCTTCATCAAATGAATACACCCTTCAAGTGAAAGCCACAGATCACGGTCGACCAGCTTTATCGGCTTCTGTTCCTGCTCATATTATGTTGACAATGGCGGACAATGCCCCACCACGATTCAAAGACTTGGAAGTTGCTGCAGAGGTAGGATAATTCATCTAATAAACATTAAACAAACGATCGATTAGAAACGAAAAAAGTGGTTGGGTGTATTTATTTACGCGCGTTTGAAGTTATACTTCTTTGACAAATAAAACTATTTGAGTAAACCTCAAAACAGTTTAGAATCAAAATCCGAACCAATACTCGTTTGTTTATTTATTAGATTTACGAAGATCAGCCGCTCGGAAGTTATGTAATTCACTTAGAAGCTCGAAGTACTTCGTCGTTGCAGTTTGAAATCAAAGATGGCAATACTGATAATGCGTTTATCATAAGTCCGAGCACTGGTGTCATCATTACTCAAAACCAACTTGACTATGAAACGACCAGGTTTTATAACCTGACGATCTCGGCAACTAACATGGTAAGTTCAAAGTCTTCTGTGATGTGAATTTAAATAATACATTAGGTACGGACCTTTTAAGAAGAATGCTACATTTATTAAAACAGTGTAAAGTGGAATCAAACCGGGTATGTAGCACTCTCACCATTTTATTTATGTAAATAAATTATTTCTGGGAGCCGACGCTGTTTATAAATAAAATAGTAAACGAATGACGCTACCTTTATATCTAGAATGTTCTGTGGACTGTTAACTTTCAAACGCGCTATAGTATGGCTTCACTGAAATACGCGACTTTAAAGCTATCTAGTGGGAAAAACCGAAATTACTTTTTCCCCAATCTATATATCGTTTGAGATACTCCAAAACAGTTGAACGTCACTCCGCATTACCGCGTATCGTTATGTTTGAAACAAAATTTGACACTCTGCAGATCGAAATCCATGCGCGGTATTAAACAACATTTTTAAAGCCACTCTGATCAGCTAATTCAAAAAAACACTGCTTCATAGTGATATGCTATATTAACCAGCTGCTTAAAATGAAATCTGACAAATATAACGCCCTTAGTGAGTTAATCTTCAAACGTCTATTTTTATTTTTGTACATTTCACTCCGCTTTTATAATGACCTTGCTTATTGAGCGTCTGTAAACATCGGCAGTCCTCCCCGACTTTTTTTGTTTGGAGTAACCTTTGAAATATTTAGTAAAATCTCGGGGAAAACGGCTAAAATAAGATACTGAAAAAATGATGTAACGAAGGTTATTAAATACAGACGTGACCTCGTTCCGTTGGATAGTAGCGGGGTGGATGACGTCATCCAGCGGACTGTCAGTTGATATTGCGTGCTTGATAAAAATATTGAACGGTCTGCCAGCTGACGTCATTCACGGAACGCGGTAACCTGTGTTCTTCGAATGACCTTGGCTGTACCTATGTTATTAGGCGGGTTCAAGCTCTGTCTGTCATGTGATTATACATGTGTTGGATCGCAACGACAATGCTCCAAAATTCTTGCAAGCTCACTACGAAGGAAGCATAAGCGAGGCGGCTCCTGTTAATTCACTTGTGCTTACAAATGGCAGTATTCCATTGGTTATTAAAGCGTTTGATGCTGACTCGGAACTGAATGCACTACTCAATTACGATATTGTAGAAGCTCTTCCAAAGAAATACTTCCATATTGATTCAACTACTGGAGCAATAAGAACTGTTAAACCTTTGGATCATGAAGTTAATGATCACTTCAGTTTCAGCGTTAAGGTAAGATTTCATTGTTGTAAATACCGATTTTAACTTCTTCATTAGAGTCCCGTATTTTCGATGAAAAAAACGGAACTTTCGCGTCCATCTGTCCGTCTGTCACAGATTGTTTTTTCCGAATCTGCTGGACGAAAAAACTTGAAATTTGGTACACATATAGAGTTGGATGACCCAATGATGCACGTATAGCGTAAATAAACGAATTCTGATTTTGGGGGCCAAATTAGAAAATAAAAAAAAGTAATTTTTCAAGTGCATCATGGGACATACCAAAAGAAAGGATTCGTTATGAGAAACCAAATATATTTTTTAAAATGCATAGTTTTAAAAATATTAAAGAAATTATACGAAAATCGAACATCCCCCTTTATTTCCGAAACAACTGAGCCTAAAATTTTGACAAAAAAAGCGGAATATAGTTCATAATTTTACCTAAATGAAAATCCTATAAGTCTTAGAGTTCTCACGGAAAACGGAGTGGTACGGAACCCCCTCCACGCGAGCTTGACTCGCACTTGACCAGTTTTTCTTTTATTTCATTGCAATATTTGTCCCAAAAAGTAAACACTGATTTCTAAACGCCTCCATTCTTTTTAAGTAGTTTGTAAAAGAGATTAACTTTTATAGGTTTCTGATTTGGGAAAGCCTCGTTTATCATCAGAAACGACAGCTCGCATTGATATTTCCATAACAGATGTCAATGACTGCGCTCCAAAATTCACAGAAAAAGAATATAACATAACGCTCTTACTGCCTACTTACAAAGATGTCGCCGTCATTCAAGTGAACGCTACTGACCTTGATAGTCCTGAACTTACAACGCTTCGGTATGACATCATTGAAGGAAACAAGGATCACATCTTCGATATTAATTCGGAAAATGGAATCATAACCATCCTTGATCCAGATAACATAAAACAACGTCACAGACTTCATGTTCGCGTATCTGATGGCCAGTTTTCAAACATAGCTCATGTCAACATCAAAGTCGAAAAATCTGAAAATTCCGGTTTGATATTCCAAAAAGCAGTATATGAAGGCTCGATCTTAGAGAATTCAACAAAAATAATCACGGTCTGTGTTGTAAACGTCCTTGGTAGTGATTTGAACGAACATGTTGTGTTCAGCATGTTAAACCCAACGGACATGTTTGAAATTGGACAAACTTCTGGTGCAATTAGAACAACTGGTCAAAGATTTGATCGTGAAATGAAAGATAATTATGAATTGATAGTTGAAGCAAGAAGTGAAACTCCTGAAAGAGAAAAACCAAGAGTCGCTCATGTTATCGTTAATGTTACAATTTTAGACATTAATGATAACTGTCCAATGTTTGTGAATTTGCCGTATTATGCTGTCGTTTCGGTTGATGATCAAAAAGGTGAAATTATCACTAAAGTCCATGCTATTGACATGGACAGCTATGATAATGGAGAGGTGCGCTACGAACTAATCAAAGGTCATGGCGAACTATTTAAGGTCAATCGAAAAACTGGTGAAATTGAACTGAAGCAAAATTTGGAAGGTCATAATCAAGAATATGAACTCTTGATTGCTGCATATGATGGAGGTGATTAGATTTTGAATTTTATTAGACCTATTTTTTTTCAAACTTAGAGCTCAACGTACCCCTATAACCTGTTAGATTATTCAAATTATTGCATTTTTTTTTTTCAAAAATAAATTTCAAAATTTTTACGTCTATTTCTGAAAAAAACAGTTTTTGAAAAGATATTTCATATAAAATTAACTATTATAGACTTCGAGGCGTTAAAATTTTATTTTCTTCTAAAGAGGATGACGGTCCAGAAAAGTTTGAAAACTCCATTAGACCGACTTTAGAGATTTGATTCTAAAATGTTTGCTTTTTTATTTTGTAAAAAGGAATCACGCCGTGTTCTACCGAAGTAACAGTGCATGTTAAAGTGATTGACCGATCTATGCCAGTGTTCAAGAAACAGTTTTATTCTGAGTCAGTTCCTGAAAGCATCGTCTTGCATTCCACATTAGCTGTTTCGGTTGAAGCAGAGTCACCACTCGGACGCAAATTGATTTACAGTATTGTCAAAGGAAATGAACTTGAAGAGTTTGCATTGGATTTCAATACAGGTTAGTGTCTTGTTCTTTCCTTATTGTCAAAGTGAAAACAATGAAACAATAAAACTATTTAAACTATGTTCAGTGGCGATAAAACATTTGAATGTCCCAAAGGCAACTAGATTTCGAGACACAAATGTTTATATTTTAAGTTACCAAACCGCCGCAAATAAAATTACACTTTTTTGTGATTTTGAGGTCCTTGCGTCTTATCCTAGCTACTAAATTAACAGTTTAATAAATAACATTCTATTTATTGGATAAGGGTTTTTTTTAAGTTATGAGCTTTACAATACCAAGTTCAACTAACCGGTTTATGATATTTCAATAGCTTCTAATTTCGTCGCTCATAACTTTTATGCTTTAAAATATTCTCTAAATTCTTCGTAGGCACATCTATTATTATATTTCCACTTAAATACTGGAACTATCTCTAGAAACTTCTTGGCTTCCGGGCTTGTAGGCTGTGATTCACTGGTATTTCTACCTGACGTTTCGTCTACAACTACGGTAGACCTTATCGAAGGCGATGTGACAGTGAGCGAAATTCTGTAAACCGCCTAGAAGATCACATCGCCTTTGATAACATCTATTGTAATTGTAGACGAAACGTCAGGTAGAAATACTAGTGAAATCCAGCCTACAAGCCCTGAAGCCAAGAAGCTTTGGAACACCGACCGTGAAAGCCTACACACTTAGATATCTCTAGAAAGTTTTAAAGATAATTAAATCGTTAAACTTATTGATATGTAAATATTTGGATTGCGTTAAGAGTTAAATTTGGGGGGGGGGGTTAGATAAAAAAAGGTTTCAAGTGCATCATGTGAAGTTTCAAATGAAAGGGTTCGTAATGAGAAATACAAATATGTATATATTTTTTTTTTATAATTTTTAAGATATTTAAAAATATATTTGAACCCCCCCCACATCTGATAAACTACTGAGCCTAAAATTTTGAAAAAATAAGGAATATAGGGCTTCGCGTATTGTTTACAGAAAAACCTAAACGAAAATCCAAAGTCTCAAAGTTCTCGCGGAAAACGGAATTGTGCAGAACCCACGTGAGTTCGGTTCGCACTTGACCGGTTTTTAATTATGAACTGTAAATTGCACAAGAAATATCAGTGATTGACTTTTCTTGGGCGCTGATCATAATTAACTTCGTATTGTCATTATATAGATCAAAGGTTCTTAACCTATGGTGCGCGTATCACCAGTACTTTCCCCAAGTACTTCTAAGCCCCCAAGGAATATTCCAGCAGTGTTTAAGAACCTTCTATTTCATTAGATTCTCCATAAATTCTTTGTCTAAAGTCTATAGAATATAAATTATTAATCTATAGAATATAGTTTGGTTGAGGTCTTACTTTCTCGGCTCAAATTTCTGTGTTAGTTAGGCTGTACTGTAAAGTTTTGTTTAGCCCAAAGCCTTTGAAAATATACTTCTATTATCATAAATATTGGAACTAAAGTACTCTATTTCCTGTTTGTTTCCACAGCCCCAGACAATAACAATGGTCCCTGTGAGTATTTTTCAAATAATTTATTAATGTTTAGCTTTTGCTTGTTGTGTATAATTATCATTTATCATATTGCACGTGTGGTTAATATCATAGATTATAGACGCTCGACAACTTGTGTCATTAGCGTGTTGTTAATATCATACTCTGTGCATAAATATAATAGTTTTGCTGTACCTACAATTTGAATAATGTACACAAAACAATCAAAGCATCTCAAAGATGTCAGTTTATTGTAAGACCCAACAAACTCAATATCATTCAAAACTGTGTATTCGTCATTAATGAGTATCTGTGGAAACGCTGACGAATTTATAAAAACATGCATGGAGGATAAAAAGAAAGGAGACATATTTTGGCAAACCGCAATCCGGAGCGCTTGTCCCGAAATTCGATGACGGTAAGGTTTCAAAAAAACTTTACGCGCGGAATAATACCCCACATAACACTTATTATTGAAGATATTGTATTATAAGTTTTATAATAATATATCTGAAATTCAAAAATTATTATAGTCTGTGCAGCTCAAACAACATATTTTATTTGAGACTAAAAATCTTTTACGTATGCTTGGTCAAGAAATGGTACAAAAATTTTTTGCATGTATTTTTATTGGCATGTCTTTACATAAAAAGCTACAAGTAATGGTTCAGATTTGCAAAGTAACATAACACTCTAACATACCGCATTTTTTGCGTGGGTCATTCATGCATTGCCATTGTTTCAATGCCGGGGTTTTTAATTACTGCCTAATTAAAATTAACAATATTATAATCATCTTGAAATTGGGTCTTCAAATAATATTGCATACTATTACAATATACGTGTACCAGTGGGACTCATGTATTTTTTAACACCATCTATTTTCAACTGATATTATACACGTATTTTCAACTTTTTATTTCTACTTCTAACGCAATATATCTTCGTCTACACTGCTCAGCCAATGGAAGAATACGTCAGACAACGTTTAAGCTCAAAATAATGAACTATTTTCTGTTTGGCCTATGACTGCCACGGAGTTAGAATGAAGCAGAAGTTGAAAATACATGGGTCGATTAGTCTCAACAGATTGAAAATACATGAATTCTACTGTTTCTAGGGTAGATTAAGCTGCGAAGAGTATACTCAAGATTACTAGAATACTAGAAGGTTGGGCGTAAGAGGTTTATAAACATAGTCACATCTGTGATTGGTTGAGTCCATTGCTTACGTCACCGATTATCATGGCTTGGTTATTCAAGTATGTTTATCCCAACTGTTTGTAAAAAGACTCCACAAGCCTACTTTCCCCGCCCTCTTTCGCGTCTTGCCTAGTCACAGCTTCAACAATGCGAACGCTCAACCAGATTTTTTAGTAATCTTGCAGTATACTGTCTTGTCTGTGTATGTTTCTTTTGTTTAACATTGCTTGCTGCATACTTTGATCTTTGAAACAGCGCCGTATCTGGGGGTTGCCAAGGATGGTTCATGCCAGAGGCGCCCAAAAAAAAAGTGTTGCCGGATGACAGTAAAATTGCGTGATGTAAAATTACCGGTAATTTTTTATTGTAACCATTTTAGCCGGTTAATTAATCGGCTATCTATAAAACAGCATGGCGGTTTCCGATTTCTGTTTTACAGAACAACAAAAATATAATAGAGCAATAAGTCCTCTTTTCGCCAAGGGCGTCAAGTCCTTCCTTCGACTGGGGCGATAGAACTAGATACGGCGCTGTTTTGAAATAACGTAAAATAAACAAATTGTAGTAACTATTTATATATAAAAACTTCAGGCGTAATATCAGTCGTGGATGAATTGGACTACGAGCAGCGCCAGCAGTACGAATTGATTGTAAGAGCCACTGATTCAGTGTCAGGCATTTATGCTGAAGTACCAGTTTCAATTTTGGTTCAGGACGTTAACGATTGTCCACCAGAATTTTTAGCTGAAAGTTACAATGTCTCTGTAACTGAGGCTGCTCCTTTTGGAACAGCCATTTTAACAGTTGCGACGAGGGATAATGATACCGGCATTAATCAGCAGGTTCAATATTCAATTTTAAATGACGTGAGCAATTCTAGCGAATACTTTTATATCGATGCAAATGAGGGTACGGTGTACCTCAAACAATCTTTGGATCATGAGTTGGCCAGCTCTCATCATTTCGTTGTTGTTGCGACTGATCAAGGAGTGCCAAGTCTTTCAAGTACAGCACATGTATGGCTCACGGGTAAGGAAAGATAAATTTTATATCATTAGCGCGGTAAACCAAAATGCAGCCAAACTAGACAAGTGACATATAACCCACTAACTAAGATATAGAGGAGATTAAGCAGCTTTTTCATGATTTTTGCCTCTACAAAAACGAGTACACATGATAATTCATTTTTTGGACACTAACTGATGTTCATGAATTACGTAAGTCCCTAGATTTGACAGAATCGTCCACCATTTTGAAGCAAACTATTCCAGGGTCGGACTGGGCCGGAAGGGCTCGGGTGGCTCCCCACAAGCCCGGAGCCCGAGACAGGATAATGGTAGATGGATATTTTTTTATTTCATTTTTCTCTAATGTATGAACGAACTATCTGATCTAGTTTACATTTAGGTCGCAAGAGCTGGGACCTAGCCTGAGTGGGTCTCCTATCCTACCTGCCGCCTGGCTTGCGGCAAGCCCAGCAAACAAGGTCCGTGGGGGGCCCGCGCAGGCTGGGGTCCGGCTGACATACGCCGCCTCGACTATATGGCCAGTCCGACGCTGATTACTATTCAATTAAACGATATAAAAGTTTTAGTAACTACCCACTTATGAACTATAGTTTATCCACCAAATCGAAGATGTTCTTTTAACATTGTGCTTGAACTCCTCATAGTTATACTTCGTGTTATAAACTATCATGAAGTTAAAAGTGGCTAGCTTTAACAAATATCTTCTCATGTCTTCATTCTAGAAAGTTCTATTAGTTTCTTTTAGATTTGAATTGAATCTCGTTTAGAAACGAGTAAATACGACTTCTTTAACATATGATCATATTGTAATCATTTCTGTGCAGAGGATGATTGCTCCTACAAAGACATATGAATCAAAGCGAACCATTTTCGAATACTTTTAATCTTTATTTTTAGTTTTGGATATGAATGATAATGCTCCCAAATTTGAATTACCGTCTTACACCTGTGGACTATCGATTCACGCAATGAGAGGCCAGTTTGTAACGGTTTTGACCGCCAGTGATCCTGACCTTGTTGATCAAGGTCGTTTGAAGTACACCATAATAGCCGGAAATGAATTACAAACGTTCCAAATAGACCCGGACACAGGTAATATTATAATGTTTTAAAAATGATTTGTAGGTAGCTAAATACCTAAAATTAATATTTCAGGTATTATAACACTATTAAACCTTGCAAATTTTGGCGAGCAACGCAACACTATTTTAAACATATCGGTTTCGGACGGGGTTTATACGAGCTTCACACGTCTCAAGGTTGAACTTTTGCCAGCTAACCTTCATTCGCCAGTTTTCACGCACGTTTTATTGGAAGCGCGTATTCTTGAAAATCAATTACATGGACGCCTGGTTACAACGGTAAGTAATAACAATTATTATAGGTATGAAAACGGGCTAGACACTGGCCTCTATGTCAGTAATTTTTGTCTTGCAAAAAAAAAAAAATAGGACTCAAATGATATTTTGTTTTTATGATTTCTTAGGTCAAAGCTACTGACGATGATTTTGGAGAGTTCGGTAAATTGTCTTATTCAATTCATTCAGAACTGTTACGTGAAACGTTTTCAATCGACAAACATTCGGGAGAAATAACAACAAAGGTAAATAATCTGTATAAATTATTAACTCCCTTAATACTGTATCAAAATTAATGTTTGAATTATCTATAGCCATAAAAGATGAAAATCATTATCATAAAATTCTCAACGTTTATTGAATTTGCGCGAATTCAATCGCTCTTAGTTGTGAATGTTCAAAAATCAAAAATAAATCAAAATTGCTAAAAGACAAAAAAAATTCGTTTGATCCGATCGCTACCAAACTTCACAGGATCACCCGCTGGGCTAATCTAAAGATTGCTTGGAAATTTCATCAAAATCAGTCCAGCCGTTTTGGAGTCCATAGATAACATACATACATACATCGCCTTTTATATGTATAGATATAAATAATCATAATATTTATCCAGATGAAATTGGATCGTGAATCTCAGTCCATGTATGAGATACCAGTAATGGCAATGGATGAAGGAGGACGATCCGGATTCATGACGGTCCGCGTTCGGGTGTCGGATGAAAATGATAATACCCCCCAATTCCTGTTGCGTGAATACAAGGCCAGCATTCATAGCAATCACACTATAGGATCACCGTTTATTAAGGTACCATCAAATACTATGTATTTCAGCATATTTTTGATATGTTAGATTGCACGTTGCGATATTCCATTCGGCCAGCCTCGCGTCTCGTCGGTTCTTTCCGACTTGACGTCTCCTCTCAGTACCTATACTGGAATTAAAACGAAATTCGGAGTAGAAACTCACGGAGCTTTTATCTCAATTATAAAAGGTGCAGTCAAAGCAATATGAAAACAGTTATTAATATTATATTTAATTTTTGTAGGTTCGTGCTAACGATTTGGATGAAGGAGATGCCGCTCGCATTGAATATTCTATTTACGAGACACAAAACTCTGGTGTATTGGAATTATTCGCAATTGACTCTACAACAGGCGGCATTTTCTTAATTAAAAACGCAGCTCATTGGGGTAAGTCTTCGTTGACTTCTTTAAAATTGATAGTAAAATGAAATTTTTATTTTTTCTCGAGGAAGAGTAATTTCTATTTTCTGAAAATGATGTATGTAACCTTTAACTGTAATTACAAGAAATTATATTGTTTTGTTGTACTAAATGGCGGATTATTAAAATTTTGTTTTATTTTCCAATATTAAATAGTTTTCGTAAATTTTGTTGTTTATTGCAGAGAGTCAAACCTTTCAATTTTTTGTAAGAGCAAGAGATTGCGGTTCGCCTCCATTGCATTCTGATGTACCAATAAATATCTACATTATGGCGCCAAATGACGTTCCTCCTATTTTTGAACGGAAAGACGAAAGATTCTTTTTATCTGAAAACTCTCCACCAGGTATATATTTTTTTCTTGAGCACTTATGGTGTTACTATCCAAGCTTTCACCGCATGCGTTGTTGTAAAACTTATCGGCTTCCGGGCTTCTACACCTTGGTCCATTGGTATTTCTACCTGATGTTTTGTCTACAACTCCTGAGCTCAACAACAAATCAGAGAAGAGCGAACTACGACTGAGTAGAGAACACCAACCCACTTTGCATAAAAGAAGAGGGAGCAGTTGTAGACGAAATGTTAGGTAGAAATATCAGTGGACCACAATGTACAGCCCGGAAGCCAAGAAGTATTATGGTGTTACTTTTACAAAATACATACATGTTATAATATTTCAGTGAACGTAATTTCCTCATCTCTTATCTGTTCTTCTGTTTGTTTTTTCAGGTTCAATTATAACTCGTTTGAAGATGGTTTCGAATATAACTGTTTCTTATCGCGTCATTTCTGGTTCTGAAGAAAATCCTCAGTTCGATATAGATTATCAAGGTCAATTAACTCTCGCTAAACCATTAGATTTTGAAACACAAGACTCTTACATTATCGGCGTGCTGGCAGAGACAGACAGCAGTCCCCCATTAGCCACACTCGCTGAAGTAATGCTGCAGGTGTTAGATGAAAATGATCATGCTCCAGTTTTTGAAAGTACGCCATATACGATCAGCATTGCTGAAAATATCGAGGAAGGAACTTCAGTTTTAAAAGGTAATCTTTGATGTTTTTATCATATAACCATAAACATATTTAAGATCTAACTGCCAAATTGAAGATTTTGGAACCAAGTCTGGATTATTGTGCGTCTGCGTTATTATAAACGCAGATGAAGTCGCGAATATCAGCTAGTTGACACATATAAGATCTAAGTGTTAACATGAGTTAACTCAATTTTATATTTTCAGTAATGGCGCATGATGAAGATCAAGGTAGCAATGGCGAAGTGCGTTATTCTTTGGGATCTGATGATTCAGAAACCGCGAATGTGTTTGCAATTGATGCGTACACTGGATGGGTGAGTACGCTTGTTAAACTGGACAAAGAAGAGAAAGCTGACTATCGTTTTCAAGTGATTGCAATGGACGGCGGTCATCCCAAACACAGTGCTCGGTCGTCGGTTATTGTTAAACTGATGGATTACAATGACAGCCCTCCTGTATTCAAAACAAAGGTTTATGAAGCTGCTGTCAATGAAGATGCGTTACCAGGTAATATTTACTATTTAATTAAATCTTCAGATATTACAGAGGACAGCGTGGTCCAGTGATTAGCGTGCTGGCTTCTTGACCGGACTGTCGTGGGTTCGAATTCTGCCTCTACTCATGGATGTTTTAATTTAATTGGATGATTGTTTATATCGATAATATTTATGGTAAAATTATACTAATGTTCATTTGTTTGTTTCAGGTACTATTGTTGTACAGTTAAGCACAACAGATGCAGACATCAATTTGAACACGCCTGTTGATTTCTACATAACCGCCGGTGACCCAAGGTCACAGTTTCAAATACGCAAAACCGGAGAAGTGTTTGTTGCTAAGTCCTTGGATAGGGAATCGATCTCAAGGTACAATCTCGACATTGTGGCAACAGATGGCATGTTTACAGCGACTACCAGAGTTTCAATTGAAATTCTTGATGCTAATGGTAAGCACAAACATTTTAATTTTGTATTGCATTTATTGATAAATATATTATTTTCAGTTGATTGTAGTCAGAACTCCAAATATTTTAATATCTTCATTTTTTCGCGTCTCTGGGTATATAAATTGTATCGCGAGGGGGAGCGACTTGTTTTTTGGTGGACATAGACAAAGTCTGAATCGATTTCCCTTTTTGACTTCTAAATTGCAGCTGTCGATTATTTTTGAATTTTAATGGGCAGAATCTTTCAACTGTTAAGTGAATCTGTTCCTGAAAGAGTGATCACATACGGTCAAGGAGAGTCTGACTGAGTGTGACTTTTGATGAAAATTTTCAAATAATTGAAAAAAAATCAAAATTTCGAAAAAAATTCAAAAATAAAAAAATAATTGCATTTTCGGAAAAAAGTTCGAAATTTCAAAAAAAAAAAAATCTAAATCTCGATCAGTAATTCAAAATTTCAATTTTTTGTCAACATTAATTTTTTTCAAAATTTCATTTTTTTAATTTTTTGGTTGGATTTTGTAGAGGCTACGGTGCTTAAATCCGACACTGGATAACCGTCTGTTTGATATACATATTTTTTTGTAGATAACCCACCATACTGTTTGCGATATCGCTATAGACAAGTGTTGTCTGAAGGAATACACCCCGGAACGTATATTTTGAGCGTTCAAGCCATCGATGTCGATGACCCAATACATTCCAAATTGCGCTACTATCTGACAGGAAATGGTTCGGATAAATTTGCTTTGGATGTCGAAACAGGTCATTTAAAAACAGGACAAACATTGGACAGAGAAACACAATCAAAATATTCTTTGATAGCTCATGTACAAGACAAAGACCACAGTAATTGGGAATGTTCATCGCAAATAGAATTGATTATATCAGACTTGAATGATAATGCGCCCCGATTTTCGTTACCTCAATATTCAGTGGCTCTACCGGAGGATGTCGAAGTGGGAACATTAGTAACTAAAGTTCACGCAACAGATACAGATATTGGTAAGTAATATTATATAAAAAAATGTCAGCCAATTAAGCGACAAGACCATTCCAACTTCAAAAATATTAACATTTGACATAATTATAATAAATAAAATTAACGTGTGCGGTGTCGCGGGTAAAGACTACTAATAAATATGAAATTTGCTTTTCGTTTGTATGGTTACATAATATGGTTTTACATGTAAAAATTAACCACAGCCTGCTTGTCAGCTACCTAATTTATTTTTGGCAGATCTTCAGAACAAAAAAACATCTGATTTTGTTATGAAGCTATGAAGCTTAGAAAAAAATGTTTTCACGAAACTTTCTTGTAAAAATTAATAGAATAATAAAACGTTATGGAAAGTGTATCATCATTATATAAAAAACAACGTTATGGCAAATATCTCTTCTGCGCATGCTCCGATAGGGCTCTTAATATTTGCATATTAAATATTCTTCTACAATTTGGTTTCAATCCATTTATCCGTTTTACGTATATCGTATTCACAGACGAACCGACTTTTTCCAAAAAATTGTTTTTTGGACTTGAGGAACCGTAAAACGAATAAATATTGTAAAATTTTGAAAAATGAATTTAGAACAATCCCC